>CM055280.1:38997751-39597751 GCA_029237695.1 Conchocele bisecta | reverse complement strand
CCCAGTAATACCAGGCCAGTGATGCCATGTTTATCACGTGTGGCCCCTGTACAGGTAATATCAGGCCAGTGATGCCATGTTTATCTGGTTTGGCCCCCAGTAATACCAGGCCAGTGATGCCTTGTTTATCACGTGTGGCCCCCTGTATAGGCAATACCAGGCCATTGATGTCATGTTTATCACATGTGGCCCCCTGTATAGGCAATATCAGGCCAGTGATGCCATGTTTATCTGGTGTGCCCCCAGTAATACCAGGCCAGTGATGCCATGTTTATCTGGTTTGGCCCCCAGTAATACCAGGCCAGTGATGCCATGTTTATCACGTGTGGCCCCCTGTATAGGCAATACCAGGCCATTGATGTCATGTTTATCTGGTGTGCCCCCAGTAATACCAGGCCAGTGATGCCATGTTTATCACGTGTGGCCCCCTGTATAGGCAATATGAGGCCAGTGATCCCATGTTTATCTGGTTTGGCCCCCAGTAATACCAGGCCAGTGATGCCATGTTTATCACGTGTGGCCCCCTGTATAGGCAATATCAGGCCAGTGATCCCATGTTTATCTGGTTTGGTCCCCAGTAATACCAGGCCAGTGATGCCATGTTTATCACGTGTGGCCCCCTGTATAGGCAATATCAGGCCAGTGATCCCATGTTTATCTGGTTTGGCCCCCAGTAATTATACCAGGCCAGTGATGCCATGTTTATCAGTGTGGCCCCCTGTATAGGCAATCTCAGGCCAGTGAACCCATGTTTATCTGGTTTGGTCCCCAGTAATACCAGGCCAGTGATGCCATGTTTATCACGTGTGGCCCCTGTACAGGTAATATCTGGCCAGTGATGCCATGTTTATCTGGTGTGCCCCCAGTAATACCAGGCCAGTGATGCCATGTTTATCACGTGTGGCCCCCTTTCTATTTAGGCAATATCAGGCCAGTGATGCCATGTTTATCTGGTGTGCCCCCAGTAATACCAGGCCAGTGATGCCATGTTTATCTGGTTTGGCCCCCAGTAATACCAGGCCAGTGATGCCGTGTTTATCACGCGTGACCCCCTGTATAGGCAATACCAGGCCAGTGATGTCATGTGTATCTGGTGTGGCACCCAGTAACACCGGGCCAGTGATGCCATTGATATCTGTTGTGGCCCCCTATATAGGCAATACCAGGCCAGTGATGCCACGTTTATCTGGTGTGGCCCCCATTAATTCCACGGCAGTGATGCCACGTTTATCAGGTGTAGCCCCCTGTATAGGCAATACCTGGCCAATGATGTCATGTTTATCTGGTGTGGCCCCCAGTAATACCAGGCCAGTGATGCCATGTTATCAGGTGTGGCCCCCTGTATAGGCAATACCTGGCCAATGATGTCATGTTTATCTGGTGTGGCCCCTGTACAGGCAATATCAGGCCAGTGATGTCATGTTTATCTGGTGAGGCCCCCTGTATAGGCAATATCAGGCCAGTGATGCCATGTTTATCTGATGTGGCCCGCTGTATAGGCAATATCAGGCCATTGATGCCATGTTTATCTGGTGTGGCCCCCTGTATAGGCAATATCAGGCAGTGATGCCATGTTTATCTGGTGTGGCCCGCTGTATAGGCAATATCAGGCCAGTGATGTCATGTTTATCTGGTGAGGCCCCCTGTATAGGCATTATCAGGCCAGTGATGTCATGTTTGTCTGGGGAGGCCCCCAGTAATACCAGGCCAGTGATGTCATGTTTATCTGGTGTGGCCCCCAGTAATACCAGGCCAATGATGCTATGTTTATCAGGTGTGGCCCCCTGTATAGGCAATACCTGGCCGGTGATGTCATGTTTATCTGGTGTGGCCCCTGTACAGGCTATACCAGGCCAGTGATGCCATGTTTATCTGCTGTGGCCCCCTATATAGGCAATACGAAGCCAGTGATGTCACGTTTATCTGGGTGGGTGGGTTATTGGTCGGGCGAACGTAAATTAATGGTAGGGATTCCTCCCTATAGGAATCACGATTTGCCTTATTTGGCCTTCAGGTACGTTTTTATCTTTGGCTCTTTTGTTACCTGGGAGTTGAATTGGGTTATTGCCCATTATACAAGTAATAAGATTATTACTGATCCTACTGCTTTTGGGAGGGGGCCAAGTGATTCTGGTGTGGCGAGGACCTGCCATCAAATGAAAATTATTTTGATTTCAAGGCTGAATATATAGTTTTTAGCTTGCCTGCACGAAGTGATGTCATATGTATCTGGTGTGGCCCTCTGTATAGGCAATACCAGGCCAGTGATGTCATGTTTATCTGGTGTGGCCCCCTGTATAGGCAATACCTGGCCAGTGATGTCATGTTTATCTGGTGTGGCCCCCTGTATAGGCAATACCAGGTCAGTGATGTCATGTTTGTTTGTGGAGGCCCCCAGTAATACCAGGCCAGTGATGTCATGTTTATTAAGTGTGGCCCCCTGTATAGGCAATACCTGGCCAGTGATGTCATGTTTATCTGGTGTGGCCCCCTGTATAGGCAATACCAGGCCAGTGATGTCACTTTTGTCTGGGGAGGCCCCCAGTAATACCAGGCCAGTGATGTCATGTTTATCAAGTGTGGCCCCCTGTATAGGCAATACCTGGCCAGTAATGTCATGTTTATCTGGTGTGGCCCCCTGTATAGGCAATACCTGGCCAGTGATGCCATGTTTATCAGGTGTGGCCCCCTGTATAGGCAATACCTGGCCAGTGATGTCATGTTTATTTGGTGTGGGGCCATTTATAGGCAATATCAGGCCAGTGATGTCATGTTTATCTGGTGTGCCCCCTGTATAGGCAATACCAGGCCAGTGATGTCATGTTTATCAGGTGTGGCCCCCTGTATAGGCAATACCTGGCCAGTGATGTCATGTTTATCAGGTGTGGCCCCCTGTATAGGCAATACCTGGTCAGTGATGTCATGTTTATCAGGTGAGGCCCCCTGTATATGCAATACCTGGCCAGTGATGCCATGTTTATCAGATGTGGCCCCCTGTATAGGCAATACCTGACCAGTGATGTCATGTTTGTCTGGGGAGGCCCCCAGTGATACCAGGCCAGTGATGTCATGTTTATCAAGTGTGGCCCCCTGTATAGGCAATATCAGGCCAGTGATGTCATGTTTATCTGGAGTGCCCCCTGTATAGGCAATACCAGGCCAGTGATGTCATGTTTATCAAGTGTGGCCCCCTGCATAGGCAATACCTGGCCGGTGATGTCATGTTTATCAGGTGTGGCCCCCTGTATAGGCAATACCTGGTCAATGATGTCATGTTTATCAGGTGTGGCCCCCTGTATATACAATACCTGACCAGTGATGTCATGTTTATCTTGTGAGGCCCCCTGTATAGACATTATCTGGCCAGTGATGTCATGTTTGTCTGGGGAGGCCCCCAGTAATACCAGGCCAGTGATGTCATGTTTATCTGGTGTGGCCCCCAGTAATACCAGACCAATTATGTTATGTTTATCAGGTGTGGCCCCCTGTATAGGCAATACCTGGCCAGTGATGTCATGTTTATCTGGTGTGGCCCCTGTATAAGCTATACCAGGACAGTGATGCCATGTTTATCTGCTGTGGCCCCCAATATAGGCAATACGAAGCCAGTGATGTCACGTTTATCTGGGTGGGTGGGTTATTGGTCTGGCGAACGTAAATTAACGGTAAGGATTCCTCCCTATAGGAATCACGATTTGCCTGATTTGGCCTTCAGGTACGTTTTTATCTTTGGCTCTTTTGTTACCTGGGGTTGAATTGGGTTATTGCCCATTATAAAAGTATTAAGATTATTACTGATCCTACTGCTTTTGGGAGGGGGCCAAGTGATTCTGGTGTGGCGAGGACCTGCTATCAGATCAAAATTATTTTGATTTTAGGGCTGAATATATAGTTTTTAACTCGCCTGCACGAAGTGATGTCATATGTATCCGGTGTGGCCCTCTGTATACTATGCAATACCAGACCAGTGATGTCATGTTTATCTGGTGTGGCCCCCTGTATAGGCAATACCAGGCCAGTAATGTCATGTTTATCTGGTGTGCCCCCTGTATACGCAATACCAGGCCAGTGATGTCATATGTATCTGGTGTGGCCCTCTGTATAGGCAATACCAGGCCAGTGATGTCATGTTTATCTGGTGTGGCCTCTGTAGGCAATACCTGGCCAGTGTGTATGTTTATCGGTGTGGCCCCCTGTATAGGCCCCCAATACCTGGTAGATCATGTTTATCAGGTGTGGGCTGTAATATGCATGCCTGGCAGTATGCCTTGTTTTTCAGGTGTGACCCCCTGTATAGCAATACTGGACAGTGATGTATATTTATCTGGTGTGGCCCCCTGTATAGGCAATTTACTGCATGTATGTTTATGTAGTGTTGCCCCTGTATAGGCAATACCTGGCCAGTGATGTCATATGTATCTGGTGTGGCCTTCTGTATACTATGCAATACCAGGCCAGTGATATCATGTTTATCTGGTGTGCCCCCTGTATAGGTAGTACCAGGCCAGTGATGTCATGTTTATCTTGTGTGGCCCCCTGTATAGGCAATACCAGGCCAGTGATGTCATGTTTATCTGGTGTGGCCCCCTGTATAGGCTATACCAGGCCAGTGATGTCATGTTTGTCTGGGGAAGCCCCCAGTAATACAGGCCAGTGATGTCATGTTTATCAAGTGTGGCCCCCTGTATAGGCAATACCTGGCCAGTGATGTCATGTTTATCTGGTGTGGCCCCCTGTATAGGCAATACCTGGCCAGTGATGCCATGTTTATCAGGTGTGTCCCCCTGTATAGGCAATACCTGGCCAGTGATGTCATGTTTATCTGGTGTGGCCCCATATATAGGCAATACCAGGCCATTGATGTCATGTTTATCTGGTGTGCCCCCTGTATAGGCAATACCAGGCCAGTGATGTCATGTTTATCAGGTGTGGCCCTCTGTATAGGCAATACCTGGCCAGTGATGTCATGTTTATCAGGTGTGGCCCCCTGTATAGGCAATACCTGGTCAGTGATGTCATGTTTATCAGGTGTGGCCCCCTGTATATGCAATACCTGGCCAGTAATGCCTTGTTTTTCAGATGTGACCCCCTGTATATGCAATACCTGACCAGTGATGTCATATTTATCTTGTGTGGCCCCCTGTATAGGCAATATCAGGCCTGTGTGCCATGTTCTGGTGATAGGCAATGGTGATGCATGTATGGCCATACTAGCAAGGTGATGTCATGTTTATCTGGTGTGCCCCCTTGTCTTACTATGGCAATACCAGGCCATTGATCTGTTTATGGTGTGGCCCCTGTATAGGCTATACCGGCCAGATTGTCATGTATCTGGGGAAGTGGCCGCTGTTTATAGCAATACCAGGCCAGTGATGTCATGTTTATCTGGTGTGGCCCCCTGTATAGGCTATACCAGGCCAGGTGATGTCATGTTTATCTGTGGTCCCCCCTATAGGCAATCCAGGCCAGTGATGTCAGTTTATCTTGGTGTGGTGTATAGGCATACAGGCCATGATGCTGTTTATAAGGCATACCAGGCCAGTGATGTCATAATCAGGTGTCTGTTTATCAGGTGTGGCCCCCTGTATAGGCAATACCTGGCCAGTGATGTCGTTTGGTTTATCAGGTGTGGCCATGTGTATAGGCAATACCTGGAGTCATGATGGTCATGGTATCAGGTGTGCTGTATATGCATACCTGGCCAGTATGCATGATCAGATGTGTCTGTATAGGCAATACTACCTGGCCATGATGTCATGTTTATCTGGTGTGGCCCCTGTATAGGCCAGTATCAGCCCCAGTGGATGTCATGTTTATCAGGTGTGGCCCCCTGTATAGGCAATACCAGCCATATGTCATATGGTCTGTGTGCCCCCTGTGGATAGGCAATACCGGCCAGTGCCATGTCATGTTTATCAAGTGTGCTGTATAGGCAATACCATGCAGTGGATGGTCCATGTATCTTGGTGTGCCCCCTGTATAGGCAATACCAGCATGTATGGATGTCCATGTATGTCAGGGGAAGGCCAGTCAATGACAGCCAGGTGGATGTCATGTTTGTCTGGTGTGGCCCCCAGTAATACCAGCCCAGTGATGCCATGTTTATCTAGTGTGGCCCCAGTAATACCAGGCCAGTGATGCCATGGTTATCTGTTGTGGCCCCCTATATAGGCAATACCAGGCCAGTGATACCATGTTTACCTTGTGTGGCCCCTGTACAGACAATACCAGGCCAGTGATGCCACGTTTATCTGGTGTGGCCCCCAGTAATACCAGGCCAGTGATGCCACATTTATCTGGTGTGGCCCCCAGTAATACCAGGCCAGTGATGCCACGTTTATCTTGTGTGGACCCCAGTAATACCAGGCCAGTGATGCCATGTTTATCAGGTGTGGCCCCCTGTATAGGCAATACCTGGCCAATGATGTCATGTTTATCTGGTGTGGCCCCTGTACAGGCAATATCAGGCCAGTGATGCCATGTTTATCTGGTGTGCCCCCAGTAATACCAGGCCAGTGATGCCATGTTTATCTGGTGTGCCCCCAGTAATACCAGGCCAGTGATGCCATGTTTATCTGTTATGACCCCCAGTAATACCAGGTCAGTGATGTCATGTTTATCAGGTGTGGCCTCCTCTATAGGCAATATCTGGCCAGTGATGCCATGTTTATCTGGTGTGGCCCCATGTATAGGCAATATCAGGCCAGTGATGCCATGTTTATCTGGTGTGGCCCCCTGTATAGGCAATATCAGGCCTGCCCCATGTATAGGCAATATCAGGCCAGTGCTGCCATGTTTATCTGGTGTGGCCCCCTGTATAGGCAATATCAGGCCTGCCCCATGTATAGGCAATATCAGGCCAGTGATGCCATGTTTATCTGGTGTGGCCCGCTGTATAGGCAATATCAGGCCAGTGATGTCATGTTTATCTGGTGAGGCCCCCTGTATAGGCATTATCAGGCCAGTGATGCCATGTTTTGTCTGGTGTGGCCCCCTGTATAGGCAATACCTGGCCAGTGATGCCATGTTTATCTGGTGTGGCCCCCAGTAATACCAGTCCAGTGATGTAATGTGTATGTGGTGTGGCCCCTGTACAGGCAATATCAGGCCAGTGATGCCATGTTTATCTGGTGAGGCCCCCTGTATGGGCAATACCAGGCCAGTGATGTCATGTTTATCTGGTGTGGCCCCCTATAGGCAATACCTGGCCAGTGATGTCATTTTTAGCTCGACTATTCGAAGAATAAGTAGAGCTTATGTTGTCACCCCGGCGTCGGCCGGTGTCGGCGCCGGCGTCGGCGTCGGCGTCACCGTCACGCCTTGGTTAAGGTTTTTAGTCAACCTTGTATATGGAATACTACTGGCCCTACACCCACCATACTTGGACAACTTCATCTCCTAGTGATGTACATCAATAACCTCTGATCTATATTTGACCTTGACCTACATTTCCTCTTGAATTACTTAGTTAATTCCCCTTGGTTAAGGTTTTTAGTCAACCTTGGTTAAGGTTTTTAGTCAAGCTTGTACATGGAATACTATTGTGCATACAGACACCATACTTGGACAACCTTTTCTCATAGGGACGTACATTAAAGGTCTAAACCCTTGACCTACATTTCCTCTTCAATTACTTAGTTAATTCTCCTTGGTTAAGGTTTTTAGTCAAGCTTGTATATGGAATACTCCTGGCCCTACACACACCATACTTGGACAACTTCATCTCCTAGGGATGTACATCAATAACCCGTGATCTATATTTGACCTTGACCTACATTTGACCTTGACCTACATTTCCTCTTGAATTACTTAGTTAATTCTCTTTCGTTAAGGTTTTTAGTCAAGCTTGTAGATGGAATACTCCTGGCCCTACACCAACCATACTTGGACAACTTTATCTCCTAGTGATGTACATCAACAACCCCTGACCTATATTTGACTTTGACCTACATTTAACCTTGAATTACTTAGGTAATTCCCATTGGTTAAGGGTCAAGCTTTCTACATGGAATACTATTGTGCATACAGACACCACACTTGGACAACCTTTTCTCATAGTGATGTACATCAATAACCCCTGATCTATATTTGACCTTGACCTACATTTCCTCTTCAATTACTTATTTAATTCTCCTTGGTTACGGTTTTTAGTCAAGCTTGTATATGGAATACTCCTGGCCCTACACCCACCATACTTGGACAACTTTATCTCCTAGTGATGTACATCAACAACCCCTGACCTATATTTGACATTGACCTACATTTAACCTTGAATTACTTAGTTAATTCCCCTTGGTTAAGGTTTTTAGTCAACCTTGGTTAAGGTTTTTAGTCAAGCTTTCTACATGGAATACTAGTGTGCATACAGACACCATACTTGGACAACCTTTTCTTATAGCGATGTACATCAATAACCCCTGATCTATATTTGACCTTGACCTACATTTCCTCTTGAATTACTTAGTTAATTCCCCTTGGTTAAGGTTTTTAGTCAAGCTTGTATATGGAATACTACTGGCCCTACACCCACCATACTTGGACAACTTCATCTCCTAGTAATGTACATCAACAACCCCTGATATATATTTCACCTTGACCTATATTTCCTCTTCAATTACTTACTTAAGTCACCTTGGTTAAAGTTTTTAGTCAACCTTGGTTAAGGTTTTTACTCAAGCTTGTACATGGAATACTATTGTACATACAGACACCATACTTGGACAACCTTTTCTCATAGGGATGTACATCAATAACCCCTGATCTATATATGACCTTCACCTACATTTCCTCTTCAATTACTTTGTTAATTCTCTTTGGTTAAGGTTTTTAGTCAACCTTGTAGATGGAATACTCCTGGCCCTACACCAACCATACTTGGACAACTTCATCTCCTAGTGATGTACATCAACAACCCCTGACCTATATTTCACCTTGACCTACATTTAGCCTTGAATTAATTAGTTAATCCCCCTTGGTTAAGGTTTTTAGTCAGCCTTGGTTAAGGTTTTTAGTCAAGCTTGTATATGGAATACTATTGTGCATACAGACACCATACTTGGATAACTTTTTCGCATAGGGATGTACATCAATAACCCCTGACTTATATTTTACCTTCACCTACATTTAACCTTGAATTACTTGGTTAATGTTTATAGTCAAGCTTGTATATGGAATACTCCTTGGCCTACATCAACCATACTTGGACAACTTCATCTCCTAGTGATGTACATCAATAATCCCTGACCTATATTTGACCTTGACCTACTTTTCTCCTTGGATTACTTACTTATTTCCCCTTGGTTAAGGTTTTTAGTCAAGCTTCTATATGCAATACTCCTGGGCCTACAGCAACCATACTTGGAAAACTTCATCTCCTAGTGATGTACATCAATAACCCCTGACCTATATCTGTCATTGACCTACATTTAACCTTGAATTACTTACTTAATTTCCCTTGGTTAAGTTTTTTAGTCAACGTTGGTTAAGGTTTTTAGCTCGACTATTCGAAGAATAAGTAAAGCTTATGTTGTCACCCCGGCGTCGGTGTCGGCGTCGGCGTCACCGTCACGTCACGCCTTGGTTAAGGTTTTTAGTCAAGCTTGTATATGGAATACTACTGGCCCTACACCCACCATACTTGGACAACTTCATCTCCTAGTGATGTACATCAATAACCCCTGATCTATATTTGACCTTCACCTACATTTCCTTTTGAATTACTTGGTTAATTCCCCTTGGTTAAGGTTTTTAGTCAACCTTGGTTAAGGTTTTTAGTCAACCTTGTATATGCAATACTACTGGCCCTACACCCACCATACTTGAACAACTTCATCTCCTAGTGATACACATCAATAACCCCTCATCTATATTTGACCTTGACCTACATTCCCTCTTGAATTACTTACTTAATTCCCATTGGTTAAGGTTTTTAGTCAACCTTGGTTAAGGTTTTTTTTCAAGCTTGTACATTGAATACTATTGTGCATCCAGACACCATACTTCGACAACCTTTTCTCATAGGTATGTACATCAATAACCCCTGATCTATATTTGACCTTGACCTACATTTCCTCTTCAATTACTTACTTAATTCCTTTTGGTTAAGGTTTTTAGTCAACCTTCTATATGGAATACTACTGGCCTTACACCCACCATACTTGGACAACTTCATCTCCTAGTGATGTACATCAACAACCCCTGATCTATATTTGACCTTGACCTACATTTCCTCTTGAATTACTTACTTAATTCCCCTTGGTTAACGTTTTTAGTCAAGCTTGTAGATGGAATACTACTGGCCCTACACCCACCATACTTGGACAACTTCATTTCCTAGTGATGTACATCAACAACCCCTGACCTATATTTGACCTTGACCTACATTTCCTCTTGAATTACTTACTTAATTCCCCTTGGTTACGGTTTTTACTCGACCTTGGTTAAGCTTTTGACTCAAGCTTGTACATGGAATACTATTGTGCATACAGACACCATACTTGGACAACCTTTTCTCATAGTGATGTACATCAATAACCCCTGATCTATATTTGACCTTGACCTACATTTCCTCTTGAATACTTACTTAATTCTCTTTGGTTAAGGTTTTTAGTCAAGCTTGTAGATGGAATACTCATGGCCCTACACCAACCATACATGGACAACTTCATCTCCTAGTGATGTACATCAACAACCCCTGACCTATATTTGACCTTGACCTACATTTAACCTTAAATTACTTACTTAATTCCCCTTGGTTAAGGTTTTTACTCAACCTTGGTTAAGGTTTTTAGTCAAGCTTGTAGATGGAATACTATTGTGCATACAGACAACATACTTGGATAACTTTTTCTCATAGGGATGTACTTCAATAACCCCTGACCTTTATTTTACCTTCACCTACATTTAACCTTGAATTACTTGGTTAATGTTTATAGTCAAGCTTGTATATGAAATACTTCTGGGCCTACATCAACCATACTTGGACAACTTCATCTCCTAGTGATGTACATCAATAATCCCTGACCTATATTTGACCTTGACCTACTTGGATTACTTAGTTATCTGCCATTGGTTACGGTTTTTACTCAAGCTTGTACATGGAATACTCCTGGGCCTACAGCAACCATACTTGGAAAACTTTATCTCCTAGTGATGTACATCAATAACCCCTGACCTATATCTGACATTGACCTACATTTAACCTTGAATTACTTACTTAATTTCCCTTGGTTAATGTTTTTAGTCAACCTTGGTTAAGGTTTTTATGCAGGCCGCAGCCACCTTCTTTGTCAAGCTATGTGTACATCGACAACCCTCGTAGTCGAGCTATGCTGTTCTCCTACAGCTCTTGTTATGCAGGCCGCAGCCACCTTGTTTGTCAAGCTATGTGTACATCGACAACCCTCGTAGTCGAGCTATGCTGTTCTCCTACAGCTCTTGTTATCTGGTGTGGCCCCCTGTATAGGCAATGCCAGGCCAGTGATGTCATGTTTGTCTGGGGAGGCCCCCAGTAATACCTGGCCAGTGATGTCATCTTTATCTGGTGTGGCCCCCTGTATAGGCAATACCTGGCCAGTGATGCCATGTTTATCAGGTGTGGCCCCCTGTATAGGCAATACCTGGCCAGTGATGTCATGTTTATCTGGTGTGGCCCCATGTATAGGCAATATCAGGCCAGTGATGTCATGTTTATCTGGTGTGCCCCCTGTATAGGTAATACCAGGCCAGTGATGTCATGTTTATCATGTGTGGCCCCCTGTATAGGCAATACCTGGCCAGTCATGTCATGTTTATCAGGCGTGGCCCCCTGTATAGGCAATAGCTGGCCAGTGATGTCATGTTTATCAGGTGTGGCCCCTTGTATAGGCAATACCTGGCCAATGATGCCATGTTTATGAGATGTGGCCCCCTGTATAGGCAATACCTGGCCAGTGATGTCATGTTTATCTGGTGTGGCCCCCTGTATAGGCAATATCAGGCCAGTGATGTCATGTTTATCTGGTGTGCCCCTGTATAGGCAATACCAGGCCAGTGATGTCATATGTATCTGGTGTGGCCCTCTTTAAACTATGCAATACCAGGTCAGTGATATCATGTTTATCTGGTGTGGCCCCCTGTATAGGCAATACCAGGCCAGTGATATCATGTTTATTTGGTGTGCCCCCTGTATAGGCAATACCAGGCCAGTTATGTCATATGTATCTGGTGTGGCCCTCTGTATAGGCAATACCAGGCCAGTGATGTCATGTTTATCTGGTGTGGCCCCCTGTATAGGCAATACCAGGCCAGTGATGTCATGTTTGTCTGGGGAGGCCCCCAGTAATACCAGGCCAGTGATGTCATGTTTATCTGGTGTGGCCCCCTGTATAGGCAATACCTGGCCAGTGATGCCATGTTTAGCAGGTGTGGCCCCCTGTATAGGCAATACCTGGCCAGTGATGTCATGTTTATCTGGTGTGGCCCCTGTACAGGCTATACCAGGCCAGTGATGCCATGTTTATCTGCTGTGGCCCCCTGTATAGGCAATACGATGCCTGTGATGTCACGTTTATCTGGGTAGGTGGGTGGGTTATTGGTCGGGCGAACGTAAATTAACGGTAGGGATTCCTCCCTACAGGAATCACGATTTGCCTGATTTGGCCTTCAGGTACGTTTTTATCTTTGGCTCTTTTGTTACCTGGGAGTTTAATTGGGTTATTGCCCATTATACAAGTAGTAAGATTATTACTGATCCTACTGCTTTTGGGAGGGGGCCAAGTGATTCTGGTGTGGCAAGGACCTGCCATCAGATCAAAATTATTTTGATTTCAGGGCTGAATATATAGTTGTTAGCTCGCCTGCACGAAGTGCAGAAGAGCTTCTGGCATACCCCGGCTGCGTCGGCGTCCACAAACTTAACGTTGTCTTATAACTTCTGTTTCATTTCATGGAACACCTTGTTATTTCATACATGCATTCCTCAGATGACCCTCTATCATGCTGCAGCAAATCCATGACCCACCACCCAACCCTTACCCCAAGGTCAAGGTCACAAACTTAGCATGTTCATACACTTAACGTTGGGGTAAATGTCTTATAACATCTGTTTCCTTTCATGGAACGCCTTGATATTTCATTCATGCATTCATCTGATGATACTCTATCGTGCTATAGCAAATCCATGATCCACCACCCACCAGTTACCCCAAGGTCAAGGTCACAAACTTAGCACATTCATAAACTTAACGTTGGGGTAAATGTCTTATAACATCTGTTTCCTTTCATGGAACGCCTTGATAGTTCATTCATGCATTCCTCAGATGACCCTCTATCATACTGTAGCAAATCCACGGCCCACCACCCAACCCTTACCCCAAGGTCATGGTCACAAACTTAGCATGTTCATAAACTTAACTTTGGGGTAAATGTTGTGTGACTTCTGTTTATTTACAGGGAACGCCTTCATATTTCATACATGCATTCATCTTATGATACTCTGTCGTGCTATAGCAAATCCATGACCCACCGCCCACCCCTTACCCCAAGGTCAAGATCACAAACATAGCACATTCATAAACTTAACGTTGGGGTAAATGTCTTATAACACCTGTTTCCTTTCATGGAACGCCTTGATATTTCATACATGCATTCCTCAGATGACCCTCTACCATGCTGTAAGAAATCCACAACCCACCACCCAACCCTTACCCCAAGGTCAAGGTCATAAACTTGGCATTTTCATAAACTTAAAGTTGGGGTAAATGTTGTGTAACTTCTGTTTATTTACAGGGAACGCCTTCATATTTCATACATGCATTCATCTGACGATACTCTATCATGCCATAACAAATCCATGACCCACCCCTCACCTCTTTCCCCAAGGTCAAGGTCACAAACTTAGCACATTCATTAACTTAACATTGGGGTAAATGTCTTATAACATCTGCTTCCTTTCATGGAACGCCTTGATATTGCATACATGCATTCACCTGATGATACGCTATCGTGCTATAGCAAATCCAACGCCAACCGCCCACACCTTACCCCATGGTCAAGGTCACAAAATTAGCACATTCATAAACTTTACGTTGGGGTAAATTTCTTATAACATCTGTTTCCTTTCATGGAACACCTTGATATTTCATACATGCATTCGTCAGATGACCCTCTATCATTCTTTAGCAAATCCATGACCCTCCACCCAACCCTTACCCCAAGGTCAAGGTCACAAACTTAGCATGTTCATAAACTTAACGTTGGCCTAAATGTTGTTTAACTTCTGTTTATTTACAGGGAACGCTTTGATATTTCATACATGCATTCATCTGATGATACTCTATCGTGCTATAGCAAATCCATGACCCACTTCCCACCCCTTATCCCAAGTTCAAGGTCACAAACTTTAACGTTGGGGTAAAAGTCTTATAACACCTGTTTCCTTTCATGGAACGCCTTGATATTTCATATATGCATTCCTCAGACCACCCTCTATCATGCTGTAGCAAATCCATGATCCACCACCCAACCCTTACCCCAAGGTCAAGGTCACAAACTTAGCATGTTTATAAACTTAATGTTGGGGTAAATGTCTTATAACATCTGTTTCATTTCATGGAACTCCTTGATATTTCATACATGCATTCACCTGATGATACTCTATCATGCTATAGCAAATCCATGACCAACCACCCACCCCTTACCCCAAGGTCAAGGTCACAAACTTAGCACATTCATACACATAATGTTGGGGTAAATGTCTTATAACATCTGTTTCCTTTCATGATATTTCATACATGCATTCCTCAGATGACCCTCTATCATGCTGTAGCAAATCTAGGCCACTGTTTACTGATACAAACTGTAGGCCACTGTTTACTGATACAAACTGTAGGCCACTGTTTACTGATTCAAACTGTAGGCCACTGTTTACTGATACAAAACCTGTAGGCCCACTGTTTACTGATACAAACTTAAGCCGCCAATGTTTACCTGATACAAACTGTAACCAAACTGTTTTAGGACCACGTTTACCTGATACAAAACTGTAGGCCACTTTTGTTACTGACCAACATACTGTAAGGCCCCACTGTTTACTGACCAAAAACTGTTATGGCCACTGTTTACTGATCAAACTGTACACTGTTTTAGGCCACTGTTTACTGACTACAAACTGTAGGCCACTGTTTACTGATACAAACTGTAGGCCACTGTTTACTGATACAAACTGTAGGCCACTGTTTACTGATACAAACTGTAGGCCACTGTTTACTGATACAAACTGTAGGCCACTGTTTACTGATACAAACTGTAGGCCACTGTTTACTGATACAAATGAGGCCAGGTTTACTGATACAAACTGTAGGCCACTGTTTAACTGATACAAATGTGGCCACTGTTTATGATCAAACTGTAGGCCACTGTTTACTATACAAACTGTAGGCCACTGTTTATGATACAAACTGTAGGCCACTGTTTACTGATACAAACTGTAGGCCACTGTTTACTGATACCAACTGTAGGCCACTGTTTACTGATACAAACTGGAGGCCACTGTTTACTGATACAAACTGTAGGCCACTGTTTACTGATACAAACTGTAGGCCACTGTTTACTGATACAAACTGTAGGCCACTGTTTACTGATACAAACTGTAAGCCACTGTTTAATGATACAAGTTTGACTTAATCTCATCAGATATTAATTTAATACAAAGTTACAAAACCAAATGTTTTTAAGAGATGTTTGGAGAATGAAAATATTGTTAATAATTTAAGCTATTGTGGAACTATTGTTTTGAATACATTACAGCAGGCGGAGGTGCATCTGAAGTGGCTGCTGGATCCACTGCCTGTGGATGCCCGCGTCATTGTGTCCGCTCACGAGGATACCTGCCCCAGCCCTCGTCGCCCGCTCATTGTGTCCTCTCACGAGGAAATGGCATAGACCAATATAGTCCCCCGCGTCATTGTGTCCTCTCACGAGGGATAACTGCCCCCAGCTGGAGGTACATAGTCGTCATTGTGTGCTCAGGAGGATACCTGCCCCCCAGCCTGGAGGTAAGGATATAGTCCCGCGTCATTGTGTCCTCTCACAGGATACCTGCCCCAGCCCTGGAGGTAAATATAGTCCCGGCGTCCCATTGTGTCCTCTTATCCACGTGGATACCTGCCCCCAGCCCTGGTGGTAACATATAGTCCCGCCGTCATTGGGTGTCCTCTCCACGAAGGAATTTTAACCTGCCCCCAAGCCCTGGAGGTAACATGTAGTCCCGCGTCATTGTGTCCTGCTCACGAAGGATACCTGCACCCCAGCCTGGATGGTTAACATATTAGTCCCGCGTTTTTTCCCCAAAATTGGTTGTCCTCTCACGAGGATAACCTTGCCCCCAGCCCTGGAGGTTAAATGTTAGTCTCGGCGGTCATTTTGGTTGTCCTGCTCACGAAGGGATAACCTACCCCCATCCTGCCCTGGAGGTAACATTATAGTCCCAGCGTCATTGTTGTCCGCTCTCGAAAGGGGATTACCTGCCCCCAGCCCTGGAGGTAAACATATAAGTCCGCCGCGTCATTGTGTCCTCTCACAAGGGATTTAATCCCCCCTTACCCCCCCCCATCCATGGCCCTGGGGATGGTGGTAAATATAGTCCCGCGTCATTGTGTCAGCTCCGCAGGGATTACCTGCCCCCCAGGCCCTGGAGGATGGGGTAACATATAGTCCCGCGGTCATTCGTGTACCGCTCACAGAGGATAACCTGCCCCAGCCCTGGATGGGGGGATAAACATATAGTTCCGCGTCATTGTGTACGCTTCACGAGGGGATAGATGCCCCCCCCCCAGCCCTGGAGGTAATCATTATAGTCCCGGCGTCATTTGTGTACCGCTCACGAGGCGATACCTGACCCCAGCCCTGGAACGGTAACATATAGTCCGCGTCATTGTGTCCGCTCACGAGGATACCTGCCCCCAGCCCTGGAGGTAACATATAGTCCCGCGTCATTGTGTCCTCTCACGAGGATACCTACCCCCAGCGGAGGATAACATATGTCCGCGTCATTGTGCCAGCCCTGGAGGTAACATATAGTCCCGCGTCATTGTGTCCTCTCACGAGGATACCTGCCCCCAGCCCTGGAGATAACATATAGTCCACGTCATTGTGCCAGCCCTGGAGGTAACATATAGTCCCGCGTCATTGTGTCCGCTCACGAGGATACCTGCCCCTAGCCCTGGAGGTAACATATAGTCCGCGTCATTGTGCCAGCCCTGGAGGTAACATATAGTCCCGCGTCATTGTGTCCGCTCACGAGGATATATGCCCCCAGCCCTGGAGGTAACATATAGTCCCGCATCATTGTGTCCTCTCACGAGGATACCTGCCCCCAGCCCTGGAGGTAACATATAGTCCCGCGTCATTGTGTCCTCTCACGAGGATACCTGCCCCCAGCCCTGGAGGTAACATATAGTCCCGCGTCATTGTGTCCGCTCACGAGGATACCTGCCCCCAGCCCTGGAGGTAACATATAGTCTCGCGGCATTGTGTCCGCTCACGAGGATACCTGCCCTCAGCCCTGGAGGTAACATATAGTCCCGCGTCATTGTGTCCGCTCACGAGGATACCTGCCCCCAGCCCTGGAGGTAACATATAGTCCCGCGGCATTGTGTCCTCTCACGAGGATACCTGCCCTCTGCCCTGGAGGTAACATATAGGTCCGCGTCATTGTGTCTGCTCATGAGGACCCCCCAGCTCTGGAGGTAACATATAGTCCCGCGTCATTGTGCCCGCTCACGAGGATACCTGCCCCCAGCACTGGAGGTAACAAATAGTCCCGTGTCATTGTGCCTGGAGGTAACATATAGTCCGCGTCATTGTGTCCTCTCACGAGGATACCTGCCCCCAGCCCTGGAGGTAACATATAGTCCGCGTCATTGTGTCCTGTCACGAGGATACCTGCCCCCAGCTCTCTGCAGGTAACATATAGTCCCGCCTCATTGTGTCCGCTCACGAGGAACCTGCCCCTGTAGGTAACATATAGTCCCACGTCATTGTGTTCGCTCACGAGGATACCTCCCCAGCCCTGGAAGTAACATATAGTCCCGCGTCATTGTGTCCGCTCACGAGGATACCTGCCCCCAGCCCTGGAAGTAACATATAGTCCCGCGTCATTGTGTCAACTCACGAGGATACCTGCCCCCCAGCCCTGGAGGTAACATATAGTCCCGCGTGATTGTGTCCGCTCACGAGGATACCTGCCCCCAGCCCTGGAGGTAACATGTAGTCCCGCGTCATTGTGTCCGCTCACGAGGATACCTGCCCCCAGCCCTGGAGGTAATATGTAGTCCCGCGTCATTGTGTCTGCTCACGAGGATACCTGCCCCCAGCCCTGGAGGTAACATATAGTCCCGCGTCATTGTGTCCTCTCACGAGGATACCTACATCCAGCCCTGGAGGTAACATATAGTCCCGCGTCATTGTGTCCGCTCACGAGGATACCTGCCCCCAGCCCTGGAGGTAACATATAGTCCGCGTCATTGTGTCCGCTCACGAGGATACCTACCCCCAGCCCTGGAGGTAACATATAGTCCGCGTCATTGTGTCCTCTCACAAGGATACCTACCCCCAGCCCTGGAGGTAACATATAGTCCGCGTCATTGTGTCCGCTCACGAGGATACCTGCCCCCAGCCCTGGAGGTAACATATAGTCCCACGTCATTGTGTCCGCTCACGAGGATACCTGCCCCCAGCCCTGGAGGTAACATATAGTCCGCGTCATTGTGTCCGCTCACGAGGATATATGCCCCCAGCCCTGGAGGTAACATATAGTCCGCGTCATTGTGTCCGCTCACGAGGATATATGCCCCCAGCCCTGGAGGTAACATATAGTCCCGCGTCATTGTGTCCGCTCACGAGGATACCTGCCCCCAGCCCTGGAAGTAACATATAGTCCCGCGTCATTGTGTCCGCTCACGAGGATACCTGCCCCCAGCCCTGGAAGTAACATATAGTCCCGCGTCATTGTGTCAACTCACGAGGATACCTGCCCCCCAGCCCTGGAGGTAACATATAGTCCCGCGTGATTGTGTCCGCTCACGAGGATACCTGCCCCCAGCCCTGGAGGTAACATGTAGTCCCGCGTCATTGTGTCCGCTCACGAGGATACCTGCCCCCAGCCCTGGAGGTAACATGTAGTCCCGCGTCATTGTGTCTGCTCACGAGGATACCTGCCCCCAGCCCTGGAGGTAACATATAGTCCCGCGTCATTGTGTCCTCTCACGAGGATACCTGCCCCCCAGCCCTGGAGGTAACATATTGTCCCGCGTCATTGTGTCCGCTCACGAGGATACCTACCCCCAGCCCTGGAGGTAACATATAGTCCCGCGTCATTGTGTCCGCTCATGAGGATACCTACCCCCAGCCCTGGAGGTAACATATAGTCCCGCGTCATTGTGTCCTCTCACGAGGATACCTGCCCCCAGCCCTGGAGGTAACATATAGTCCGCGTCATTGTGTCCTCTCACAAGGATACCTGCCCCCAGCCCTGGAGGTAACATATAGTCCCGCGTCATTGTGTCCTCTCACGAAGATACCTGCCCCCAGCCCTGTAGGTGACATATAGTCCCGCGTCATTGTGTCCTCTCACGAGGATACCTGCCCCCAGCCCTGGAAGTAACATATAGTCCCGCGTGATTGTGCCCGCTCACGAGGATACCTGCCCCCCAGCCCTGGACTGGAGGTAACATGTAGTCCCGCGTCATTGTGTCCTCTCACGAGGATACCTGCCCCCAGCCCTGGAGGTAACATGTAGTCCCGCGTCATTGTGTCCTCTCACGAGGATACCTACCCCCAGCCCTGGAGGTAACATGCAGTCCCGCGTCATTGTGTCCTCTCACGAGGATACCTACATCCAGCCCTGGAGGTAACATGTAGTCCCGCGTCATTGTGTCCTCTCACGAGGATACCTGCATCCAGCCCTGGAGGTAACATAGTCCACACCACCTTGGACAACATGCCTTAAGCCCCTTCTTGATAATGAAGGAGTATTTAGAGTTAGTTACCCCCTTCCAACTATCACATCCTGTCCTGTCCATCTGTCAGAAATCTTGTAACTTGTAAAATGTCTACAATAAACCGTCATTGGATGTGGCCTAATTCATGGTATGTAGCAAAGTGTACATGCGTAAAATAAATTAGGATTGTCTATTTGGCTACCGGATTATGGATTATCTCTGGACGTGTCTGGACCGTGTGTAGATGAGCGAAGTGCATTTTTCATGTTTTATGTCGCCACATATGTTTATTGCCTTAATTGTCAAATAATGCGACTGATTGTTGTTATATTGTTGCTATATATTTATATGAATGAAAACCACATTTTGATCACGCCGCTGCGGTCTGAATGATATGGTCGCTGCTTTTGGTGTGTCACATGTGTTCGGCATAATCGTGAAAGTTTTTAAGTACACAATATCTCCATCATCCATATTTTTATTCTATAGCCCACCCATGTGGCCCACCTTTCCAAGGTCAAGGTCAAATAACTTGGTAGTTTTTGTCGCGCCCACTTGCGGACAATGGGATATAGTCTGCACATACATGTATGTGCGTCTGAGTTTGTGTTAATGTTTTTAACTACTGTAACACTATTGTGACTATATCACTGAAACCGCTTCACCGATTAACTTTAAACTTAACATGGCTGTTTATAATGATCCATATTGTCATTCTACGCCCCACTTGTGCAGCCCCTGTGCCGAATTTCAAGGTCAAATTACTTTGACATTTACCTTAAAGTTTTTGTTGCTCCCGCTTGCGGACAACGTGATATAGTGGCGTTCGTCCGCTTAAAGTTTTTTGCATTTAAGATAAAGTTTTTACGAACACTAATTCTCTGAAACCGCTTCGCCAATTAACTCGAAACTTCACATGGGTGTTTATCATGATTCATATTTTCATTCTACGCCCCACCCGTGCGGCCCCTGTTCCGTGCGGCCCCTGTTCCATCCGTCTGTCCGTACATATGTGCGTCCGGGTTAAAGTTTTTGGTTAATGTTTTTGGGTATACTATACTGGCACGACATGTGTGCCCTGGCCATCTAGTCGACTTAGAACTTTCCAATTTTGGCATGTAACCCATAAAACTTTTAAATCCTAATAGCTACAGTAGTAGTAAGGGAGTCAAAATGATACCACTTACCGTGATATCATTTATAACCCTCTACAATACCCCCACCACCCCTGAAAAGCAAAAAATTGGTTAACGAGGAAAATTGTCTCCCGACAGCAAATTTATGAATTTTTGGAGAAAATAATTTTGAAAAGAGGGAGTCAAAATGATACCACCTCCAACCAAAAGTTGGTGGTGGTATTGTAGTCCCAATTATATTGGTAATTGACTTTTGAAAAAAAAAAAATATATTGGTGCCATAAATACATCATGTTATTTTCACGTCCAATTGAACAGATACATTTCATAGGTTATAATAAAATATTATTAGAGAAAATGGATAATACAATACAATTGGAATTGAAAGCTTTTAATGCCTGTGTTGAAGAAGTTTACGAAGAATACGGGGGTTATAGTCCTATATATAAATTCTATAAAATGAAAACACTAGGCGATATCGAATACATGAAATATCAGGGTAATTTATTACTCTCCGATAAAAACGTTGCATTTACAATATTATACCGACAATTATGCGAACTATACAAGAGGCAAATACAAACATTAAGACGGATAATGTGTATCGGATATGAAACTAAGGTGTATTATATAAAATTGTTAAAACCCAACGATTCGTTTACGAATATACGTTTATACGATATTGCTTATAAAGATATTGAAAAATTATTATTGAACAGAACTAATTAATTGTATCCCCCGGACTCCGTCGGGGGATACTATGGATTTGACAGCGCGCCGCGTCCGCGTCCGCCGCAGACACTTCTTGTCCGGAGCATAACTCGAACACCCTTTGGAATATTTTCATGAAACTTCACACATGCATAGACCGCGACCCGAAGGTGTGTCGCGCGCAAGAATGACAACTCTTGCATAGCTAATTTTTGAGTTATCTCCCTTTTTTGTTTCTCGCACTGATTTCGTGTCCGGAGCATAACTCCACCACCCTTTGGAATATTTTCATGAAACTTCACACATGCATAGACCACGACCCGAAGGTGTGTCACGCACAAGAATGACAACTCTTGCATAGCTAATTTTTGAGTTATCTCCCTTTTTTGTTTCGCGCACTGATTGACCATAACTCGACCACCCTTTGGAATATTTTTATGAAACTTAACACATTCAATTAGACCACGAACCGAACCGAAGGTGTGTCGTGCACAAGAATGACAACTCTTGCATAGCTAATTTTTTACTTATCTCCCTTTTTTGTTTTCGCTCACTGATTTCCTGTCCGGAGCATAACTCGACCACCCTTTGGAATATTTTCATGAAACTTCACACATGCATAGACCACGACCCGGAGGTGTGTCGCGCACAAGAATGAACAACTCTTGCGTAGCTAATTTTTGAGTTATCTCCCTTTTTTGTTTTGCGCACTCTACAAACTGGACAATAATGTATGAAGACCTGTTTTCTCGTCTGCTCTGTACACCTTTTCTCGTGTGCTCTGTACACCTTACCTGTAGAGAGAACAATAGAAACTGGGAGAACCATGTGCTAGCATGGGCTTGCATGTGCAGATGTCCAGTGCTTGACCACTGTTGACCAGTTAATTTATACAGGTAAATTACTACATTGGGTCCTGTGTTGAAAATATTGTGGCATTATGTGGACTTGTGCAGATAGACGTAGATAAATATAGGACTATTAAAAAAAAATCTGATCTCCAATAGCAAGCATTATTATTTTTAAACTTTTTTTTTCATTTTTTTTTCATTTTTTTTTTTTTTTTTTATTTTTTTTTTTCATTTTTTGTCTAGTAACATAAGGTCGTAAGTGCTATATACAGACTATTCACCTGTGCATGTGCTAGCATGTGCAACTGACCACTGACAACTTACAGGTAATGTATACAGGTAAATGATTATATTACATTTCCGTAAACTGTGTTGAAAATATTGTGGGAATATGTGGACCTGTGTATATATGATATGTAGATAAATATAGGACTATTAAAAAACATTCTGGGCTCCAGTAGGGAGCATTATTCTTTTTCTTTTTTTTAATTTAATTTTTTTTCCCATTTTGTTTTTTACATTCTTTTTCAATTTTTTAACTGACCACTAACTTATTACAGGTAATTTATACAGGTACATTATTACATTTCCGTAAACTGTGTTGACAATATTGTGGCAGTATGTGGACCTGTGCAGATATATGTAGATAAATATAGGACTATTAACAAAAATTCTGGGCTCCAGTAGCCAGCATTATTTAAAAAAAAAAAAATTGTATATTACATTTCCGTAAACTGTGTTGAAAATATTGTGGCATTATGTGGACCTGTGCAGATATATGTAGATAAATATAGGACTATTAAAAAAAAATTATGGGCTCCAGTAGCAAGCATTATTATTTTTTATTTTTCAACTTTTTTTTTCAAATGTTTAAAAAAAAAAAAAATTACATTCTTTTTCAATTTTTTAACTGACCACTAACTTATTACAGGTAATTTATACAGCTAAATTATTACATTTACCTAAACTGTGTTGACAATATTGTGGCAATATGTGGACCTGTGCAGATATATGTAGATAAATATAGGACTATAATATTAAAAAAAATTCTCGGCTCCAGTAGCGAGCATTATTTTTTTTATTTACATTCTATATTACATTTCCGTCAATTGTGTTGAAAATATTGTGGCATTATGTGCACCTGTGCAGAGATATATGTACATAAATATAGGACTATTAACAAATAATTCTGCGCTCCAGTAGCTTCACACATGCATAGATCCCAAAGGTGTGTCACGCAAGAATGACAACTCTTGCATCACTAATTGTTTAGTTATCTCCCTTTGTCCGTCACCGATTTTGTCTCCGGAGCATAACTCGATCACCCTTTTTTCAAACTACTTGTGTATCTGGGGAGGGGGATACACATGCGTTTGTCGACAAGCGTCCATTTCTAGTTTATGTTGTAATCACAACACCAACCAGACAACAATGTTCCAATTACACGCGTTATGAACATGTAAATTAGGTGTCCCACCTTACACGTATATTAAGTGTCCATTTATAGAGAGATTTACACGATTACGTCTTCCGGGATGTAAAATAAACACACTGTAATATATACTACACACACGGTTATTTATAGCCTTATCAATGGTATGTAAACAGGCTATCGATTTACACAGGTGGTGTGTACACAGTTTATAAACACTTAGTGAGGGTTATAAAGTTCATGAATTTCCGGGATGATTCGTTATTTAATTTTGTAAAAAATATTTATAATTTAAAGCTGAACACCCCCTATTATATAGAAAACATATTAATATAATAAAATAATTAATTAATAATAAATAACAACATTTTTTTTTTTTTTCCACCAGCAAAGTTAGGTTTATATATGAGAAATAAACACATATATACATTGCTGGGACGCTAGCAGTAATCTCAAAAGTGAGACAGGTTTCGCCACAAGTAATTCACTCTGGCCGCTCTACACATTATAGCGGATGGAGGTAACGAGGAGGTGGGGTCCGCGGTATCGGTCCAATGATGGGGTGGAGGAGATGTGAGTGTAACACACCTCGCTAAGCCGAAAAATTAAAAAATAGAAGAAATTTAAGCGAAGGCTTAGCGGGGTGGACCCAGAAGGGTTTTGCTGGCGCGGGTTCGAGCCTCGGTGGGACCTAAAACTTGTTTTTTTTTTTTAAATTGTTAATAATTTTCCTAAAATTAATTAATAAATGTTTACTGCACCAATATAATTAATTTTATAATTAATTTAAAGAAAATTATAAAATTAATTATTTAATAAAAATATTAATTTCCTCCGACTTTATCTCCAAGTTTTACCCTAAATTTATCCCAATCAGTACACTCAAGCTTGGGCATGGTGGCACGTGCTTTGATTCTAATATCATTTTTTAATTTTTCATATCTCCCCATTTCTTCCACTACGGATTCAAACTCTAAATTTGATATTTTCTTATCGGCCAACGCTTTGGACACTATAACGTCGATGCTATTTTTCTTAGACCTGGCGAGAACGGATATTCTATCATGTTTTCTACATTTTTTCTCGAGTTTTCCACCCGACGCCCTAATTACCATACACAACAACCCAGAAACAGCCGACACCGCACATAAAATCCCAGCTACAGGAACCGTTATAATGGTGGATATAGTTGCAGCTGTCCCCGCCCCACACAACACAGAAACACTCGCCAGAGCCGTGCTAGATGCTTCAGTCATGTTCACCGTGCGCCTATATTTTTTAGCGTTTCTTTTTCTATTTGTATATTCTCTAACTAAAATATCCTGCATAGCGACGATATTATTCAACCTAAAATCTGAACTTCTTTCATTAATTGGATACAGTGTTGATGGAGTGGTATTGACAATTGGAAGCGGTGATTCGTTCATGATTTTCAATATATTAATATTTACAAATTAAGTTCAATTAACAATGAGACAATAGTGGAAGAACTCTCTGGGTCAGCGATTTTCGTAACAAAGTTAATAACACTACCTTTGGAAAGTCTAATTAGATCATAACCGGCGAACGAAACCACCGACGAACTATCTCCAGCGATTTTAGTGACTCCAACCCCCCGTTCTTCCCCATCTACTACAAGATTTATCTTGACCGCACCCACAGGTTTACCACTAGCATTAACCGAGCAGACCGCCATTTGGAGAACTGTACCTGTAGCTGTCATGGCGTATCCCCCACATTTATTACTCGCTTTGGCACCGAACGAATATTCATAGTGCCCCTCAACCAATGGGCCCCGCTTCTCAGCCCAAACTGGGTCAGCGATTTTCGTAACAAAGTTAATAACACTACCTTCGGAAAGACTAATTAGATCTTAACCGGCGAACGAAACCACCGACGAACTATCTCCAGCGATTTTAGTGACTCCAACCCCCGTTCTTCCCCATCTACTACAAGATTTATCTTGACCGCACCCACAGGTTTACCACTAGCATTAACCGAGCAGACCACCATTCTGAGAACTGTACCTGTAGCTGTCATGGCGTATCCCCCACATTTATTACTCGCTTTGGCACCGAACGAATATTCATAGTGCCCCTCAACCAATGGGCCCCGCTTCTCAGCCCAAACTGTTATGACACGTTTTTGCGTTTTCATTGTTTGCACCAATCCGGCAACCGCCCCGATAGAGGTATGGGCCTCAGTATGAATCTTATATGAGGCCTCCTCAAGAGCTTTGGTCGCGGCTCTACGATCATGTTTCAGTTTATCAGAAACTTCGGTTATTTTTCCGTCTAGTTCGGTAAGTGCAGCTTCTCTGCTGAGAGAGTCCTCTAAGCGCAACGCATCATAAACCTCCGTAATGGTCGCCTGGTGGCCTTCTAGGGCTTTTTCAACACCCGACCGGGCCTCTTTTTGAAATTCGGTTATTTTTCCGTCTAGTTCAGCAACCGCCGCTTCTCTGATGAGAGAGTCCTCTGAGCGCAACACCCCATAAACCTCCGTAAGGTCCACCTGGTGGTCTTCTCGGACTTTATCAATACCCGTTCGGACCTCTTCAACCCCCAACCGGGCCTCCTTTTGAAATTCGGTTATTTTTTCGTCTAGTTCAGTAAGTGCCGCTTCCCTGTTGAGAGAGTCCTCTGAGCGCAACATCCCATAAGCCTCCGCAATGGCCTCCTTGTGGTCTTCTCGGACCCCCTCAACCCCCGATCTGGTCTCTTTCAGAAATTCGGCTATTTTTCCGTCTAGTTCAGTAAGTGTCGCTTCTCTGCTGAGAGAGTCCTCTAAGCGCAACGCATCATAGGCCTCCGCAAGGCCCACCTGGTGGTCTTTTCGGACTCCCTCAATCCCCAACAGGGCCTCTTTTCGAAATTTGGTTATTTTCCCGTCTAGTTCGGTAAGTGCCGCTTCTCTGATGAGAGAGTCCTCTAAGCGCAACGCATCATAACCCTCCATAAGGTCCGCCTGTTGGTCCTCTCGGACTTTATCAATATCCGACCTGGCCTCCTTTCGAAATTTGGTTATTTGTTTTCCTAGTTTGGTAAGTGTCGCTTCGCTGATGAGAGAGTCCTTTAAGCGCAACGCATCATAAGCCTCCGTAAGGTCCGCCTGGTGGTCTTCTCGGACTTTATCAACACCCGTTCGGACTCCCTGAATCCCCAACCGGGCCTCTTTTCGAAATTCGCTTATTTTTTCACCTAGTTTGTTTAGTTCCGTATGCGTTTCTTCACGACTTTGTGTATTCACAGCCAGGGCATATTCTCTAAGTTGTGATAGTAGACTCCTGTGAATATCATCCGTGGCCGCCGATATAGTTCTATTGATCAAGGCTTTTGTTTTTTGTTTTTTGGGTAGTTAAAAAGTCGCCCTCTGTCGGGATGAATCCCCCTTCTGTCGGTTCCAAATTCTTTGAATTTGTCACCCAATCGGAAGAACTACCTGGTCCGTATATACTCATTTCAATAATGTTGATAATATATATATATATATATATAAATTACGAACATGCGTTTAATTCTAAATAATTTTCTTAAAATTAATTAATTTGAAATTTCGAGAACGACCGAAATCGGGAAATCGTTTTTCAACTCTCGCCCTTTATCATCAAGAATAGAAATCTTCAACTCGTGGATGTATCCCGATTCAAAAACTTTCATCTCGGGGTGTGGAAAGTCTAAGGTCAGGGTCTCACCAAAGAAACAGTCACTGGCGGGCACGGTTTTCAGTAATGTGCTGGGAGTGCCGTCTACCGTGTTGTACGATGTGTTCACCCGATCCAGGTGCACCCCGAGAGTTTTTGTGAAGGCAAAGTTTACTGGGGTCATCCCCTCGATCGACCCCACAACAAACCGTTCACCCTCGTCGTAAGGGGGTGAACGGTTTAATCTTAACATTGAGGCCAACCCCGGGGTGATATCTAATTTTTTATAAACGTACAATGTCGCAAGCCCCGTGGCTTTTTCGATTTCGAGAGCGGCTAAACCAGGAATCTTCGCCGCCATTAAAGCTTGGAGATCTCCGAAACCCCAAAGGCCAGGACATAATATGGCAGTTGAATGTAAAGGGTCGTCTAAAGGATCTACGGCTCTGATTCTCTCGTACGTTTCAACGTTTTTCCACCCGACCGTGAACGTGATTGATCTAAGGCCTACCCGACGTTGTCCGCAGCAGTTGTCTATTAATTTTTGAAGTTCACAACTCCCTTTTTGAACATTAGTGATAGTAGCAAACATAATAATATATTTCAATGGATACCAAAGCATTTAGCTTTAATGCTAATGCAAAGTACGCGGTCGGTGGTAAATACACGCAAAAAGACGTTGTTAACCGCCTTGTACACCCAACCGTAACGGTTAGACCGGACAGTGGCTTTGCCACCAATTTCCCTAGCATCTTTGAACAATATAGGCTGCCCAAGATTACTACGATGGAGGCGGTAAACTGGTGGAAAGCAACACCGATGCAGTTTTGGCAGAACCAAATAAATTTCACTGTATGGTGCGCAACAGCCGGGTGTGGAGTTTCACATAAAGACCATCTGACATCCAAGAATGTCATACTCAGAAGTGTCTACAACTTTCACGTGTATTATACTATTAGGAGGATTCTCAAAGAACTAGGTATTTCACTACCTCAAGACGACGCCTGTGATCCCATTTCCAACGCATACGACCGTATGGCGTTTGAAAGACTGTGTAACGAATTTAACGTTTCAAAAGACGCGGACTGAAGACAGAAAGCATTTCCTACCAGCACCGGCCTCGGGGACGTTCTCATTCGGGGTCAGTCCGGGAATTGGACGCAGACTGATTTTAGACACGACCACTCCGGTGACTACATCGTCAGTCGGAACGCCGGGAATTTTGACCCCGCGACTATGACTTTCGGGCCGGAAGTGTCTGGAGGTCGGCACTGTGGCGTGTTTTCTTGTAAAATGTTACCTCCGAAACGGGCTCACGTCGATTACATACAGCAGGCTGCTGAGGTTCAGGACGTGTGGGGTACATTTATGTTAGACACGGGTCTAGGGTTCACGCAGGCCGGGGTTACTCGCGTCAACGACTCCATTCGCACGTACGTCTGGGCCATCCTCGGCTCACAGAAGCAAACTCGCAGTTCTATACTGGGCACGGGAACGGCGTTTGAGCACTTGTAGAGGACGCCATCTCAGCTAGGGTGGACCTGGAGAAGGCGATCCAGAATTATCAAGACGTTTTGCAGAATGCCAGCACTATGTAGACTATGTATTTGGAATAGGTCTTTATATGGCGCCGAGCAATATGATACTACGAGACGACCCGGTTGACGGTTACAATAATCAGATCGTAATCGCCACCGCCAATCAAAAAATCGGCCGTGAACACGGATATCATCAAGCTCCCACCCAAGATGCCCGGGTTGAGGTTGTAAGTGGAACCGATCTCATAAAACCCCCAAAACACAAAATGGATACACCTCCCTCAACACAATCGGGATTGAAGTTGAACCCAGTACCCCCAATTCGTAAATTGGATGCACCATCGAGTTCCCCCAATCCAATCATCAACAATGTTGAAACAGGAGCGGAAACACCAATCGAGATTGGAAGAACAACACACGAGGAGGAGAAATTAGCGCTCGTCGTTGCCCTCGTGGCGATCGGACTATTTACGCTTTGGTTTTAGGAACTCTCTGGCGAAGAATAGTAGGAGACCGGCGATTGCCACTATTAGAGCCCAAGTATTTCTGGCTAGCCATCCGGCCGTTTTTGATAATATAGATAGCAAGTAAGAAACGATACTTCCGATCAGTCCAGGTAGTGCGGCAGCCGCCTTTTCGGCTAATTTAGCCAGGAGACTGGCGAGGGCTTTTAGTTGTTTTTTTACCCACTCCTTGGCTCCACCGGATGGCGCGAGTAGTGGTGTGGGTGGTGGCGCGGGTGGTGGCGCCGCACCACCAGTGAAAGCTAGAACTATGGTAGATATAGTCATGCCGATAGCCGCGAGGATGCTTGCTATCGTGATGCCCTGTTCTCTGAACAGAGTGCGAAGACGCTCACCGAGTGTCGTCTCCTCATGCAGGACCCTCGAGATTGTTTCGCGGATCCGACTTATTTGGGTGCGGAGAGCCTCACGGTTAGTCGAGGCAGCCTCCAAACGAGCTGCTCTTTCATCCCGCAACGACTGCAGGCTTTCGGTGATCCGCTCGGTAGATTCTCTATCGCCACCGGCTTCCTCCAGTTTTCTTTCTTCTAGCGCGATATGTTCATCCAGCGACGAGAGTTTGGCGAGGTTAAGGACCAGTTCGCCCCGGACCGTTTGCATAACCTTATCGAGGCCCCGGAGTTCGCTAAGAGATAACGGTGGGTCATTCATCGTCCTGAGTATTTCGTCTATCTCGCTTTCGTTGAGCTCCATTGTGCGAATAGCGTCGGTGGCTACACGAGGGACCTCGCTGAGCTCAACAGTTTCTATATCGGCGGCCGTCTTCGACATCGTTTTGTCGGTAGACTGTAGGGCCTCTACAGCGCGGGTAGGCATAATTGTTTTACCCCTCTTCCAATCTGGGAATCCGAGTTTGTTCCTTATGAGTTGGCCACCACCCTGGTTTCCGACAATGGTGCTCAGCGCTAGGTGTTTACCGGTCATCGTGTTGACGATCGGGTCATTTGATGCTTTTAGTCGCAACCTACCACGCGGATCCAATTCGAACTTGGAGTAGTCGCGGCCGACAGATGGGACCATACCATTGTTGTAGAAGTCGTTAACAGCGGACTCGACTAATACCTGACTTAGACTAATGGTGTTGGTAGCGCCACCTATTTCCCCAGATTGTGATTGGATTGGAACTGGAGGTTGTATCAAGGGTGTTTCGTCATTATCATCATCATCATCACCATCGATGTAATCGTCTCGGTCGCCCGTAGTGAGATCGTAGTCGTCCATGTTAAAATCATCCATCTTTATAATTTTCTTAAAATTAATTATGTATTAAAGACAAAACCATACGGGTTTAATATAGATTCACTAAATTATGTCTTCGAGTCAATACGGTCGCAAACTCAATCCATACCGCAGACTGCGGGAGCCCGGGGCAAAAGGCGTGAGACAGAGTGTCGTTATTACGAACAACCCATCGATGATCGACCAGAACCAGCAGCTCTTGGTCTGCTTCCCCAACCTCGGACCTAACGACGTCATTGTGCCGGGGACTGTTCGCCTCGCTTTCACTATTTCGCTGACGTCGACGGACGAGGACCGAACCGTCGTTCAGAACCTGGGTCGCGCCATAGTCAAGAAGACCATGATAAAGATTTCTGGTAATGAGGTGATGTCGATCGATGACAGCGACGTCTACCATTGTTATCAGGACCTGTGGAAGACGGCGCAAGAGCGCGAAAACGCTGTCTATCAGGGTATTGACACCAGCAAAAATAAGAACGTAACCAAACTTAGAATCGGGGCGGGTAACAAGGCAGATAACAACGCGAGCGACAACGCGGTCGCGGGCGCTTACGGCAACCGCTTCTACATCCCGCTCGACTTTGAGTTGCTGGAGAGTCACATGCCCTACTATCAGAGTGCTTTGGCTGACCGCCTCGAATACGAACTAACGTTCAACGACTACGGCCGAGTTATCATAGCCACCGACATGGCATCGACGTATGCGATCGATAATGTTTCGCTGGAGTACGACATGGTCACGATGCGATTGATCAGAACCCAGTACGCCGGGCGCGTTGCCATACTTTACGACCGAGTTCTTCGCCATCGCAAGATGACGAAAGACAAAGGCGACACATTGTGGAATATTAACGTCAACGTACCCGCCCGCTCGATGAAAGGTATACTGATGTTGTTCGAGGAGGGTCGATTCGCGCTCGGGGCTAGAAAAACCGACAAATTCTATAACCCCAAAATCACGAAGGTAGAGGTGACGATCGAGGGAGTACCCAATCAACTCTACAGTGCGGGTCTTCGCGCGCACCAGCAGTGGGATGAAGTAAGAAAGCAGTTTGCTGCCGGCTCTAAGCGCTCCCCGGAGGTTGCCGTGGTTGCCAAAGACCTGCATCTCTCGGCCGTCTCCCTCGCGGAGTAACTGAATACCAAATACGCGTTATGGCTAGACATGCGAGCCAGCGACGACGACCAAATACACGGCAGCGGACGCCAAGTTGAGAACGCTAGTGAGGGTGTGACGATCCAGATAACCAAAGAGGCGGATGGAAATGGGCCATTGAACGTGTACTTATATATAATTACAGACGCACAACTCAACATCGAAGATGGTCGATACGTATCAGCGATCTACTGATTTTAAGAAAATTAGCAATCAATACCAATTCACGATTGGAGATGCTCACTCTGCCATAATATGTGGGCAGACAGGATGTGGAAAAACGGTTTTCATCCTCGACTTGCTCGAGGGGTCCTACCGTGGTGCCTTTCGAAACATTGTGATCCTGTGTCCCACTGTGCGGCACAATGAGACTTATCAGCATGGCCAGTGGATATTGGACGACCCTGAGATATACGTTATTGACCCCGGCGACAGACTGCACGATTGGTTGCGTGGTTTATACCAAAGATTCCAGGGTGAGCCCACCCTATACGTGATTGACGATTGCTCAGCCAAGGTGGCGATGACAAAAAGAAGGACATGCTCTCCGAGCTCGCATTTTCTGGCCGCCATGCTAGGCAAAGCGTATGGATCTCCACTCAAAAGTACAACGCCGTCCTCAAGGATCTGCGCGAGCAAACAAAATGGGTCGCCCTCTTTCACTGCAAGGACCGAGACTCATTCGATGACTGTCTTCGAGAGAACGACGTTATCCCAACGCGCGAGGAGCGCCTGGAGGTTCGACAGATGCTTTCGGAAACTAAGCACGCCAAGCTTCTGCTAAAGACTGATCAACCAACTGCTTACGAAGTTATAAATTAATTAATTTTATAATTAATTAGCAATTACTTAACGCTCGTTTAGTAACTGCTGAGTAAATGCTTAACAATGCTTAGCAATTGCTGAACAATGCTGAACAAATGCTGAACAATGCTGAACAAATGCTTAACAAATGTTGAACAAATGCTGAACAATGGTTAACAATGTTAACAATTTGGTGCTCCGCTGCGAGCTTTGTTGCGAGCATAATGGTGATCATAAGTATCGGGTGGTGCGCTTGGCAATATGTTAAAGTGATGAGACTTGTTAGAATAGTTAAATTAATTTTAAGAAAATTAGCAATAATGAACTGCGACGAACTTCTCGATCAGCTAATGGAAGAAACCTCAAATCCGACTGCCAACACCCTGAAAGATAATGAAACATCAACTCCGACAGAGCATTCGGGATCAACTCCAACTCCAACGGCGGTTGGTATTGGGTTGAGTGCAACTACTCCGAATGAAAATGAAAATGCGGCGCGACGAGAGCGGCTAGCTGCGCTGGTTGCTGGGGGACAATCGGAGCATTATCTCGGTAGGCGTCTCTCAGTTTTTCAGGTGGATAAGATGTCAGATGCGGAGATCAATAAAATGTATGCGCGATACGAATCTAGGTTAGGTGCGGAGATGACAAAAACTCTTGGATCGGCGGCTATTCATTTGTACGCAACCGCCGTTAGTATACTTCTCCTAAATACCGCGGGATTGATTGACGATCTAGAGACTGACCCTTTTATAGGTCACACTCCTAGAACAGCCTGCTGCTCAATTTATCACAAGTTTGGGATGTACTTAGCTCCGCTGACAACCGCGTTGACCACGGGTAAACACTGTCAATTTGGACATATATGCCCACGAACTATAAGCCCTAATATTAATATCATAAATGATGACACAAGACACACCTGCGAGAGTGACGGAACAGCAATCCCCGATTGCACCTCCAACGGCGTTGGGGATTGCTCCAACCCAATCGAACCCGATTGCAGCACTTCCAACTCCGATTGATCCTCCAACCCAATCGCGATTGGAGTTGGGGGTTGCACGACATAAAAACCCAAAAAGGCAGGCAGCTGGGAGGGCGGCGGCTGCCACCCGAAAAGTTAAACAAGATAAAATACTCGCCGAGCTTCGAGAGGCTAAACAGTCGTTGAAATCAGGGACGGGGACGGAGACAGCAAAACATCTGAAGACAGAGCAATCAGGTTCAACAGTGTTGAGTACAACAACACCCCCTATTCACGAATTGGAAGCACACTCAACACCCAATTGAGGTTGGACGAATCCGATTGAACCCCAATTCACGAATTGGAGTTGGGTTGTTGGTGGTGGTCTGGCAGTTGTTGGTGCCCTGTGCATGTGGAAATACCCCCTATTACACCAATCCTTATCGAAAAAAACAACCCCCATCAATTCATCCAAAAACAGTTATGAAACACCAATCGCGATTGGATGCGCCCCATTTAAACATTGATCGCGATCCCTTTTATATGCAATAATTATAATTCTCAACAATGGCTGAACAAGATGGTAAAATGATAGTGAATGCGCTTTATCACGCCGTGGTGATATCGGGTTTCAGTATCGGGTATGCTCGACTATCAAAGATGGCCCTAGGAGGGTCCGCTCCCAAATTGGACTTTACTGTGAGAGACATAGGGCTCGCGACCTTAGATGTAGCGGCCGCAGTTTGGACCCGAGATTATCTAATTAAAGCTGGAATTCTACCCGTTAATATATGGAAATAAATGGCTTCAATCGCAGTAATAGTAGGTGGTGCGCTTGTAAACGCATTGGCGTTCAGCGTAGCAACTTTATATTCTCTAAAATGAGAAGTTCGAACGTGGATGAGGAGTGCAAGCGTCACGATTTAGTTGTAGAACAACTCAATAGCGCAAAGGAAGCATGGTCGAAAAAACGAACCGCCCATCTGGACTGGGTCAACGAAGAGTTTCACCTCGAAAATCACGCCGCACAAACTTTTCAGAACGTTGAAGAAGCCAACCGCGAGTACGCGCTGGCATATCCACATAAAAGTCTTGATCCAATGAAATTGGGACTGGATCGCGAGCCCCAACTTTCAGATTTCTATGTACCGTCAAAGCCCAAAAAAGACCGCGAGATCGCGTTCATCGTCGTGGGAATGGGTGTGGTGGGTATCGTCACCTACTATATCCAATCGAGATTTTAAATTAATTAATAATTTTTACAAAATTAATAATTAATTTAAATTATTTTGTTTATAAATATATATATATATATATAGAACGATGTCCGTTGACGAACTTTATTTTGCTATAATTAATGTAGGCTACACTGCCCTTAAACACCGTATAGCTGGTGCAAAGGGTATGATTCGTCTGGCCCGAGATTCTCTCGAGACGTGGCGCGAGGACGAAAAAGCGGCCACCCTTTTCGCAAAGCGGATGTTAGTTTCCTCCACCAATCCCGGGGGATTGGATGAATTAGATTTTCCTAAGTTCCTACAGAACTTAACACCCAATCACAATTGTACTTCCAACAAAGGTTTATTATTAATGACGCAGTTACCGGACGATCTGGTGAGGGCATGTTGGAGATTGTCCGATATATTAGAATACATCACCATCGATGAACACGCGCAAACTTAATACCAAACCATCGGCTCGCCTAACGCACAAGCTAGCGAACACATACTATAGCCCCCGCGGGTACTGGAAGGGACTCGCGGCCATCAAGAGCCTCGCGGCGGCTACCAAGGTTCAGAAAACACTGTCAAGGAATGGCTCAAGAAGCAGGCCATCTGGCAGATCTATTTACCCGCGCCTCACAATATTCCGTGCCCGAAATTCGACGTGCCGGTGCCGAACCAAGTTCACCAAGCGGATCTCCTGTTTCTCCCTCACGATCGCGTCGGTCGCAAGACGTACAAGTACGCACTGACAATCGTTGACGTAGCGAGTCGTTATAAGGGGGCTGAGCCGTTGGCCACTAAAGAGTCTAAGGAGGTGGCCGAGGCTCTTTCCCGAATATATAAGAGGAGTCCTCTCAAATGGCCGAATCTTCTCCAGGTCGATCCCGGCCGCGAGTTCATGGGCGCGGTCTCCCCATCTATTGTCTAAGCACGACGTTTCTGTCAGACGCGGCCGCGTCAACATCCACCGGGACCAGGGGATCGTGAGTGCTTCAATCGAACCCTGGCTGAGAGACTGTTCGGACACCAATACGCCAAAGAACTTGTAGACCCTCATTCGCGATCGACGGAGTGGGTGGCCAGACTGCCCGCCGTGGTCTCCGCACTGAACGGAGAGGTGACCAGATTGATAGGTAAGAAGCCTGTAGATGCTATCAAGTTTAAAAGGGTGACGAGCAAGCCCTCTGCCATCTCACGCGGGCGACCCGTTGGTTTAGAGGAGCAACGGATATCCATCAGATATTGACGTCCGGTACCTCTATCAACCGGGAGAGCTCGAAGGTGGCAGCTGCCGCGCGACTGATCCTGTGTGGTCTCTCAATGTATATCATCTAGATTGATCTATTACCAAACCCGATGAGCCCGTGCTCTACTATTTGGATGATGGGCCATCTCGAGGGTTTGTTCGCGAAGAACTTCTTATGGTGCCTTCTGACACCCAGCTACCCCCGGATCGTCAGAGTCTTTAGATTGCTAATTTTCTTAATTTTTTCAAAATTATTAATTAAATAAATCATTAGAGAGGTTCTGTATGTATTCCGTCTGGTAACACGCGTCTTTTATCGTAGTATGTCCGAGAGTCCTAATTTTTGTTGACAGTACGTTTTCATAACGCCGTCTTTCATTTTAAATCCTCTATTTTGTGCTACATCTATAATGTGTTTTCCATCTTCTGTAGTTTCACTTAGTACTCGTTTATATCTATCCCAATTTAAATTGTTAGTTCTCTTGGACATTCCTTTCGCAGAGTTTTTATTAATTAATTCTTTAGAATTATCAAAATTAGTGGAATTAAATTTTTCTACAAAATAACACTTACTAGATAACGCTATCGCCCTATCTCCGCTAAATTCCATTTTGAAAAGTCCGGGCTCTCTTTCTCTCCATTTATCCCAAGCCAACCATTTCTTTTTTTCTTTTTCAAACCCGTCTAGTAAGTTAGGTCTAATCAATTCCTCTATCGTTTTTCCACTAACTCCTATATACATACTATCTGTATCCATCTGTATTAATTCAAAGTCTTCTCTTTTTACATATTTGTCTAGAAATTCGTAGTAAAATTCCAACATTCTCAATTTAGCTAGTTGATAAACCGCTATTCCACAATGGAATGGTCTCTTTACCGCACACCTTGGTTTTCTTGAAGATATTTCGTACGCATCTCCTATCTCTTCCAAATCGTCAAAGAATGCAGATCTTAATGCTTTGTCAACACATGTTTCGTTTTGTGTATATGTCGTATTTAAATGTCTCTCCGTTGCCTCTATCATTTTTCCACAACACGAGTTTCCTAATAATTTCATTATGTCGGCTACTGGTTTCTTATTTGGTTCTACATCACCTGTTCGTCTTGCGGCTGTAACTTCTTTTGCGAACCATTCGAATGGTTTTCCGCTAATATAATCTATAACACGATGAACTCCAGTTATTTCTAGGCAGTGTTTTAAATACCATTCAACAGTGGCGCGTACAGCAATACTTTAATGGCGGTCATAGATCCCACCAATTTTTTTCCATCTCCTCTTGTTCGGCCAGTATCTTTTAAATATTTTAACATGTGTGTGGGAACTTCATCAACCTCTACTTCTCTGTTTATAAATATTGGGGACATTTCAGAAAACTTCTATATCCACCTCCGCAAACCCAAACCAGTCTCCAGATAAAACTCTTTTACAAAACTTTTTAATAAATTTAGGGTTATGTGGGGTATCTATATGGTGTATAGTTTCTCTCCCACACGGCATCTCTTTATTTAACGTAGATAAATATAACGCATTTGCATCATACCCCAAAACAGCCTTGCAAGGTTTGGAACCCACTCTAATATTTGAAACACCAGCTTCTGCTGTGTAAATACTATTGATGGACCGCCAACTAGAGCGTCCTTCATCATTTCGTATGTTTCTTCTTTTGGTGCATATAGAGCATCCTCCGATATAATCGTCTTTGAAGATTTTTGTTCTTTAATGGTTCCTCTCAATAAATATTGTATAGCTACTCCAGGTAGTGTTACCGCATCTTTGAAAATATCCACACCTCTGTGTTTATAAAATTCACACATTTTTTCCACCGCTTCTAGGAACGGTGCTACATCTAAATCGTTATAATATTTCAACCAATCTCTGAAAGTTTTCATATTATTTTCTTCGAAAATTCTACGACATTACTTAATTCTGTTTCATCTATTAACATTTTCCCAGATAGTTTGGAATACCAATTCTCTATATCCGGTAGTCCTGGGTAATCCAGTTTGTCTGGAGAATCGAACCACTCATAAGGAAAGAAAGATTTCTGTCCTTTGCATTCGTAGGCTTTTATCCAACTATCGTAACTTACACCAGGTCCTAGATAAAGTATTACATCAAGAAATCTAAACTCTGGAGTAAATAGAAATATTGTTGCGTTTGCACGTTTTCCGACCATTACTTTCTTTGTTGTTGATGCCAGTTCGCCTACTAGGTATTTCTTTATTAAGTTTATATCGTACTTACTGCTGTTAAAACCTATAACCGGTACTTGCTCTATCCACTGTTCGATCTTGGCGATTTGGTTTTTACGTAAATGTTCTGTATTAAACCCATATCTTGACCACACTTCTTCTCTTATAGCTTTTCCCCTGACTTTCAAATCTTCTACGAATTTTTCTATAAGTTTTGCGGGATCTTTATCACAAATATGAGTTACTGTTCCAGAGAAATTATCTCCTATACTAACGCTTACTGGAACGTGCTCGGCTTCGTACTCTAGATTATTACCGAGAGTTTCAAATTCTGGGTTGAGATATGCCTCAAAATCGTATACTATCTGATATGGATAAAGAGTAGTGTCGCAACCGATCTTTATGTCTTTACCCGTTCTTTGAAATTCGCATTCCCACATAACTACTAGGTTGAATTCTTTGCTTCTTCTAATAAATGTATCTCTTCTCATAGTGGATGCGCATTCTTCTTTTCTATGCTTTGCATGAATCTCACACCCGTGCCAGTAACAGCCGTGATATTGATATACGGTATTGGTTTCCGTACAGTATCCATCTACTGGAGCTCCTAAAACCCATCTTTCACCCCCGTGTCCACACTGTTCGTGGTGAATGTGAATTCCCTCGCGCTTTTCCACAGAGTACATCCAATCGATCGCCCCATAACTGTTAGAACTTTTTGGGTAGAACGCTTTCTCGAACGACGACGCGGCGGGCGCTCTAAATAATTACCATCACATATTACTTTTGTCTCACCTTTCATACATGTTGGTCCGTGTCTCTTCATATTACTCGCTTTCGTGAATTTCTGCTTGCAATTATCTCAGGCGTAAATTTTAGATAGGTTTTTAAGGTTTTTTATCAGAAATGCGTGATTATTAAACAGTCCTATTGTCATTGGTTTATTACCTATTGCCTTATAGTGTGCTGGTACCTTTTTCAACCACCATACGTTACATTCGGTGGGTTGATATACTTCTATACCGATTTTAAAAAACTCTTCAACCTTTTTCAGATCTGAAAAAGGAATTGGTGAAACCACATTACTACCAAAATATTGCTTACTAAGTTCTTTCGCCTTTTCTGTACATCTGTCGGGTCTTTTATCTGTCATATGCATAGCTAGACACCTGAACAGACAAAGGTCGTCATTATACTTATCTAAAGAATACATACCTTTTTTATTCTTCAGCCATTCTGGAAGTTCTCCTCCTGCTGCTTCTTTGGATTGTAGTCCCAAATCTATTCCCCTACTACCCTGTATTAGCTTTACGAAAACCTCTACCCATCTTACAAACTTCCACTTTGTATTTGGTCTGTCTATTTTATCGGACATTATTCGTGTTTGCTCCTTATCTGACAGCCAGTTTTTAACGGTTTTCATTGATGATAGTGGTTCGCTACCGAGATTTTTGTGCATTATTATAGTTACAGGTTTTCCATTTTTAGTTTCCTCCATATGTTCTAGCTTGTAAGAATATGAATATCTCAAATAAAAATTGGTTGTTATGTAAGGAGCGAGTTTATCGGACATGCGTTCAGACCCGTTAATGCCAATGTTTTTACGAAAGGATAATGTAACTACCCGTCTTCCATTTTCTACCTTTTCCAGTGTTTCATCGTGAGCCCCCAATATTTCTTCACCTTTTTCCACTATCGCGTGAACTATAGATTTTTTCTTATTATTTGGTATTTGGTCACCTGTGCGTCTAATTTGAGACAAATTATTGGTGCTTGAAGGTTTTATTACGCTAGCCCTTAACTCCGCAATACTTTCTTTTTTAATTCTGTTACCAACTTCCTCCGCTTTGGATATATCATTAAATGCCCCTCTTTTATAGGCGCGGGTAAACCGCTTCATAAACACCTTATTCTTTGTGGCGTTTATCAGCTTTGTCAACCCCCTAACTCTCAACCGTTTACTATAAGTAATCCCTAGAGATTCGGCTTCTCTTCTCAAACTTTCTATTTCTGCTCTAGTTTCTGGCGTTATCATATTTTCTGTATATACTTTTGTATATATACTTTTGTATAACCTATAAAATTTATCTGTTCAATTGGACGTGAAAAATTTACATCATTTTTGTTTTCACCTCCAATTGAACAGATAAATTTCATAGGTTATATACATATATAATGGAGTGTGTGACTTGTTGTAAGACGTTTACGTGTAAAGACTATCTACGAAGGCATCTAGCGAGACGTAGAAAGTTTCCTTGTGTCCCCCCACAATTTCAATGCCCCAGATGCCCTTGTAAATTCGTTAGTGCCCAAACTCTTTGTAGACATAAGCAACTACGCTGTCAGGTGGCTAAAGGTGAACGTGGTAGACTAGAGCTGGTAGAATTAGTTGCTGATCTGCGAAATAAATTAGCTATATCGGAGGAGAAAAATGGGGTGTTGGAATATAAACTATTGATTTCGACTTTTTTCAAATGTCAATTACCAATATAATTGGGACTACAATATCACCACCAACTTTTGGTTGGAGGTGGTATCATTTTGACTCCCTCTTTTCAAAATTATTTTCTCCAAAAATTCATAAATTTGCTGTCGGGAGACAATTTTCCTCGTTAACCAATTTTTTGCTTTTCGGGGGTGGTGGGGGTATTGTAGAGGGTTATAAATGATATCACGGTAAGTGGTATCATTTTGACTCCCTTACTACTACTGCTACACACCTGAAAATTGGTATGTAGCTTCCTTATGATGTGTAGATGCGCAAAGTTTATTTTGAGTTTGATTTGACCACTTGGTCATGCATTATCTCCCCCTTTTCGACTTAGTATTTCCCAATTTTGCCAGGTACTGAACTTGGTATGTTGCTTCCTCATGATGAGTAGATGCGCAAAGTTTATTTTGATTTTTAATTCAACCCCTGCATAATGGATTAAATCCCCCTTTTTTACTTTTAATTCGGCAATTTTGCTTTGTAACTCATAAAACGTTTAAACCGTAATAGCTTCAGACATGAAACTTTGTATGTATCTTCCTTATGATCAGTAGATGCGCAAAGTTTATTTTGATTTTTGATTTGACCCCTGGATAATGGATTATCTCCCTCTTTTAGACTTAGAAATCAACACTTTTGCCTTATTGATTTGACACTGAGCCATGGATTATCTCCCCCTTTTCGACTTTGAAGTTTGACTGGTTTACTATCAAATCGGTATGTGGAGCATCCGTGTTCTTTGAACACATTTCTGGTTTTCCTACAGCCCTCCCATGCGGCCCAAATGTCCAAGGTCAATTTCAAATGACATCGAAATTTGCATTTTGCATTGAAGTTGTTACATACTTTATATCTCTACAACCGTTACTTCGATTTACTTCAACCTTCAAATGCTTCTTTATTATCATCCACATTTTGATTCTATAGCCTACCCATACAGCCCAAATGCCCATGTCTGTGGTCAAATGACTTTGATATTTGCATTAAAGTTTTTACATACCTTATATCTCCACAACCTTGCTCAGATTTAATTCAAGCTTCAAGTAAATACACACCAAATGCCTCGGCGGGTTCGACATGCGGGCCGCCGCCATCTGATATGTATATTATTTCATATAGCATATGCATAAACCACAATTTTATCTATTAACTTATCCAGCATTCAACTACATGTACATACATCTAGAGAAAAAATATCACAAAAAAGTTTTAAACTCCCATGATCTGTACATGTAGCTCATTGAAGGATCGCAGCTGACCCTACAACTGTGCACTGTATTTTACATATTAAGCAAAATGATCTAAACCCTTATGGTATGTAGGTGGAGGAATGTTCTTTGATTTGTGTGTAATTATTTCTCAGCAGAAGTTTGATTGACAACAAACTTCATGTTATTTTGATAATAACCCATATTTTAATTCTCTGATCACCTATGCAACCTGCTTTTCCAGCTGTTGGATTGGTGAAAGCGGGTGGTGGGCGGTGGGCTGCACCACACTTCCAAAACTGCAGACAACCTTCATTTCATCTTGACCATTTTTAATATTAATTTTTTGTGTTGACGTTCATTTTCCATGATCTTGTTAGAGAGATTGTGTGTGGGCGAGACGGGTGATACAGATTTCTGGTTGTTGACCATCAGGTCGTGGCCAACCCTAAAGCTGGAGCCACTGAGCAACAAGAACGTGAAAGAGTTGTTACGGGCGGAGCTCGCTTCCCTCAGCTCCACACTCAGCAAGGAGGAGGAAACCAAAGTACTCACCCACTGTCGCAACTCAGCCACATGTGTGCCCCTCTACGTCATGGTGCTCGCTCGACACATTGCCGAGTAAGTTTACTTCCCCGTAAATTATTGGATTTACATTTATTGAGCATAGGCTGCATATGCAGCGTATGTTCAATAAATGTAGATCCATTAATTGAAATTTCCGGATGGTCCTAAATTTGCACTTACGAACATTTTAGTCTTACAAAGTTTAGTGAAACGGGCCCCATGTGATGGGGCACAATGATGTTTTAGTGGAGGGTGCTTTTAGTGTTAACCTTGTCACACACCTTGTACCTTGTAGAACATTCAAACCATAATGTTTATAGGCTTGGTCCTTGCTATGTTGATTTTTTTAACGACTGTCATGGATTTTGCAATTTTGTCTTGTAATTTGAAACTTGTTCTACCGTTCGTTCTCCTTGAAAGCATGATCAGGGCCCATGCATGTATAGCTTTCTGTACACAAGCTTCACAGTTGGACTTGAATACAAGCATTTCTACCGGCTGAGCCTCTGTCTGGTTAATCTGAGCTCCAGTGTATCCCAACACATCGCAAATGGCCAATTCTTTCTGTGTAAAATTGTTAACATATTCCGACAACTGCTACTTCTGTAATCTGACACCCTTTCATGTCACAATGCTTGAAACAGCTTGTGTAATCATACTGTCAGCATACTGACCGCTACTTACAGGTGTTCGCGGAATGAGACGAAGGTGCGGAACCACCTGGACGCGATGCTGTCGGCGTCGGACTGTGTCGGCCTGTACGTCAAGGTGCTCGAACTGCTGCGGATGGACATCGAAGGGCCCGAGTCACGCGGCTTCACCGGCACCGTGAGTCACTTACCTTACATCACGGTTGTATGTATATTCATGGAAGACAGAATGGAGTTAAATGTCATATAAGGTCATATTATCATCTTTTTATGCCATTGTTAACCATGAATATGTATCGCCAATTTACAGATTAATTAAGTATCCAAGTAATGTGGACTTTACTATTGGGTTTAGCAGAAAGCACAATTAGGTTCAGGTTTATTAACAGTGTGTCATGTTAACATGTTTGGAGACAAAAAAGAAAGGTGTTTATTGTCATGTGACAATTTCAGAAGTATTGAAATTATATTGTGAGGTCATTACTGTGATTGTTAGTCACAGGTAAACATATCAACTGAGAAAATGACCTTATAATGTACCGGTATACAGCCAGCATAGCCCCAGACCGGCCTGCACATCTTCACAGTCATATTGCCATTCTGTCATTTGATTACAGTTTATACATCTGAATATTATTTTTTAACAATCTGTAAAGTATAAATAAGCAACATAATCTACACGGCCCACACATGTCCTAAAGTCCCGTTTTTCAACTGGTGATCAATTTGTCATTTAGTCTAGACTAATATGACAATGAATTACACCACTCGGTTCTGTAGAGCAGCAGTACTTTACACAACTCTCATTTTTCCATAAATGGAGAAATGACGTCACTAAAATCGCAATGACGTGTTTCCTTCGACCAATCAAATAATTTTCTCGGACACACCCTCTGAATCGCAAGGCAGTTGGCTTCACTACGTTTGAATCGATTTGCCTTTATAAAGTATCATGTGTGAAATACAAGAAAATGCTTATTTAACCTGATGAGCTGATTATCTTGAAATAAGGCCCTCGTGGTTGAGTTATGCTCACTCATTGTTCAGCGTAAGGACATAATCACTATATAGTGCATTATTTCACGACAATCAGCTGACCTGGCTAACTAAGCGGTGTATATCTGTTGGCCAGATGCTGCGCTACATCTATGTGAGCCGGGCCGGCCTCAGTGAAACCGAGCTGCTGGAGCTGATTCCCGGCCTCAGCTGGACATTCCTGGGCCCTGTCTGCCATGTGCTCATGGAACACCTGGTGCTGCGCTACCAGTCGGGGCTGCTCGTTCTCGCCCATGAACAGGTAACACTGTAAGGCTCAATGGTTCTCACAATAGCCACCTTCTGCATCTGGGGCCATCAATACAACCTCTGCATTGACCAGTTGGACATGCGGGCCATTGACATCTTGTTTAAAATAATCATTTCTAAATTTTCTAAATTGACATGCAATATTGATAAATGTTTATATTAATTGTGCATAAACCATTTTTGTCTGTTTTTTCTACTTTTCACTACAGTTGTACAATAGAGCTTCCATAAAATAATAAAGTCTGGTCTGGTAATCATTGGAAAGCTAACACCTGTCTTGGTGTGCTCATGCATATACCTTGATTACCATGGACCTGCACCAAACTGGACATATGGGTGTCCAGTTTAGTGACGTATATATTTGCCCTGCTATTTTGTAGGTACATAAGGCCGTGCACGACTTCTGTTTCGGTAAAGAAGAGGCGAGGGTGACCGCACAGCTACGGCAGGATTTGGTCCACTACTTCCACGCCCATCTCAGGTACTTCAGATCTGGCAGACTTGTTGTCTAACTGCGTTTTGATTGACTGAAGTTCACCAACTGCACATACTTACTATTACACTGGAAGAATCATATTAAAATTTACAGACAACTTTGAGTTTCCGTCCGTCCGTCCGTCCGTCCGTGTTTACGAGGGCATATGTTGGGTACTTTGTGGGTGAAAATGGCACATGTTGGGTACTTTTTCTCTTGTTGGGTATTTTTTCTCTTATTGGGTATACCCAATAACCCCGATTCGTTTTTTTGTGTCCAAACGTAATTGTTGGGTATTTTATTATCAGATGTGAAAGTACCCAACAATTATTTTTTACTTGATTTGTCCACCAAAAATGTCGACAAAAAATATTTAATTTAATATCCAACGATAACAACCGATGTTTGCCGAAGTTACCAGATTTTGCGTGATGCTGCTGATACGCGCCATAATATGCGCGGTCATTCGTCCATTTATTATGAAATTATAGGCAATTGACGAGAAGGTTAACACTTTTTCATACCCAATAATGTTTGAATAGTACCCAACAAGAGAACCCAATTAAGGTTTGGACAACAGAGCCAATATGTGCCCATTTGTAGGTCCGTCCGTCCGTCCGTCCGTCCGTCACAGTGATTGAAATGTAATGGTACTTAGCCCCACAGCATATAACAGTTTAATATCCGACTGTAATGCGCACAAGGCCGAACTATAGCATATGTACCAATCGCAACACATAATGTATACATATATGGAATTATAGTGCAATTTGCAACGTATATGATAACGTAAGACAAAATACAATTTCTGTAAAACAAACAGCACATATATTTTAAAATTCTGACTTTACAACGAGTGTAACCTAATTCGATGATCACTAAGTGTATTATCAGCGAACCACTAGTCTGAACACATGTGAATTTGTCATATAAGGAAATTTAAAAGTAAACGAAAAGAAACGTGCAATTACCAGTACCACAATGTTTTAAAATAGCCTAAATGAGGTGACCATTTTGAATAACCAAATTTACAAATGATTTAAAAATGAGGTGTGTCCAACTTACTGATTTAAATGCTTACCAGAATGAAGAAGTACGTATAAAGTAAACATTATATCCAATAACTTTCGAGTTTTTGGAAAATGTGGCGGCAATTTTGAATTAAAGACGAGCGTAAATATTGATCTATATTTTTAATATCATATATCAGATGAAAATCAAACTAATATGTTCATATCTAGCTTAGTTACAAGATAAGGTCGACTACAGTGTAGATAATGCTGCCTGATCTTGATAAATATTTGGCGTCCATCTTGGATTCATATGGATTTGATAGCCTCCATCTATGTTTAAAATAAATACATGGTATCCAAAGGTTTTTCTGCGTCCGTCCGATCAAGTTCAAAGTGCCCATTTGTTTTCATTCATCAAATAAGTACACATTTCAGGCTAAATATTTATGCTTGGCGGCCATCTTGAATATGTTGATACTCTCAACGATAGAGAAGTCCCAGCAAACCGAATTGCTTTGTATATGTCGCATCAAACAATTATCACCATTAAAACATACTTTATCAGATTTTTCTGTAATATTATGCAAGTACATATTGTATTATCAAAATAGAGTGAGTTTTGCACTCATTTGACCCATTTGCACTTAATGACCCCAAAAATGACCTTGTCCCATCTGATTTGATTGACCGACACCGGATTCGTGTTCAGGATGATATAATGCATTGATTTAAAGTAGTCGTTGCTTTTGCTCTCTCGGGTTGAACAGAATTCATTTTTATGGGTTCTTGCACCCCTACTAATAGATTACTAGTATAGGTTGCTTGCAACCTAACAGTGATCATGATGGCATCTAGGTGTTCATCCATCTGTGTGTGCCTCCATACATCTGTGCATTCGTCCATGTAATCTTTGTTGCAGTTTTTTTATGCCCCCTATGCGATAGCAAGGGGGGCGGCATATTGCGTTGCTCTTAAGGTTCCGTACGTATGTACGTTCGTCCGTCCGTCTGTCCATGTTCATTTACGTTGAAAAGTCAAAAAGTTTGTAAGAGTTTCTCCATCATGTAATATCTTCAATATTACTGGAAGGATTGCTTTAATATTTGGACAGTTAATTCACCTGCACATGTGTGACGCACTCACACTACCAATGACATGACCTTTACCTTTGTGACCTTCAAAATGGTGCTGAAACACTTACCTAGCCATTTTCTTATGTCGACAAGTTTGTAAGAGGGGGGCATATCCATGTTTTACAAACATAATGACTGTCTAGTTAAATACAGTATTACGGCATACATACTAGCTAGTACACTTAATGTTGTCGACAAGTGAACTATGGTGGGCAAAATTGTTAGCATTACAATGCACATGATAAACATTAAACATCATTATTCCTGAAATTTTTATCCAGTATAGTTTACTCCATTGTGGATTACGTACCATCAGGTATTTATCAGGGAAATCAATACCTTATGAGTGGTATTTATTTCATATCTCTAATATAACTAATCTAGTTAATAATGTGGCATTATACGTTTGAATGCTGGCATCCCATTGCCCCAGAATGGTCGTTTCACAAGTTTGTTACCCATGTCTTCAAGAGATTAGTTAAAGATCAGTTGCAGCCTAATAATGTATTGTCATTGAAGGTGATTGAAGCCATTCTATTGTCTGTTCCACGAAATGCTGCCCAAGATACTTAGTCAATTCCTGTTACTTTAAACAAACTCCACGTTGCTAAGTGCACCAGCTATCCACACATGCCGGTAATCCCTACATTTCAGCCCCTGCAAGGCCAGTTGCCGAGTATCTGAGGAGTTGCCATGGCAACTACACCAAGCAGATGACAAGGACAGCCTAAAGAGTTGTCTGCTCAATATGTTTGTCTTCCAGAAAATGTATGCCCGGTAAGCTTTTGACACTCATTCCATATTTACCATGTTTCGCCATAATTTAATTGTATTGTCACGGGCGGTTTGTTTAGATCTGCTGCCTATTAACATCATCAAACACATCTTGCTGACCACACACTCCATGCTGAACACGGTATGGTCCTGCTTCACAACTCTTTCATGCAGAGATGGTATGCAAAACAGTTGCCATACATCGGTCAATGGTTATTATGCCCCCTATGCGATCCGTTTGTCCGCCCGCCCGTACGTCCGGTCCGTCCGTGTACATTTACGTCAAAAGTTTGTAAGAGTTCCTCCAACATGTAATAGCTTCAATATTATGGGAAGGATTGCTTCGATACTTGGACACTTCAAACACCTGAACATTTGTCACACACTCGCGCCACCATTAACACGATCTTGACCTTTGTCACCTTTGAAATGTTGCTGAAACACTTAGCCATTTTGTTACGTAGAAAAGTTTGTAAGGATTGCTTCGATACTTGGGCACTTGAATCACCTAAACATTTGTCACATGCTTCAATGTTTGGACACTTGATACATGTAAACATATGAAATACACTCATTAATATGACCTTGACCTTTTTTACCTTCACATGGTTGTGGAAACACAGCCATTTTTTTAACACTGCTTCCTTGGCGAATTCTTGTGTTTTGTGGCTTTGCCTCGTTTCATGTTCTTTTTTATGGTCCAATATGCCAGGGGGCATACCCATGTTTTACAAACATAACCTTTAGTTTATCTAAAACTGACACATGTACAAAGCTTGGCTAGAAAGAATAGTCAGCCAATGTCTATCCAACAACACTTGTTGCAGAGGGCGCTGTGGCGAGCTGCTGGTCTACTGGAGTTTTATTGGTGCAGACAAGAGTAGCATGGCACAGGCCTACATCGCTGCCACGAGACACATGGACGATTGTAAGTCACTGGTATTGCTGAGCCCCGCTGGTACATGGCCCCGCTGGTACACTTACACTGGTACGTGGCCCCGCTCATACATGGCCCCGCTGGTACATGACCCCGCTGGTACATGGCCCCGCTGGTACATGGCCCCGCTGGTACATGGCCCCGCTGATGGCCCCACTGGTACATGGCCCCGCTGCCCCGTATATGGCCCGCTGGTACATGGCCCCACTGGCAATGCCCTGTGGTATGTGGCCCCGTGGTACATGGCCCCTGCTGGTATATGGGCCCGCTGGTACAATGGCCCCACTGGTCTGCCCCATGGTACATGCCCTGCTGGTATATGGCCCGCTGGTACATGGCCCATGGTACATGCCCTGCTTGTATGTGGCCCTGCTGGTACATGGCTGTATATGGCCCGCTGGTACATGGCCCCACTGGTACATGCCCTGCTGGTATATGGCCCGCTGGTACATGGCCCCACTGGTACATGGCCCTGCTGGGATGTGGCCCCGCTGGTACATGGCCCTGCTGGTACATGGCCCACTGGTATGTGGCCCGCTGGTACATGGCCCCACTGGTACATGGCCCCACTGGTATGTGGCCCCGCTGGTACAGGCCCCATGGTCATCGGCCCCATGGTACATGGCCCACTGGTACATGGCCCCATGGTACATGGCCCCACTGGTACATGGCCCGCTGGTATATGGCCCGCTGGTACATGGCCCGCTGGTACATGGCCCGCTGGTTTGTTACATGGCCCTGCTGTTACATGGCCCCGCTGGTACATGGCCCCGCTGGTACATGGCCCCGCTGGTACATGGCCCTGCTGGTACATGGCCCCGCTGGTACATGGCCCCGCTGGTACATGGCCCCGCTGGTACATGGCCCGCTGGTACATGGCCCGCTGGTACATGGCCCGCTGTACATGGCCCTGCTGTTACATGGCCCCGCTGGTACATGGCCCCGCTGGTACATGGCCCTGCTGTTACATGGCCCCACTGGTACATGGCCCTGCTGTTACATGGCCCGCGGGTTACATGCCCCACTGGTACATGGCCCCGCTGGTATATGGCCCAGCTGTTACATGGCCCCGCTGTACGGCCCCCACTGGCATGGCCCCTGGTACATGGCCCGCTGTTATGGCCCTGCTGTTACCAGGCGGCTGGTACATGGCCCGCTGTTACATGGCCCTGCTGTTACATGGCCCGCTACATGGCCCCGCTGTTACATGGCCCGCTGTTACATGGCCTGCCCTGGTTACATGGCCCCTGGTACATGGCCCGCTGTTACATGGCCCTGCTGTTACATGGCCCCGCTGTTACATGGCCCCGCTGTTACATGGCCCCGCTGTTACATGGCCCTGCTGTTACATGGCCCGCTGGTACATGGCCCCACTGGTACATGGCCCCACTGGTACATGGCCCGCTGGTATATGGCCCTGCTGTTACATGGCCCCGCTGGTACATGGCCCCACTGGTACATGGCCCCACTGGTACATGGCCCCGCTGGTACATGGCCCTGCTGTTACATGGCCCCGCTGGTACCTGGCCCCGCTGTTACATGGCCCTGCTGTTACATGGCCCCGCTGTTACATGGCCCCGCTGTTACATGGCCCCGCTGGTACATGGCCCTGCTGTTACATGGCCCCGCTGTTACATGACGGCTGGTTTACATGCCCCTGCTGGTACATGGCCCCGCGTTACATTGCCCGCGTTACATGGCCCCACTGTTACATGGCCCTGCTGTTATGGCCCCCCCCCCCCATGGTACATGGCCCTGCTGTTACATGGCCCGCTGGTACATGGCCCCACTGGTACATGGCCCGCTGGTATATGGCCCTGCTGTTACATGGCCCCGCTGGTACATGGCCCCACTGGTACATGGCCCACTGGTACATGGCCCGCTGGTACATGGCCCTGCTGTTACATGGCCCCGCTGGTACATGACCCGCTGTTACATGGCCCTGCTGTTACATGGCCCCGCTGTTACATGGCCCCGCTGTTCATGGCGATGGTTACATGGCCCTGCTGGTTACATGGCCCTCTGGTACATGGCCCGCTGTTACATGGCCCTGCTGTTACATGGCCCCGCTGTTACATGGCCCCGCTGTTACATGGCCCTGCTGTTACATGGCCCCACTGGTACATGGCCCTGCTGGTTACATGGCCCCGCTGGTAACATGGCCCTGCTGGTATATGGCTGCTGTTATGGCCCCGCTGATACATGGCCCACTGGTCACATGGCCCCATGGTACATGGCCCGCTGGTTATATGGCCCGCTGTTACTGGCGCCTGGTACCTGGCCCCGCTGGTACATGGCCCTGCTGTTACATGGCCCCGCTGTTACATGGCCCTGCTGGTACATGGCCCTGCTGTTACATGGCCCCGCTGGTACATGACCCTGCTGGTACATGGCCCCGCTGGTACATGGCCCCGCTGTTACATGGCCCCGCTGTTACATGGCCCCGCTGGTACATGGCCCTGCTGTTACATGGCCCCGCTGTTACATGGCCCCGCTGTTACATGGCCCTGCTGGTACATGGCCCCGCTGGTACATGGCCCGCTGGTACATGGCCCCACTGGTATGGCCGCTGGTTACATGGCCCGCTGGTCATGGCAGCTGGTATGGCCCCGCGGTACATGGCCCGTGGTACATGGCCCCACTGGTACATGGCCCGCGGTACATCCCGATGGACATCTGGTACAGGCCCGCTGGTACATGGCCCGCTGGTACATGGCCCCGCTGGTATATGGCCCGCTGGTACATGGCCCGCTGGTACATGGCCCGCTGGTATATGGCCCGCGGTACAGGCCCGCTGTACATGGCCCGCTGGTATATGGCCCCAATGGTACTGGCCCCCGTGGTATATGGCCCGCTGTACATGGCCCGCTGGTACATGGCGCTGGTACTATGGCCCGCTGGTACATGGCCCTGCTGTTCCCTTGGCCCTGCTGTTACATGGCCCCGCTGGTACTGGCCCGTGTTACATGCCTGGCCCGGTTACATGGACCCTCTGGTACATGGCCCGCTGTTACATGGCCCCGTGGTACATGGCCGCTGGTATATGGCCCTGCTGTTACATGCCCCGAAAGCTGTTACATGGCCTCCCTGTTAGCATGGTACGCTGGTATGGACCCTGCTGGTACATGGCCCCGCTGTACATGGCCCGCTGGTTACATGGCCCCAGCTGTCATGGCCCCACTGGTATATGGCCCGCTGGTACATGGCCCCGTGGTATACTGGTCTGTGTACATGGCCCGCTGTTACATGGCCCCGCTGTGTACATGGCCCCACTGGTAACATGGCCCCGCGGTACATGGCCTGGTACATGGCCCCTGGTACATGGCCCGCTGGTATATGGCATGGCCCCCGCTGGTACATGGCCCCGCTTGGTATTATGGCCCGCTGGTACATGGCCCGCTGGATACATGGCCCTGCTGGGATTGTGCCCCGCTGGTACATGGCCCCTGCTGGTACATGCCCACTTGTATGTGGCCCCGGTACAGGCCCCACTGGTACATGGCCCCACTGGTATGTGGCCCCGCTGGACACATGCCCCACTGTACATAGCCCCACTGGGACATGGCCCGCTGGTACAAAGCCCCACTGGTACATGGCCCCACAGGTACATGGCCCGCTGGTATATGGCCCGCTGTAAACATGGCCCGCTGGTACATGGCCCTGCTGGTTTGTTACATGGCCCTGCTGTTACATGGCCCCGCTGGTACATGGCCCCGCTGGTACATGGCCCCCTGGTAAAATGGCCCTGCTGTACATGCCCCGCTAGTACATGGTCCCGCTGGTAACTGGCCCCGCTGGTACATGGCCTGCTTAAATGGCCCGCTGGTATATGGCCCAGCTGTTTACATGGCCCTGCGTTACATGCCCCCGCTGGTACATGGCCCCGCTGTTTACATGCCCTGCAGTTACATGGCCCCACTGGTACATGGCCCTGCTGTTACTTGGCCCGCTGGTACATATGGGCCCCACTGGTACAGTGGTCCCGCTGGTATATGCCCGCTGTTACATGGCCCCCGCTGTACATGGCCCCACTGGTACATGGCCCCACTGGTACATGGCCCGCTGTTACATGGCCCTGCTGTTACATGGCCCCGCTGGTACATGACCCGCTGTTACATGGCCCTGCTGTTACATGGCCCCGCTGTTACATGGCCCCGCTGTTACATGGCCCCGCTGTTACATGGCCCTGCTGTTACATGGCCCCACTGGTACATGGCCCGCTGTTACATTGCCCTGCTGTTACATGGCCCCGCTGTTACATGGCCCCGCTGTTACATGGCCCCGCTGTTACATGGCCCTGCTGTTACATGGCCCGCTGGTACATGGCCCCACTGGTACATGGCCCCACTGGTACATGGCCCGCTGGTATATGGCCCTGCGTTACATGGCCCCGCTGATACAAGGCCCCACTGGGTACATGGCCCCACTGGTACATGCCCGCTGTTAGTAATGGCCCTGCTGTTTACATGGCCCCCGCTGGTACCTGGCCCCCAGTTAACATTGCCCTGCTGTTACATGGCCCCCTGTTACATGGCCCCGCTGTTACATGGCCCTGCTGGTACATGGCCCTAGCTGTTACATGGCCCGATGGTACATACCCTGCAGTACATGGCCCCGCGGTACATGGGCCCCGCTTTACATGGCCCCGCCGTTACATGGCCCCATTTGGGTGGTAATATGCCCTCTGTTATCATGGGCCCCACTGGTACAGCCCTCTGTTACATTGGTACCGCTGGACATGGCCCCACTGGTACATGGCCCCTGGTATATGGCCCTGCTTTTACATGGCCCCGCTGGTACATGGCCCCACTGGTACCATGGCCCCCACTGGTACATGGCCCGCTGTTACATGGCCCTGCCTGTTACATGGCCCCCCGCTGGTACATGACCCCTGTTACAATGGCCCTGCTGACATGGCCCCGCTGATTACATGGCCCGTTTAGTTTACATGGCCCGCTGTTACATGCCCCTGCTGTTACATGGCCCCACTGGTACATGGCCCGCTTGTTACTTTGCCCTGCTGTTACATGAGCCCCCAGTTACATGGCCCCGCTGTTACAAGGCCCTGCTGTTTCATGGCCCGCTGTAGTACATGGCCCCACTGGTACATGGCCCCACAGGTACATGGCCCGCAGGTAACTGGCCCTGCTGTTACATGGCCGCCAGCTGATACAGGCCCCACGGTACATGGCCCCACTGTACATGGCCCGCTGGGATATGGCCCACTGTTACATGTGCCCCCGCTGGTACCTGGCCCCCGCTGTTAACATGGGCCCTGCTGTTTAATGGCCCCGCTGTTACATGGCCTCTGCAGGTACACATGGACCCGTGCTGTTACATGGCCCCGCTGTACAACCCTGCTGGTACAGTGGCCCCGCTGTACAATGGCCCCGCTGTTACATGGGCCCCGCTTTACATCGCCCCACTAGGTATATGGCCCTGCTGTTACATGGCCCCGCTGTTACATGGCCCCGCTGTTACATGGCCCTGCTGGTACATGGCCCCGCTGGTACATGGCCCGCTGGTACATGGCCCCACTGGTACATGGCCCGCTGGTACATGCCCCGCAGTACAATGCCCCGCTGTAACATGCCGCTGGTACATGGCCCTGTACATGGCCCCACTGGTACATGGCCCGCTGGTACATGGCCCGCTGGTACATCTGGTACATGGCCCGCTGGTACATGGCCCGCTGGTACATGGCCCGCTGGTATATGGCCCGCTGGTACATGCCTCGCTGGTACCTGGCCCGCTGGAATATGCCCGCTGTACATGGCCCGCTGGTACATGGCCCGCTGGTATATGGCCCCACTGGTACATGGCCCGCTGGTATATGGCCCGCTGGTACATGGCCCGCTGGTACATGGCCCGCTGGTATATGGCCCGCTGGGACATGGCCCTGCTGTTACATGGCCCTTGCTGTTACATGCCCCCGCTGGTACATGCCCCGCTGTTACATGGCCCTGCTGTTACATGGCCCACTGTACACTGGCCGCTGTTTACAATGCCCGCGTACTTGGCCCGCTGTATATGTCCCTGCTGTTACATGGCCCCGCTGTTACTTGGCCCTGCTTTACATGGCCCCGCTGTACATGACCCTGCAGGTACATGGCCCCGCTGGTACATGCCCCGCTATACATGCCCCGCATGTTACATGGCCCCACTGTTTAATATGGCCCGCTGGAACATGGCCCCGCTGGTATAATGGCCCTAGCCTGTTACATGTGGCCCCGCTGTTACATGGCCCCGCTGTTACATGCCCTGCTGGTACATGGCCCCGCTGTACATGGCCCGCTGGTACATGGCCCCACTGTCCATGGCCCCCCTGGTACATGGCCCGCTGGTACATGGCCCCGCTGGTACATGGCCCGCTGGTACATGGCCCGCTGGTACATGGCCCCACTGGTACATGGCCTGCAGTACATGGCCCGCTGGTACATGCCCGCTGGTACATCTGGTACATGGCCCGCTGTACATGCCCGCTGGACATGGCCCGCTGGTATATGGCCCGCTGGTAATGGCCCGCTGGTATATGCCCGCGGGTACATTGCCCCTGGTACAGGCCCGCTGGTATATGGCCCCACTGGTACATGGCCCGCTGGTATATGGCCCGCTGGTACATGGCCCGCTGGTACATGGCCCGCTGGTACATGGCCCGCTGGTACATGGCCCGCTGGTATATGGCCCCACTGGTACATGGCCCTGCTGTTACATGGCCCCGCTGGTATATGGCCCCGCTGGTACATGCTCCGCTGGTATAATGGCCCGCTGTAACATGCGCCGCTGGTATAATGGGCCCGCTGGTACAATGGCCCGCTGGTATATGCCGCTGGTACATGGCCCGCTGGTATATGGCCCGCTGTTACATGGCCCGCAGGTACATGGGCCCCGCTGGTACATGTGCCGCAGGTACATGGGGGGCCCCCTGGGTACATGGCCCTCACTGGTACATGGCCCTGCTGTTACATGGCCCCGCTGGTACATGGCCCCGCTGGTATATGGCCCGCTGGTACTTGGCCCACTGGTACATGGCCCTGCTGTTACATGGCCCCACTGATACATGGCCCACTGGTACATGGCCCACTGGTACATGGCCCCACTGGTAAATGGCCCACTGGTAACATGGCCCGCTTGTAATATGCCCTCTGGTACCTGGCCCGCTGGTACATGGCCCGCTGGTACATGGCCCCACTGGTACATGGCCCACTGGTACATGGCCCACTGGTACATGGCCCACTGGTACATGGCCCCACTGGTACATGGCCCACTGGTACATGGCCCTGCTGTTACATGGCCCCACTGGTACATGGCCCCGCTGGTACATGGCCCCACTGGTACATGGCCCGCTGGTACATGGCCCACTGGTACATGGCCCGCTGGTACATGGCCCCACTGGTACATGGCCCCACTGGTACATGGCCCCGCTGGTACATGGCCCCACTGGTACATGGCCCCACTGGTACATGGCCCCACTGGTAACTGGCCCCTGCTGTTTACAATGCCCCACTGGTACATGGCCCCTGCTGTTACAGGCCCTCTGTTACATGGCCCGCTGGTACATGGCCCCCTGGTTGTGGCCCCGCTGGTACATGCCCCGCTGTTAATGAGGCCCCACGCTGGTATGTGGCCCCCGCTGGTACAGGGCCCCGCTGGACATGGCCCCACTGTATTATGCCCCACGGACATGGCCCTGCTGTTACATGTCCCCGCTGGTACTGGCCCCGCTGGTATGATGGCCCCGCTGGTACATGGCCCCGCTGGTACGTGGCCCCGCTGGTACATGGCCCCGCTGGTACATGGCCCCGCTGGTACATGTCCCTGTCAATTCTTCCTGCTGGTATATGGCCCGCTGGTACATGGCCCCACTGGTACATGCCCTGCTGGTATATGGCCCGCTGGTACATGGCCCCACTGGTACATGGCCCTGCTGGGATGTGGCCCCGCTGGTACATGGCCCTGCTGGTACATGGCCCACTGGTATGTGGCCCGCTGGTACATGGCCCCACTGGTACATGGCCCCACTGGTATGTGGCCCCGCTGGTACATGGCTCCACTGGTACATGGCCCCACTGGTACATGGCCCCACTGGTACATGGCCCGCTGGTACATGGCCCCACTGGTACATGGCCCCACTGGTACATGGCCCGCTGGTATATGGCCCGCTGGTACATGCCCGCATATGAACATGGCCCCTGGTTTGTTACATGGCCTGCCTGTTACATGGCCCCGCTGTACATGGCCCCGCTGGTACATGGCCCCAGCTGGTAAAATGGACCCGCTGGTAACATGGCCCCGCTGGTACATGGCCCCGCTGGAAATGCCCCGTGGTACATGGCCCCGCTGGTACATGGCCCCGCAGGTAAATGCCCCAGGTACATTGCCCCGCTGTTAACAGGCCCCGCTGTATATGGCCCGCTGGTACATGCCCCAGCTGTTAACATGGCCCTGCTGTTACATGGCCCCGCTGGTACATGGCCCCGCTGTTACATGGCCCTGCTGTTACATGGCCCCACTGGTACATGGCCCTGCTGTTACATCCCCCCGGATAAGAGATTCGCTGGTACATGGCCCCACTGGTACATGGCCCCTGGTATATGGCCCTGCTGTTACATGGCCCCGCTGGTACATGGCCCCACTGGTACATGGCCCCACTGGTACATGGCCCGCTTGGTATATGGCCCTGCTGTTAAATGGCCCCGCTGTACATGGCCCCACTGGTACATGGCCGCTGTTATACAGGCCAGCTGTTACGGCCCCGCTGGTAACATGGCCGCAGTTACATGGCCTTGCTGTTACATGGCCTCTGCTGTTACATGGCCCCGCTGGTTACATGGCCTGCAGTTACATGGCCTTGCTGTTACATGGCCCCGCTGTTACATGCACCGCTGTTACATGACCCCGCTGTTACATGGCACAGCTGTTACATATGGCCCCACTGGTACATGGCCCCGTTACATGGCCCCGCTGTTTACATGCCCCGCTGTTACATGCCCGCTGTTTACATGGCCCCACTGTTAAATGGCCCTGCTGTAACATGGCCCCCTGTACATGGCCCCACTGTACATGGCCCGCTGGTATTATGAGCCCTGCTGTTACATGCCCCGCTGGTACATGGCCCCACTGGTAACATGCCCCACTGGTACATGGCCCGCTGGTATATGGCCCTGCTGTTTACATGGCCCCGCTGGTACCTGGCCCCGCTGTTACATGGCCCTGCTGTTTACATGGCCCGCAGGTTACATGGCCCCACTGTCATGAACCCTGCTGTTACATGCCCCACGGACATGGCCCCGCTGTATGTGGCCGCCGCTGGAACGATGGCCCGCTGGTATGTGGCCCCGCTGGAACGGCCCTGCTGGTACTGCCCCGCTGGTACATTGGCCCCACTGTACATGGCCCGCTGGTACATGGCCCCGCGGTACATGTCGCCTGCAGTTACATGGCCCCACTGGTACATGGCCCGCTGTTTGTTTTTTTGTTTCTTTTTGTACAGTGGCCCCGCTGGTACATGGCCCTCTGGTACATGGCCCCGCAGGTACATGGCCCTGCTGTTTACCTGCCCCACTGGTACATGGCCCCGCTGGTATGTGGCCCCGCTGGTACATGGCCCGCTGGTATGTGGCCCCGCTGGTACATGGCCCCGCTGGTACATGGCCCTGCTGTTACATGGCCCCACTGGTACATGGCCCGCTGGTACATGGCCCGCTGGTACATGGCCCCGCTGGTACATGGCCCGCTGGTACATGGCCCTGCTGTTACATGACCCCACTGGTACATGGCCCCGCTGGTATGTGGCCCCGCTGGTACATGGCCCGCTGGTATGTGGCCCCGCTGGTACATGGCCCCGCTGGTACATGGCCCTGCTGTTACATGGCCCCACTGGTACATGGCCCGCTGGTACATGGCCCCGCTGGTACATGGCCCTGCTGTTACATGGCCCCACTGGTACATGCCCCACTGGTACATGGCCCGCTGGTACATGGCCCCACAGGTAAATGGCCCCCTGTACAAGGCCCGCTGTACATGGCCCTGCTGTTACATGGCCCCCACTGTACATGGCCCTCCCCCCCCCCCCTCCGCCGCTGGTACATGGCCCGCTGGGACATGGCCCTGCTGTTACATGGCACCACTGGTACATGGCCCGCTGGTACATGGCCCCGCTGGTACATGGCCTGCTGTTACATGGCCCCACTGGTACATGCCCCACTGGTACATGGCCCGCTGGTACATGGCCCGCTGGTACATGGCCCCGCTGGTACATGGCCCTGCTGTTACATGGCCCCACTGGTACATGGCCCCGCTGGTATGTGGCCCCGCTGGTACATGGCCCGCTTGTAGTGGCCCCGCTGTACATGGCCCCAGCTGGTACATGGCCCTGCTGTTTACATGGCCCCACTGGTACATGGCCCCTGGTAAACATGGCCCGCTGTAACATGGCCCCTGGTATCATGGCCCCGCTGGTACATGCCCTGCGTACATGGCCCCACGGTACATGGCCCGCTGGTACATGCCCGCTGGTAGTGCCCCTGGTACATGGCCCGCTGTACATGCCCGCTGGTACATGGCCCCCACTGGTACATGGCCCGCTGGACATGCCCGCTGGTACATGCCCCCGCTGGTACATGGCCCTGCTGTTAACATGGCCCCGCTGGTACATGCCGCTGGAACATGGCCCCGCTGGTACATGGCCCCTCCCCCCCACACCCCACCCCAACACATCCCCTGGTACATGGCCCGCTGGTAAATGCCCCGCTGGGACATGGCCCGCTGGTAATGGCCCCACTGGAACATGGCCCTGCAGTTACATGGCCCCACTGGTACATGGCCCGCTGGTACATGCCCGCTGTACATGGCCCCCGCGGGTACATGGCCCTGCCTGTTACATGCCCACTGGTACATGGCCCCCGCTGGTATGTGGCCCGGGGGGCTGGTACATGGCCCCCGCAGGTATGTGGCCCCGCTGGTACATGCCCTCTGGTAGAGGGCCCCTGGTACATGGCCCCGCTGGTACTGGCCCTGCTGTTACATGGCCCCGCTGGAAACCTGGCCCGCTGGTACAAGGCCCGCTGTACATGGCCCGCTGGTACATGGCCCCTGGTAAATGGCCCCGCTGGTACATGGCCCGCTGGTACATGGCCCCACTGGTACATGGCCCTGCTGTTACATGGCCCCACTGGTACATGGCCCGCTGGTACATGGCCCGCTGGTACATGGCCCCGCTGGTACATGGCCCTGCTGTTACATGGCCCCACTGGTACATGGCCCCGCTGGTATGTGGCCCCGCTGGTACATGGCCCGCTGGTATGTGGCCCCGCTGGTACATGGCCCCGCTGGTACATGGCCCTGCTGTTACATGGCCCCACTGGTACATGGCCCCGCTGGTACATGGCCCTGCTGTTACATGGCCCCACGAACAAAGGCCCCCTGGTATGTGGCCCCGCTGGTACATGTGCCCCGCTGGTATGTGGCCCGCTGTACATGGCCCGCTGGTATATGGCCCCTGGTAGTGGCCACCGCTGGTACATGGCCCGCTGGTATATGGCCCGCTGTACAAGGCCGCTGGTACATGGCCCCGCTAGGTACAAGGCCCTGCGTTACATGGGGGGGGTGCCCCGCTGGTACATGGCCCGCTGGTACATTGCCCCGCTGGTACATGCCCGCTGGAACAGGCCCGCTGGATACATGGCCCCCTACGCTGGTACATGGCCGCTGGTATCATGGCCCCACGGTACATGGCCCTGCTGTTACATGGCCCCACTGGTAACATTGCCCTGCTGTTACATGGCCCCGCTGTTACATGGCCCCACTGTTTTTTATTACATGACCCTGCTGTTACCTGCCCCACTGTACAGGCCCCGCTGGGAGCATGTAGGCCCGGCGGGGGGGTGGCTTGGTACATGTACCGCTGGTACATGGCCCCGCTTATGTACATGGCCCCCTGTACATGGCCCTGTGTTACATGACCCCACTGGTACATGGCCCCGCTGGTATGTGGCCCCGCGGGTACATGAGGCCCGCTGGTATGTGGCCCCGCAGGACCATGGCCCCGCTGGTACATGGCCCTGAGCTGTTACGGGCCCCACTGGTAATGGCCCGCTGGTACATGGCCCGCTGGTACATGCCCGCTGGTACATGCCACACCGCGGTAACATGGCCCTGCTGTACTGACCCACTGGTAACATGGCCCCGCTGGTATGTGCCCCACTGGTACATGGCCCGCTGGTACATGGCCCGCTGTACATGGACCCGCCTGTGTACAATGGCCCTGCTTTTAACATGGCCCCACCTGGACATGGCCCCGCTGGTATGTGGCCCCGCTGGTACATGGCCCCTGGTAATGTGCCCCGCTTGGTACATGGCCCCGCTGGTACATGGCCCTGCTGTTACATTGGCCCCAACTGTACATGGCCCGCTGGTACTGGCCCGCTGAACATGGCCCGCGGTACATGGTGGCCCCGCTGTAACATGGCCCTGCTGTTACATGGCCCCTATCTGTACATGTCCCGCAGGTATGTGGCCCCGCTGGTACATGGCCCGCTGGTATTGGCCCCGCTGGTACATGAACCCTCTGGTATCTGGCCCGCTGGTTACATGGCCCGCAGGTACATGGCCCCGCTGTACATGGCCCTGCTGATACATGGCCCCCGCTGGTAAATGGCCGCTGTACATGGCCCCTGCTGGTACATGGCCCCGCTGGTACATGGCCCCGCTGTAAATGGCCCCGCTGGACATGGCCCGCTGGAACAGGCCCCACTGGTACTTGGCCCTGCTGTTACATGTCCCACTGTACTAGGCCCGCTGGTACATGCCCGCTGTACAGCCCCGCTGGGTAACATGGCCCTGCTGTTACATGCCCCGACTGGTACATGGCCCCGCTGGTAATGTGGCCCCGCTGTACTTGGCCCTGGTAAGTGGCCCCGCTGGTACATGGCCCGCTGGTATATGGCCCGCTGGTACATGGCCCCGCTGGTACATGGCCCTGCTGTTACATGGCCCCGCTGGTACATGGCCCGCTGGTACATGGCCCCGCTGGTACATGGCCCGCTGGTACATGGCCCGCTGGTAAATGGCCCCGCTGGTACATGGCCCGCTGGTACATGGCCCCACTGGTACATGGCCCTGCTGTTACATGGCCCCACTGGTACATGGCCCGCTGGTACATGGCCCGCTGGTACATGGCCCCGCTGGTACATGGCCCTGCTGTTACATGGCCCCACTGGTACATGGCCCCGCTGGTATGTGGCCCCGCTGGTACATGGCCCACCCGTGGTACATGGCCCAACTGGTACTGGCCCCACCCCTGGTACCCTGCCCCATGGTACATGGCCCTGGTTACATGGAGGACCTGGCCCTGGTTACATGGCCCCACTGGTTACATGGCCCCACGGGCTGGTATTGGGTGGCGCTGGTACATGGCCCGCTGTTATGGTGGCCCCGCTGGTACATGGCCCTGCTGGTACATGGCTGCTGTTACATGGCCCCTGGTACATGGCCCGCTGTTACATGGCCCCGCTGGGTACATGGCCCCTGGCTGGTTACATGGCCCCTGGTACATGGCCCCACTGGTACATGGGCCGCTGGTACATGGCCCACCTGTACATTGGGCCCCACCACCCTGGTACATGGCCCGTGGTACATGGCCCTGGCCCCTGGTTACATGGCCCCACTGGTTAACATGGCCCGGCCCTGGTACTGGCCCCCTGGTTACATGGCCCCGGCCTGGTACATGGCCCTGCTTGTTACATCCCACTTGGTACATGGCCCCTGGCTGGTATGTGGCCCCGTGGGTTCATGGCCCCGCTGGTATGTGGCCCCCGGCCCTGGAGGTACATGGCCCCGCTGGTACTTGGGCCCTGCTGTTACATGGCCCACGGTACATGGCTCTTTGGTTATACTGGCCCTTGCCCCTGGTTACATGGCCCCCTGGTACATGGCCCGCAACGGGTACTGGACCCGGCTGGTACATGACCACCTGGTAATGGGCCCACTGTTACATGGCCCCCTGGTACATGGCCCCGCTGGTTCATGGCCCCACTGGTACATGGCCCCTGGTCCTTGGCCCGCTTGGTACATGGCCTGCTGGTTACATGGCCCCATGGTACATGGCCCGCTGGTATGGGCCCCGTGGTTACAATGGCCCGCTGGTACATGGCCCCCTATTGAGGTACATGCCCCACCCCTGGTACATGGCCCGTGGTTTACATGGCCCGTGGTACATGGCCCCGGGGTTACTGGCCCCTCTGGTTACATGGCCCTGGTACATGGCCCGCTGGTTATGGTGGCGCCCCTGGTATGGCCCCGCTGGTATGGTGGGCGGCCCCTTGGTCATGGCCGCTGGTACATGGCCCTGCTGTTACTGGCCCCCACTGTACTGGCCGCTGGTACATGGCCGCTGGTACTTTGGCCCCGCTGGTTACATGGCCCCTGGTTTACTGGCCCCTGGTACATGGCCCGCTGGTATGGTGGCGCTGGTACATGGCCCGGCTGGTTTGGTATGGTAGGGCCCCGCTGGGTACATGGCCCGCTGGGTTAATGGGCCCCCTGGTACATGGCCCGCTGGTACCCTGGCCCGGCCCCGCTGGTATTGTGGCCCGCTGGTAATGGACCGGCCCTGCTGTTATAGGCCCCTGGTTTCATGGCCCCGCTGGTACATGGCCCCACCCCTGGTACATGGCCCCGCTGTTACATGGCCCCATGGTACATGGCCCGCCCTGGTAACATGGCCCGCCCCTGGTACATGGCCCGCCCTGGTACAATGGCCCTGCTGGTCATGGCCCACCCCTGGTACATGGCCCCGATTTGGTATGTTTTGGGGGGGGGCCCCGCTGGTACATGGCCCGGCCTGGTTATGGTGGTGGGGGGGGGGGAACGGCCCCTGGTACATGGCCCAGGCCCTGGCCCTGGGTACATGCCCTGCTGTTTACATGGCCCCCATGGTTCCCATGCCCCGTGGTATTGGGGCCCCGCTGGTACATGGCCGCTGGTGTCCCCATGGGCGGCCCCTGGTACCCATGGCCCTGGCAGGTACATGGCCCCACTGGTACATGGGCCCCGCTGGTATTGGTGGGCGGCCCTGGTACCTTGGACGGCTGGTATGTGGGCCCCCGTGGTACATGGCCCGCTGGTTATGGCCCCGCTGGTACCCCATGGCCTGCTGGTACATGGGCCTGGTACATGGCCCCCGTATGGTACATGGCCCTGGCTGTTAACATGGCCCCACTGGTACATGGCCCCGCTGGTATGTGGCCCCGCTGGTACATGGCCCGCTGGTATGTGGCCCGCTGGTACATGGCCCGCTGGTATATGGCCCGCTGGTACATGGCCCCGCTGGTACATGGCCCGCTGGTACATGGCCCGCTGGTACATGGCCCTGCTGTTACATGGCCCCACTGGTACATGGCCCGCTGGTATGTGGCCCCGCTGGTACATGGCCCGCTGGTATATGGCCCGCTGGTACATGGCCCGCTGGTACATGGCCCGCTGGTACATGGCCCCGCTGGTATATGGCCCGCTGGTACATGGCCCAATGGTACATGGTCCTGCTGGTATGTGGCCCGTGGGTACATGGCCCATTGGTAACATGGCCCCATTGGTACATGGCCGCTGGTACATTGGCCCCACTGGTACATGGCCCATGGGTATTGGCCCCATTGGTACATGGGCCCCGTGGTTACATGGCCCCGCTGGTCCACTGGTATATGGCCCGTGGTACATGGCCCGCTGATATATGGCCCCGCTGGTACCATGGCGCTGGTATGGCCCCCACCTGGTTCATGGCATGGTATATGGCCCGCTGGTACATGGCCCGCTGATATATGGCCGCTGGTACAGGGCCCGCTGGTACTTGGCTCACTGGTACATGGCCCACTGGGATATGGCCCCACTGGATACATGGCCCGCTGGTATGGCCCGCTGGTAGGATGGCCCGTGGTAACATGGCCCCACTGGTACATGGCCCGCTGGTATGTGGCCCCGCTGGTACATGGCCCTTGCTGGTACTGGCCCTGCTGTTACATGGTCCCCACTGGTACATGGCCCGCTGGTATGGCCCCGTGGTACAGGCCCTTGTGTTACTTTGGCCCCACTGGTAATGCCCCACTGGTACACGCGCTGGTACATGGCCCCACTGGTACATGGTGGTACATGGCCGCTGGTTCATGGGCCCTGCTTGTTACATGGCCCACGGTTACATGGCCCGGCTGGTACATGGCCGCTGGTACATGGCCCGCTGGTACATGGCCCAGTGGTTCTTGGCCCTGCTTTACATGGACCCCACTGGTCATGGCCCCGTGGTATGTGGCCCGTGGTACATGGCCCGCTGGTATGTGGGCGCTAGGTACATGGCCCCGCTGGTACATGGCCTGCCTTTTACTGGTACATCCCCCGGCGCCGCTGGTACATGGCCCGCTGGTACATGGCCCTGCTGTTACAGGCCCCATGGTACATGCCCCATGGTACATGGCCCGTGGGTACATGGCCCCACTGGTACATGGCCCCCCCCACTGGTTACATGGCCCCGCCGGTACATGGCCCGCCCCCTGCTGTTACATGGCCCACTGGTACATGGCCCCGTTGGGTACATGGTGCTGTTACATGGCCCCACTGGTTCATGGCCCGCTGGTACAATGGCCCCGCTGGTTACATGGGCCCTGCTGTTATTTTGCCCATGGTTACCCCATGCCCCACTGGTACATGGCCGCTGTTACATGGGCCCGCTGGTACATTGGCCCCGCTTGGTACAGGCCCTGCTGTTACATGGCACTGGTACATGGCCCCGCTGGTATTGGCCCCTGCTGGTACATGGCCCGCTGGTGTGGCCCCGTTGGTAACATGGCCCGCTGGTATGTGGCCCGTGGTACTATGGCCCGCTTGGTTTACATGGCCCGTGGTAACTGGCCCCGCTGGTACATGGCCCTGCTGTTTACATGGACCCCACTGGTACATTGGCCCCCGTGGAATGTGGCCCCGCTGGTACTTGCCGCTGGGTTAGGTGGCCCGCTGGTACATGGTGGTACATGGCCCGCTGGTACATGGCCCCACGTGGTTACATGGCCCACTGGTACATGGCATTGGTACTGGGCCCCACTGGTACAGGGCCCTGGCTGATTACTGGCCCCACTGGTACATGGGCCCCGTGGTTACATGGGCCCCACTGGTATATGGCCCGCTGGTACATGGCCCAATGCTACATGGCCCGTGGTTACTGGCCCCCCCCCCCAACCTGGTACATGCTGCCCTGTGATGGCCCGTGGTACATGGCCCCACTGGTACATGGCCCTGTGGGATGTGGCCCCGCTGGTACATGGCCCCCGCTGGTTCATGGCCCGCCTGGTACATGGCCCTGTGTTACATGGACCCCACCTAGTACATGGCCCCGTGGTTATGTGGGCCCCGCTGTACATGGCCCGATGGTATGTGGCCCGTGGTACATGGCCCCACTGGTACATGGCCCGTGGTTACATGGCCCCATGGTACATGGGCCCGCTGTTACATGGCCCTGCTGTTACATGGCCCGCTGGTACAATGGCCTGGCTGTTACATGGCCCCCGCTGGTTACATGGCCCCGCTGGTACATGGCCCCACTGGTACATGGCACCCACTGGTACATGCCCGCTGTTCCAGGCCCTGCTGTTACATGGCCCCGCTGGTTACATGGCCCTGCTGTTACTGGCCCCGTGGTACTGGCCCCCGCTGGTCATGGCCCCACTGGTTTACATGGCCCGCTGGCCATGGCCCTTGCTGTTTACATGGCCCCGCTGGTACATGGCCCTGCTGTTACAGGCCCCGCTGGTACATGGCCCGGCTGGTTAACATGGCCCGCTGGTACATGGCCCGCTGGTACATGGCCCAATGGTTACATGGCCCGCTGGTTACACGGGGCCTGGCCCGCTGGTACATGCCCCCCCGCTGGTACATGGCCCGCTGTACATGGCCCGCGGGGACATGGCCCCCTGGTACATGGCCCCACTGGTACATGGCCCCCACGGTATGGCCCCACTGGTACCTGGCCCCACTGGTACATTGGCCCCACTGGTACATGGCCCGCCCGGGTACATGGCCCTGCTGTTACATGGCCCCATGGTTACATGGCCCGCTGGTATGTGGCCCCGCTGGGTACATGGCCCGTGGTACCATGGCCCCCACTGGTACTGGGCCCCACTGGTTACTTGGCCCCACTGGTACCACCCCATGGTACATGCCCCACTGGACATGGCCCTGCTGTTACCATGGCCCCATGGGTGGTACTGGCCCCGCTGGTATGTTGGCCCCGGGTACATGGCCCGCTTGTATGTGGCCCGCTTTAAGGTACATGGCCCTGCTGGTACATGGCCCTGCGGTTACAGGCCCCACTGGTAACATGGCCCGCTGGTACATGCCCACTGGTACGGGCCATGTTTTACATGGCCCCACTGGTACATGCCCCAATGGGTCATGGCCCGCTGGTACATGGCCCACGGGTACATGGCCCCACTTGGTCATGGCCCGCTGGGTGGACATGGCCGGCTGTTACATGGGCCCACTGGGTACATGGCCCGCTGGTACTGGGCCCGGGGTACATGGCCCCCGTGGTACAGGGCCCCTGCTGGTTCTTGGACCCACTTGGTAACAGGGGCCCTGGCTGGTTATGGGCCCCGCTGGTACTTGGCCCCGTGGTATGTGGCCCCGTTGGTACATGGGCCCCGTGGTACAGGGCCCTGCTGTTACATGGCCCCACTGGTACATGGGCCCGCTTGGTTCATGGCCCTGCTGTTACATTTTTTTTGGCCCACTGGTTACATTGCCCCACTGGTACATGGCCCCTTGGTACATGGCCCATGGTAAGTGGCCCCAATGGTACCAGGCCCGCTTGGTTCATGGCCCTGCTGTTACATGGCCCCATGGTACATGGCCGCCCTTGGTAAATGGGCCCGTGGTCCATGGCCCTGTGTTACATGGGCCCCATGGTACATGGCCCGCTTGGTACTTGGCCCCGTGGTACCATGGACCTGCGGTTTACATGGCCCCACTGGTACTTGCCCCCACTGGTACATGGGCCCGCCCCTGGTACATGGGCCCGGGTTACATGGCCCGCTGGTACATGGCCCTGCTGTTACATGGCCCCATGTTAACATGGCCCCGTGGTATGTGGCCCCGCTGGTAATGGCCCGCTGGTTGTGGCCCCCGCTGGTCATGGGCCCGCTGGTACAAGGCCCTGCTGTTTACATGGCCCCACTGGTTCATGGCCCGGCTGGTAATGGCCCGCTGGTACATGGCCCCCGCTGGTACATGGCCCTGCTGGTTTACATGGCCCCCACTGGGTACATGGCCCCGCTGGTTTGTGGCCCCGCTGGTAAATGGCCGCTGGTTTGGGGCCCCCGCTGGACATGGCCCGCTGGTTTATGGGCGGTTTCATGGCCCTGGTGGTACATGGCCCGGCTGGGTATGTGGCCCGCGGAACATGGCCGCCTGGTATATGGCCCGTGGTTACATGGCCCGCTGGGTAAATGGCCCCCCACTTGGTACCATGGCCCCGCTGTTACATGGCCCCACTGGTAATGGCCCGCTGGGTACATGGCCCGTGGGACATGGGCCCCCCGCTGGTACTTGGCCCTGCTGGTTACATGGCCCCACTGGTTAATGGCCCGCTGGTTGTGGCCCCCGTTTGGTACATGGCCGCTGGTAATGTGGCCCCCGTGGTACATGGCCCCGGGGTTACATGGCCCTGCTGTTACTTGGCCCCACTGTTAATGGCCCGCTGGTACCATGGCCGGGTAAATGGCCCGTTGGTACATGGCCCCGCGGGTAAAGGCCCTGCTGTTACATTGGCCCCACTGGTACATGGCCCCGCTGGATGTGGCCCCCCGCTGGTACCAGGCCCGCTGGTATTGTTTGGCCCCGCTGGTACAGGCCCGTGGTTTATGGCCCGTTGGTACTTGGCCCTGCTGGTTTAAATGGCCCGTGGTTCATGGCCCCGTGGTTACAGGGCCCCTGCTGTTACATGGCCCCACTGGGTACATGGCCCGTGGTTTATGTGGCCCCGCTGGTACATGGCCCGCTGGTATGTGGCCCGCTGGTACATGGCCGCTGGTTATGGGGGTTACATTGGCCCCGCTGGTACATGGGCCCGTTGGTTCTTGGCCCGCTGGTTAAATGGCCCTGCTGTTTACATGGCCCCCACTGGTTACATGGCCCGCTGGATGTGGGCCCCCGTGGTACATGGCCCGCTGGTATATGGCCCGTGGGTAATTGGCCCGCTGGTACAGGGCCGCTGGTAACATGGCCCCGCTGGGTTATATGGGGGCCCGTGGTTACATGGCCCAATGGTACATGGTTTCCTGCTGGTTAGTGGCCCCGCTGGTACATGGCCCCCACTGGTTTCATGGCCCCACCCGGAACATGGCCCGCGGTACATGGCCCCACTGGTACATGGCCCCACTGGTAATATGGCCCCACTGGTCCATTGGCCCCGCTGGTATATGGCCCCGCTGGGGTTACATGGCCCGCTGGTATATGGCCCGTGGGTACCATGGCCCGTGGATTTATATGGCCCCGTGGTACATGGGGCCCGCTGGTACATGGCCCCACGGTTCCATGGCCCCACCCTGGTATATGGCCGCTGGTCTTGGCCGCTGATATATGGCCCCGCTGGTACTGGCCCTGGTCATGGCTCCAACTGGTTCCTGGCCCCACTGGATATGGCCCCACTGACATCCGTGGCCCCCCTGGATAAATGGCGCGGGTATGGGCCCCGCTGTATGGCCCCGTTGGTACTGGCCCGCTGTATATGGCCCTCCCTGGTACAGGCCCCGCTGGTACAATGGCCCCGCTGGTATATGCCCCGCTGGTAAATGGGCCCCGCTGGTACATTGGCCCCGCGGTAAATGGCCCGCTGGTACATGGCCCGCTGGTACATGGCCCCACTGGTACATGGCCCTGCTGGTACATGGCCCCACTGGTACATGGCCCCGCTGGTACATGGCCCCGCTGGTATATGGCCCGCTGGTACATGGCCCGCTGGTACATGGCCCCGCTGGTACATGGCCCCGCTGGTATATGGCCCGCTGGTACATGGCCCTGCTGTTACATGGCCCGCTGGTACATGGCCCCACTGGTACATGGCCCGCTGGTACATGGCCCCGCTGGTACATGGCCCGCTGGTACATGGCCCCACTGGTACATGGCCCCACTGGTACATGGCCCTGCTGTTACATGGCCCCGCTGGTACATGGCCCCGCTGGTATGTGGCCCCGCTGGTACATGGCCCGCTGGTACGTGGCCCCGCTGGTACATGGCCCCGCTGGTACATGTCCCTGTCAATTCTTCCTGCATCTGCATTTAAAAATCAATTAAATCATTAAAATATCACAATGTCTTCATACGACATGTTTAACTTAATGAAAAATGTATCTCAAAACAACACGTACCTGAACAAATAAATGCCATTTTCAATGTTAAGTTTTCGCGTTTGCAATGTTAAGTTTTCGTGTTTAAGCCCATTTCTTTGGTACTGTACGTCCATTACCTTCATACTTCACATGGGTGTTTATCATCATTGTCGCACCCGCTTGCGGAAAGCGCGATATCGTCGGCATTTTCGCATACGTCCGTACATCCGTACGTCCGTACGTCCGTGTGTCCGGTTAAAGTTTTTTCGTTAAAGTTTTTCCATCTGCTATATCTATTTTTTTAGTGTCCATGCCTCGCCCCAAGGCGCGACATGCAGGCCACAGCCATCTAGTCTACAAAAAGTGGGTATCATTATGTTATCCAAGTGTCCAGGCTTGGAAAAAACCTGGCCTTCGTGGCTTTGCCTCGTTTCTTGTTGTTTGTGTTTTAAACATGCACTTGACTGTTTTTGTGATGCTTACTTTAGCACATGCCCATGATCATGTTATGGTCAAATGCCTCGGCAGCCAGGAATTCTTGTATTACTTTTATTAGCCAGGTTTTTTTAAACAAAATCCAGGCTATTGGATTGGCGAAAGCCGGCGGGCGGGTGCGGGCTGGGCGGGCGGAGCGGGCGGCGGCGGCGGGCGGGCGGCGTCCACAATCAATGTTAAGTTTTCGTGTTCTTTGTTACTGTACCACCTAGGACCACCAAACTTTCACAGCTTCATAATCAAGGGGTGCCCACCACATATCACTATCCAACATGTTACTTTTTTTTTAACTTGACCCATTTTTTCCGCGTAGTCGACTTAGCCATTTTCAATGTTAAGTTTTCGCGTTTACAATGTTAAGTTTTCGTGTTTAAGTCCATTTCTTTGGTACTGTACCACCTAGGACCACCAAACTTTCACAGCTTCATAACCAAGGGGTACCCACCACATATCACTATCCAACATGTTACTCTTTTTTTTAACTTCACCCATTTTTTCCGCGCAGTCGACTTAGCCATTTTCAATGTTAACTTTTCGCGTTTACAATGTTAAGTTTTCGTGTTTAAGTCCATTTCTTTGGTACTGTACCACCTAGGACCACCAAACTTTCACAGCTTCATAACCAAGGGGTGCCTACCACATACAACTATCCAACATGTGACCATTTTTATACCTTCACCTATTATTTCTACGTAATTGACTTAGCCATTTTCAACGTTAACTTTTTAACGTACGTCTGGTTAAAGTTTTTTTGGTTTTAAAACTTTTTCGTTATACTATATCTCTGCAACTGCTTCGCCCATTACCTTGAAACTTCACGTGGGTGTTTATCATCATCCATATTTTCATTCTAACCCCCAACCGTGCGGCCCCTGTGCCCAAGTCAAGTCAATTACTTTGGAATTTTTTTGTTAAAGTTTTTTTGTGTACTATATCTCTGCAACTGCTTCACCCAATACCTTCATACTCACATGGGTGTTTATCATCATTGTTGCACCTGCTTGCGGAAAGCGCGATCCTGTGCCCAATGTCAAGGTCAAATTACTTTGAATTTTTTTGTTAAAGTTTTTTCGTGTACTATATCTCTGCAACTGCTTCACCCAATACCTTGATACTTCACATGGGTGTTTATCATCATTGTCGCACCTGCTTGCGGAAAGCGCGATCCTGTGCCCAATGTCAAGGTCAAATTACTTTGAATTTTTTATCATTGTTGCACCTGCTTGCGGAAAGCGCGATCCTGTGCCCAATGTCAAGGTCAAATTACTTTGAATTTTTTTGTTAACGTTTTTTCGTATACTATATCTCTGCAACTGCTTCACCCAATACCTTGATACTTCACATGGGTGTTTATCATCATTGTCGCACCTGCTTGCGGAAAGCGCGATCCTGTGCCCTATGTCAAGTTCAAATTACTTTGAATTTTTTTGTTAAAGTTTTTTCGTGTACTATATCTCTGCAACTGCTTCACCCAATACCTTGATACTTCACATGGGTGTTTATCATCATTGTCACACCTGCTTGCGGAAAGCGCGATATCGTCGGCATTTTGGCATACGTCCGTCCGTTCGTCCGTGTGTCCGGTTAAAGTTTTTTGGTTAAAGTTTTTCCATCTACTATATCTATTTTGTTAGTGTCCATGCCTCGCCCCAAGGCGCGACATGCAGGCCACGGCCATCTAGTCTACAAAAAGTGGGTATAATTATGTTATCCAAGTGTCTATGCTTGGAAAAAACCTGGCCTTCGTGGCTTTGCCTCGTTTCTTGTTAGTGTACAACTTAACATATAAGAATAATAGCTATTGTCTTTACTTAAGAAATAATTAAAACCTGATTACAACTGTAATTATTGTTGACCATTTGCTGAATTATTTAGCCATGCATATATAGGATTTATGAACAACAAACCATTTCTGTTTGACGGAAAAAGAACCTTTGTGTGTTCTGGCTGTCAGTCGCCCTGTGTTACAGAAAGAAAATTTGGGTTAACTGTGCGGATGCACTAGTTGATCTGGCATACTGGTCACACACCTTGCAAGGTCCCCTAACTCAGTCTTAGGAATAAATAGCCTGCAATGTGATTCGAAGTGTCTTACCATCCTGTCTGTAGTGAGTGTATGTCCTCAATTTGTCCATATGACTTACCATCCTGTATGACTTACCATCCTGTCTGCAGTGTGTGAGTGTGTCCTCAACTTGTCTGTATGACTTGCCATCCTGTCTGACTTACCATCCTGTCTGGGTGGGTGGTGGTCTGGCGAATGAGACGGTGTAAATTAACGGTATGGGTTCCTCCTTATAGGAATCATGATTTGCCTGGTTTGGCCCTCAGGTACATTTTTGTCGCACCTGCTTTAGCGATATCGTCACGTCCGCGTCCGCGTTTTTTTGTAAGGCAAATGCGTTGAAGTTATTGTTTTTTCACAACATCTCTTTAACCCCTTGCCAGACTTTTATAATATTTCACATCAATGTTTATCTAGGGATGATGCTTCATTACACACACCCCCACATCCAAATTCTCAAGGTCAAGGTCATTTATTTACTTGTAATGTTTACGGTCAAATGCCTCGGCAGGCGCGATACCGCTTCCGTGGCGGAATTCTTGTTTGTAAGGCAAATGCGTTAAAGTTATTGTTTTTTCACAATATCTCTTTAACCCCTTGCCAGACTTTCATAATATTTCACATCAATGTTTGTCTAGGGATGAAGTTTCATTACGCACACCCCCACATCCAAATTCTCAAGGTCAAGGTCATTTATTTACTTTAAATGTTCACCGGTTTTGTAACAGAAATGCGTTAAAGTTATTGTTTTTTCACAATATCTCTTTAACCCCTTACCACACTTTGATAATATTTCACATCAATCTTTGTCTAGGGATGATGCTTCATTACGCACACCCTGACATCCAAATTCTCAAGGTCAAGGTAATTTATTTACTTTTAATGTTCACCGGTTTTGTAACAGAAATGCGTTAAAGTTATTGTTTTTTCACAATATCTCTTTAACCCCTTGCCACACTTTGATAATATTTCACATCACTCTTTGTCTAGGGATGATGCTTCATTACGCACACCCCCACATCCAAATTCTCAAGGTCAAGGTAATTTATTTACTTTTAATGTTCACCGGTTTTGTAACAGAAATGCGTTAAAGTTATTGTTTTTTCACAATATCTCTTTAACCCCTTGCCACACTTTGATAATATTTCACATCAATCTTTGTCTAGGGATGATGCTTCATTACGCACACCCCCACATCCAAATTCTCAAGGTCAAGGTCATTTATTTACTTTTAATGTTCACCGGTTTTGTAACAGAAATGCGTTAAAAGTTTTGTTTTTTTCACAATATCTCTTTAACCCTTGCCACACTTTGATAATATTTCACATCAATCTTTGTCTAGGGATGATGCTTCATTACGCACACCCCAACATCCAAATTCTCAAGGTCAAGGTCATTTATTTACTTTGAAGTTCACCGGTTTTGTAACAGAAATGCGTTAAAGTTGTTATTTTTTCACAATATCTCTTTAACCCCTTGCCACACTTTGATAATATTTCACATCAATCTTTGTGTAGGGATGATGCTTCATTACGCACACCCCACATCCAAATTCTCAAGGTCAAGGTCATTTATTTACTTGTAATGTTCACGCTCAAATGCCTCGGCAGGCGCGATACCGCTTCCGTGGCGGAATTCTTGTGTTATTGTAAATATTCAGTTCTGATTTTGGGATTTTCCTCCCATTGGTACATGTACTTGAACATGTACATGTACTTGTACAGGTAATATATGGGATTTAGTACTAAACCCATTGACCCGGCCTTAAATTACCTTAGCTGTTGATACGCCGTTAAACCCCAACAAACAAACAAACAAACCATCCTGTCTGCAGTGTGTGTGTGTGTCTCCTCAACTTGTCTGTATGACTTGCCATCCTGTCTGCAGTGTGTGTATGTCCTCAACTTGTCCGTTTGACTTGCCATGTTGTCTGCAGTGTGTGTGTACTCAACTCGTCTGTATGACTTACCATCCTGTCTGCAGTGTGTGTATGTCCTCAACTTGTCCGTATGACTTGCCATCCTGTCTGCAGTGTGTGTGTGTCCTCAACTTGTCTGTATGACTTGCCATCCTGTCTGACTTACCATCCTGTCTGCATTTTGTGTATGTCCTAAACTTCTCTCTATGACTTGCCATCTGTATCACTTACCATACTGTCTGCAGTGTGTGTATGTCCTCAACTTGTCTGTATGACTTGCCATCCTGTCTGCAGTGTGTGTGTCCTCAACTTGTCTGTATGACTTGCCATCCTGTCTGCAGTGTGTGTATGTTCTCAACTTGTCTATATGACTTGCCATCTGTCTGACTTACCATCCTGTCTGCAGTGTGTGTATGTCCTCAACTTGTCTGTCTGAGTTATCATCCTGTCTGCAGTATGTCCTGCAACTTCTCCTCTATATGACTTACCATCCTGTCTGCAGTGTGTGTATGTCCCCAACTTCTCTGTATGACTTACCATCCTGTCTGCAGTGTGTGTAGTCAACTTGTCTGTATGACTTACCATCCTGTCTGCAGTGTGTGTATGTCCTCAACTTGTCTGTATGACTTACGATCCTGTCTGCAGTGTGTGTACTCAACTTGTCTGTATGACTTACCTTTCTGTCTGCAGTGTGTGTATGTCCTCAACTTGTCTGTATGACTTGCCATCCTGCCTGACTTACCATCCTGTCTGCAGTTTGTGTATGTACTCAACTTGTCTGTATGACTTACCATCCTGTCTGCAGTGTGTGTACTCAACTTGTCTGTATGACTTACCATCCTGTCTGCAGTGTGTGTATGTCCTCAACTTGTATATATGACTGGCCATCCTGCCTGACTTACCATTCTGTCTGCAGTGTGTGTATGTTCCCAACTTGTCTGTATGACTTGCCATCCTGTCTGCCGTGTGTGTATGTCCTCAACTTGTCCGTATGACTTACCATCCTGTCTGCAGTGTGTGTGTGTTCTCAACTTGTCTGTATGACTTGCCATCCTGTCTGCAGTCTGTGTATGTCCTCAACTTGTCTGTATGACTTACCATCCTGTCTGCAGTGTGTGTGTGTCCTCAACTTGTCTGTTTGACTTGCCATCCTGTCTGCAGTGTGTGTATGTCCTCAACTTGTCTGTCTGACTTACCATCCTGTCTGCAGTGTGTGTCCTCAACTTGTTTGTATGACTTGCCATCCTGTCTGCAGTGTGTGTATGTCCTCAACTTGTCTGTATGACTTACCATCCTGTCTGCAGTGTGTGTGTGTCCTCAACTTGTCTGTTTGACTTGCCATCCTGTCTGACTTACCATCCTGTCTGCAGTGTGTGTGTCTGTACTCAACTTGTCTGTATGACTTGTCATCCTGTCTGCAGTGTGTGTGTGTCCTCAACTTGTCCGTATGACTTACCATCCTGTCTGCAGTGTGTGTCCTCAACTTGTCTGTATGACTTACCATCCTGTCTGCAATGTGTGTATGTCCTCAACTTGTCCGTATGACTTGCCATCCTGTCTGCAGTGTGTGTCCTCAACTTGTCTGTATGACTTGCCATCCTGTCTGCAATGTGTGTATGTCCTCAACTTGTCCGTATGACTTGCCATCCTGTCTGCAGTGTGTGTGTGTCCTCAACTTGTCTGTATGACTTACCATCCTGTCTGCAATGTGTGTATGTCCTCAACTTGTCCGTATGACTTGCCATCCTGTCTGCAGTGTGTGTGTACTCAACTTGTCTGTATGACTTACCATCCTGTCTGCAGTGTGTGTATTTCCTCAACTTGTCTGTTTGACTTGCCATCCTGTCTGCAGTGTGTGTGTGTCCTCAACTTGTCTGTATGACTTACCATCCTGTCTGCAGTGTGTGTATTTCCTCAACTTGTCTGTATGACTTGCTATCCTGTCTGCAGTGTGTGTATGTCCTCAACTTGTCCGATGACTTGTCATCCTGTCTGACTGACCATCCTGTCTGCAGTGTGTGTATGTCCTCAACTTGTCCGATGACTTGCCATCCTGTCTGACTTACCATCCTGTCTGCAGTGTGTGTGTGTCCTCAACTTGTCTGTATCACTTGCCATCCTGTCTGCAGTGTGTGTATGTCCTCAATGTGTCCGTAAGACTTGCCATCCTGTCTGACTTACCATCCTGTCTGCAGTGTGTGTATGTCCTCAACTTGTCTGTATGACCACTGTTATTTGAACACTGTTGCAGCTGTGGGCGAGTACAGTGGGCAAGTGAGCCTGCCACTGGTGGCGGACATGTACGACACACTCGGCCGTTTCCTCAAGGACCTTGGCCAGCTCAACCAGGTAGGTCGGATACCGCAGCCGTCTCGCTGCTATGCTCAGAACATCACAAGTGACTTCCCCTTAGAACTACATGTACTTACAGGGCATTATCGGCATTAAAATGGACAGAGTTTGTCAGTTTGACGGTTTGCATAGCCAGGTGGCGTCAACCCAACACAGTTAGCCAATGCCAATGTGTGTTTGAGCGGGCACTAGCCTTGTATTATGTGCCGGGCAGGCCCTGTCTGTGTTTGTGTTAGCCCTAGCCTTGTATTATATCCCTGACAGGTCCTGTCTGTGTTTGAGCGGGCCCTAGTCATGTATTGTGTACCCGGCAGGCCCTGTCTGTGGTTGAGCGGGCCCTAGCCTTGTATTATGTGCCTGGCCAGTCCTGTCTGTGCGTCAGCGTGCCCTAGCCTTGTATTATGCGCCTGGCAGGTAATATCTGTATGTCAGCATGCCCTAGCCTTGTATTGTGTGCCTGGCAGGTCATATCTGTGTGTCAGTGGGCCCTAGCCTTGTATTATGTGCCTGGCAGGCCATGTCTGTGTGTCAGTGGGCCCTATCCTTGTATTGTGTGCCTGGCAGGCCATGTCTGTGTGTCAGTGGGCCCTAGCCTTGTATTGTGTGCCTGGCAGGTCATATGTGTGTCAGCGGGCCCTAGCCTTGTATTATGTGCCTGGCAGGCCATGTCTGTGTGTCAGCTGGCCCTAGCCTTGTATTATGTGCCTGGCAGGCCATGTCTGTATGTCAGCGGGCCGTAGCCTTGTATTATGTGCCTGGCAGGCCATGTCTGTGTGTCAGCAGGCCCTAGCCTTGTATTATGTGCCTGGCAGGCCATGTCTGTATGTCAGCGGGCCGTAGCCTTGTATTATGTGCCTGGCAGGCCATGTCTGTATGTCAGTGGGCCCTAGCCTTGTATTATGTGCCTAGCAGGCCCTGTCTGTGTCAGCAGGCCCTAGCCTTGTATTATGTGCCTGGCAGGCCATGTCTGTGTGTCAGCGGGCCCTAGCTTTGTATTATGTGCCTGGCAGGCCATGTCCGTGTGTCAGCGGGCCCTAGCTTTGTATTATGTGCCTGGCAGACCTTGTCTGTGTGTCAGCGGGCCCTAGCCTTGTATTTTGTGCCTGGCAGGCCCTGTCTGTGTGTCAGCGGGCCCTAGCCTTGTATTATGTGCCCGGCCGACCCTGTCTGTGTGTCAGTGGCACCTAGCCTTGTATTGTGTGCATGGCAGGTCATATCTGTGTGTCAGTGGGCCCTAGCCTTGTATTATGTGCCTGGCTGGCCATGTCTGTGTGTCAGCAGGCCCTAGCCTTGTATTCTGTGCCTGGCAGGCCCTGTCTGTGTGTCAGTGGGCCCTAGCCTTGTATTGTGTGCCTGGCATGTCATATATGTGTGTCAGCGGGCCCTAGCTTTGTATTATGTGCCTGGCAGGCCATGTCTGTGTGTCAGCGGGCCCTAGCCTTGTATTTTGTGCCCAGCAGGCCCTGTCTGTGTGTCAGTGGGCCCCAGCCTTGTATTATGTGCCTGGCAGGCCATGTCTGTGTGTCAGCGGGCCCTAGCCTTGTATTATGTGCCTGGCAGGCCATGTCTGTGTGTCAGCGGGCCCTAGCCTTGTATTATGTGCCTGGCAGGCCATGTCTGTGTGTCAGTGGGCCTTAGCCTTGTATTGTGTGCCTGGCAGGCCATGTCTGTGTGTCGTGTCAGCGGGCCCTAGCCTTGTATTATGTGCCTGGCAGGTCATGTATGTGTGTTAGTGGGCCCTAGCCTTGTATTATGTGCCTGGCAGGCCCTGTCTGTGTCAGCGGGCCCTAGCCTTGTATTATGTGCCTGGCAGGCCCTGTCTGTGTGTCAGCGGGCCCTAGCCTTGTATTCTGTGCCTGGCAGGCCATGTCTGTGTGTCAGCGGGCCCTAGCTTTGTATTATGTGCCTGGCAGGCCATGTCTGTGTGTCAGTGGGCCCTAGCTTTGTATTATGTGCCTGGCAGGCCATGTATGTGTGTTAGTGGGCCCTAGCCTTGTATTATGTGCCTGGCAGGCCCTGTCTATGTCAGCGGGCCCTAGCCTTGTATTATGTGCCTGGCAGGCCCTGTCTGTGTGTCAGTGGGCCCTAGCCTTGTATTATGTGCCTGGCAGGCCATGTCTGTGTGTCAGCGGGCCCTAGCCTTGTATTATGTGTCTAGCAGGCCATGTCTGTGTGTCAGCGGGCCCTAGCCTTGTATTATGTGCCTGGCAGGCCATGTCTGTGTGTCAGTGGGCTCTAGCCTTGTATTATGTGCCTGGCAGGCCATGTCTGTGTGTCAGCGGGCCCTAGCCCTGTATTATGTGCCTAGCAGGTCAAATATGTGTGTCAGTGGGCCCTAGCCTTGTATTATGTGCCTGGCAGGCCATGTATGTGTGTCAGCGGGCCCTAGTCTTGTATTATGTGCCTAGCAGGCCATGTCTGTGTGTCAGCGGGCCCTAGCCTTGTATTATGTGCCTGGCAGGCCATGTCTGTGTGTCAGTGGGCTCTAGCCTTGTATTATGTGCCTGGCAGGCCATGTCTGTGTGTCAGCGGGCCCTAGCCCTGTATTATGTGCCTAGCAGGTCATATATGTATGTCAGTGGGCCCTAGCCTTGTATTATGTGCATGGCAGGTCATGTATGTGTGTCAGCGGGCCCTAGCCTTGTATTATCTGCCTGGCAGGCCATGTCTGTGTGTCAGTGGGCCCTAGCCTTGTATTTTGTGCCTGGCAGGCCCTGTCTGTGTGTCAGCGGGCCCTAGCCTTGTATTATGTGCCCGGCCGACCCTAGCCTGGCAAGCCATGTCTGTATGTCAGCGGGCCGTAGCCTTGTATTATGTGCCTGGCAGGCCATGTCTGTATGTCAGTGGGCTCTAGCCTTGTATTATGTGCCTGGCAGGCCATGTCTGTGTGTCAGCGGGCCCTAGCCCTGTATTATTTGCCTAGCAGGTCATATATGTATGTCAGTGGGCCCTAGCCTTGTATTATGTGCATGGCAGGTCATGTATGTGTGTCAGCGTGCCCTAGCCTTGTATTATCTGCCTGGCAGGCCATGTCTGTGTGTCAGTGGGCCCTAGCCTTGTATTGTGTGCCCGGCCGACCCTATCTGTGTGTCAGCAGGCCCTAGCCTTGTATTATGTGTCCGGCAGGTCATATCTGTGTGTCAGCAGGCCCTAGCCTTGTATTATGTGCCTGGCAGACCCTGTCTGTGTGTCAGTGGGCCATAGCCTTGTATTATGTGCCTGGCAGGCTATGTGTGTGTTTCAGTTGGCCCTAGCCTTATATTTTATGCCTGACAGGTCCTGTCTCTCTTTGAGCGGGCCCTGGTCATGTATTGTGTACCCGGCAGGCCCTGTCTGTGTTTGAGCGGACCCTAGCCTTGTATTATGTGCCTGGCAGGCCATGTCTGTGTGTCAGTGGGCCCTAGCCTTCTGTTGTGTGCCCAGCCGACCCTGTCTGTGTGTCAGCAGGCCCTACCTAGCCTTGTATTATGTGCCTGGAAGGCCATGTCTGTGTGTTAGCGGGCCCTAGCCTTGTATTATGTGCCTGGCAGGCCACCATGTCTGTGTGTCAGCGGGCCCTAACCTTTTTATTATGTGCCTGGCAGGGCATGTCTCTGTGTCAGCGGGCACCATCCTTGTATTATGTGCCTGGCAGGCCCTGTCTGTGTCAGCAGGCCGTAGCCTTGTATTATGTGCCTGGCAGGTCATATATGTGTGTCAGCTGGCCCTAGCCTTGTATTATGTGCCTGACAGGCCATGTATGTGTGTCAGTGGGCCCTAGCCTTGTATTATGTGCCTGGCAGGCCATGTCTGTGTGTCAGTGGGCCCTAGCCTTGTATTATGTGCCTGGCAGGCCCTGTCTGTGTGTCAGTGGGCCCTAGCCTTGTATTATGTGCCTGGCAGGCCCTGTCTGTGTGTCAGCGGGCCCTAGCCTTGTATTGTGTGCCTGGCAGGCCATGTCCGTGTGTCAGCGGGCCCTAGCTTTGTATTATTGTGCCCCCCCCCCTTTCCCCGCAGGAGCCATGTAATTGTGTGTCAGCGGCCCTAGCCTTGTAGTATAGAGCCTGGCAGGCCATGTAATTGTTGTGTCATCGGGACCCTAGCCTTGTATTAGTGCCTGGCAGGCCCATGTCTGTGTGTCAGGGCCCTGCCTGTATTGTGCCTGGCTGGGCAGGCATTGTCCGGAGTGTCCGTTGCTAGCTTTGTATTATGTGCCTCGCAGGCCATGTATGTGTGTCAGCGGGCCCTAGCCTTGTAGTATGTGCCTGGCAGGCCATGTATGTGTGTCAGCGGGCCCTAGCCTTGTATTATGTGCCTGGCAGGTCATGTCTGTGTGTCAGCGGGCCCTAGCCTTGTATTTTGTGCCCAGCAGGCCCTGTCTGTGTTTGAGCAGGCCTTTGCCTTGTATTGTGTGCCCGGCAGGCCCTATCTGTGTTTGAGCTCGCCCGAACCTTATATTGTGTGCCCTGCAGGTCCTGTCTGTGTTTGAGCGGGCCCTAGTCATGTATTGTGTGCCCGGCAGGTCCTGTCTGTGTTTGAGCGGGCCCTAACCTTGTATTATGTGCTCGGCAGGCCCTGTCTGTGTTTGAACAGGCCATACTCTTGTATTGTGTGCACGACAGGCCCTGTCTGTGTTTGAATGGGCCCTAGCCATGTATTGTGTGTCTGCTAGGCCCTGTCCATGTTTAACCGGGCCATAACCTTGTATTTCGTGCCTGGCAGGTCCTGTCTGTGTTTGAGCAGTGAGCAGGCCCTAGTCATGTATTGTGTGCCTGGCAGGTTTTGTCTGTGTTTGAGCGGGCCCTCACCTTGTATTGTGCCTGGCAGGCCCTGTCCGTGTTTGAGCGGGCCCTAACCTTGTATTGTGTGCCTGGCAGGCTCTGTCTGTGTTTGAGTGGGCCCTAACCTTGTATTTTGTGCCTGGCAGGCCCTGTCTGTGTTTGAGTGGGACCTAACCTTGTATTGTGTGCCTGGAAGGCCCTATCCGTGTTTGAGCGGGCCCTAGCCTTGTATTGTGTGCCCGACAGGCCCTGTCCGTGTTTGAGGGGGCCCTAGCCTTGTATTGCGTGCCCGGCAGGCCCTGTCCGTGTTTGAGGGGGCCCTAGCCTTGTTTTGTGTCCCGACAGGCCCTGTCCTTGTTCAGGCAGGCTCTAGTCTTGTATTGTGTGCCCGGTAGGCCCTGTCCTTGTTAGGGCAGGCTCTAGTCTTGTATTGTCTGCCTGGCAGTTCCTGTCTGTGTTTGAGCGGGCCCTGGTCATGTATTGCATACCCGGCAGGTTTTGTCAGTGTTTGAGTGGGCCCTTACCTTGTATTGTGTGCCTGGCAGGCCCTGTCCGTGTTTGAGCGGGCCCTAGTCATGTATTGTGTGCCCGATAGGCCCTGTCCATGTTCGGGCAGGCTCTAGTCTTGTATTGTGTGCCTGGCAGGCCATGTCTGTGTTTGAGCGAGCCCTAGTCATGTTTTGTATGCCCGATAGGCCCTGTCCATGTTTGGGCAGCCTCTAGTCTTGTATTGTGTGCCTGGCAGTTCCTGTCTGTGTTTGAGCAGGCCCTGGTCATGTATTGCATGCCTGGCAGGTTTTGTCAGTGTTTGAGTGGGCCCTTACCCTGTATTGTGTGCCTGGCAGGCCCTGTCTGTGTTTGAGCGGGCCCTAGTCATGTATTGCATACCCGGCAGGTTTTGTCAGTGTTTGAGTGGGCCCTTACCCTGTATTGTGTGCCTGGCAGGCCCTGTCTGTGTTTGAGCGGGCCCTAGTCATGTATTGTGTGCCCGATAGGCCCTGTCCGTGTTCGGGCAGGCTCTAGTCTTGTATTGTGTGCCTGGCACTTCCTGTCTGTGTTTGAGCGGGCCCTGGTCATGTATTGCATGGCCGGCAGGTTTTGTCAGTGTTTGAGCGGGCCCTTACCTTGTATTGTGTGCCTGGCAGGCCCTTTCCGTGTTTGAGCGGGTCCTAGTCATGACAGTATTGTGTGCCCGTCAGGCCCTGTCTGTGTTTGACTGGGCCCTAATATTGTATTGTGTGCCCGACAGGCCCTGTCCTTGTTTAAGCAGGCCCTAGTCTTGTAATGTGTGCCCTGCAGGCCCTGTCCGCATTTGAGCGGGCCCTCGTCATGAATTGTTTGCTTGACAGGCTCTGTCTGTGTTTGAGGGGGCCCTAGTCATGTATTGTGGTGGGTGGTTGGTCGGTTGGTCGGGTGAATGTGAAGGCTTAAATTAACGGTAGGGGTTCCTCCTTATAGGAATTACGATTTGCATGGTTTGGCCCTCGGGTATGTTTTTATCTGTGGCTCTTTTGTTACCCGGGAGTTGAATTGGGTTATTGCCCATTATAAAAGTAGTAAGATTATTACTGATCCTACTGCTTTTGGGAGGGGGCCAAGTGATTCTGGTGTGGCGAGGACCTGGCATTGTGTGCCCGGCAGGCCCTATCTGTGTTTGAGTGGGCCCTAATATATTGTGTGCCTGGCAGGCCCTGTCTGTGTTTGAGCGGGCCCCAGCCTTGTATTGTGTGCTCGGCTGGACCTGTCTGTGTTTGAGCAGGCTCTAGCCTTGTATTGTGCGCCCTGTAGGGCCTGTCTGTGTTTGAGTGGGCCCTAATATATTGTGTGCCTGGCAGGCCCTGTCTGTGTTTGAGCGGGCCCCAGCCTTGTATTGTGTGCTCGGATGGACCTGTCTGTGTTTGAGCAGGCTCTAGCCTTGTATTGTGCGCCCTGTAGGGCCTGTCTGTGTTTGAGCGGGCCCTAGTCATGTATTATGTACCCGGTAGGCCCTGTCCGTGTTTGAGCGGGCCCTAGCCTTGTATTGTGTGCCCGGCAGGCCCTGTCCATGTTTGAGTGGGCCCTAATCTTGTATTGTGTACTCGACAGGCCCTGTCTGTGTTTGAGCAGGCCCTAGCCTTGTATTGTGTGCCCGGCAGGCCCTGTCCATGTTTGAGCAGGTCCTAACCTTGTATTGTGTGCCCGGCAGGCCCTGTCCGTGTTTGAGCGGGCCCTGGAGGTGCGGGAGACGGCTCTCGACCCGGACCACCCGATCATCGCGGACTCGCTGCACCAGCTCGCGGGCCTCCATGCCCAGCTGCACGCCCACACCGCCGCCGAGGGCCTCTACCGCCAGGCCCTCGATATCTACGAGAGCGCCCTGGGCTGCGACCACGTCCTCGTCGCCCGTGAGTACGAGGCCCTCGCCCTGCTCTACCAGAAACAAGACAAGTACGCCCAGCAGTCATGCCCAGTGCTTTTGTATGTCCCCCACTGGAGTCAGATTGACCATCCATGCATATGTCCATCCATCACAAAATTTAAAATAGTGGATAAATTTCTTGTAACTTCTGTTACGAGAAAATAATTGTATGTATATAAAAAGATATAAAAAACAATTTTGTGTTATTTATATTTTCTAATAAAATTGAGATGTTTTAACATGTTTAAACAAATGGATTTGTATGCTATGCTTTATCCCCCAACAAAACAAACAGAAACTGAGCATATATGGATGTACTTAAAACATTGTTTGATTGAAAACTATAATCATATATTTATAAAATCATGCAGACTGTGTGGACACAGAATCTCTGAGCTTTCGAGTAAACAATAGCTTTTTCATTTATGTAACATTATGTATAATACAAAACTACACTTTTGATATTGCAAACTTTGTACATGTGTATACTATTTCTCAATATGGATGTACATGTATTTATATACGGTTGTTATATGGTTTCTACTTATTTATATGTGAATGTATGTAATTGCGAAAGACCAGAAATAAAATGTTAAATAAAATAAAAACTAGAGCACAGTCAATGGCGCGCCATCGCAATATACCGTATTTACCGTACGTATTGGGACACCGGAAGTATTGGGACACCTCTATTTTTTACGAAAATAATTATTTTTGGGAGATTAAGATTTGGGACATACCTCAAATCAGCGTAAAATTCCATAATTTTTTCGTATTAAGTTTTGGGACAACCCTTTTTCATCATTGTGTGAATCCATTTGGAGTGTGTACACATATTTGGAAGAACATGCACTTTTGATATTCTGCATTCTTAAATCCCACAAACCCGTTGTTCAATCCTTCCCAAAATGGTGTACGTGACAAGTGCCATTGTTTCGCTACGTCACAATTCAGTGCATGAGATAATCAAGTTTCCAGTTAAAATTTCCCTCAAATTAATCACCTTAACTGATGGAAATTTTGATATATATTCACCAAAAATGGCAAGTTGGGAGTGCTTTAGAATCGTCTTACGATTCTAAAACACTCCCAACTTGCTATTTTTGGTGAATAAATATAAAAAATATTCCATCAAATTAGACCCAAAATGGACGAATTTTTTTTTTATGGACGCATAGCCTCCTTTTATCTCACCGATGTGAATGTGCAGCTGATCCCGTTTGCACATTTCGTAAATTAATCCGAGCAAACTGGGAATAAGATCAATTATTGGTCCCAGTAACAAAGCAGTGCTAATTGTTATGTGCTCGATTTCATTTTTTCCGGCATGCGTTCACGCTCACCATTGGTGGAATATTAATTAGGTGTAAAGGCTGACCAATCGGAGATCGCGTATCAGTCGCGCAGATTAACTCGACCCAGTTGTTACAGCACTGCTCACGCCCCCGGCGCATGTACACAAATGTGTACGTGACAACTGGCCTTGTTTCGCTGTGTCATAATTGAGCCAGTGCATGAGATAATCAACTTTATTATATAACTGAGATTTTCGCCGAGAATGATTTGACTTTTTTCTGCAAATATATCGGAAAGTTGATAACATTTTCAGAGCAAATGCGTAATAATTACTAATTTAATATTCGTCAACATTCGATATCGTTTACAGAAAATGTACACTATTATCACTATTATCAGATTTATCTTCGTCGAAAATCTCACGTGATAAGCCTGATTACCTCATGAACTGGCGCAATATTATAACATGTCGGGCAAAACATGTCTATACAGATCTGTACTCAAACCCACAGGTGGAATAGTCGGACGTGTGACACAAAGAAAATTACCATTTCAAAAATATACATTACCCCACCCACTTGATCTCGTTCTATTATTAACGTCATGTACAGTACGATACCAGGTGGGTGGGATAATGGGATTTTTTTAATAGGCATTTATTTTGGTGTCATATGTCCGAGTCTTCCACCTGTGCTCACCATAAGAGTAAACACAGATTGCAACGCACAAACTTGTCCGTGGGTTGCAACTGATGGAACAGGATATCGGTCATTGGGTCATTGCGTCATCATTACTACACTTTTTTCTACACGCGTTTACAATAATGGATTGCACGGACCTGCGTAGATCTACATTCTACATGGACATGATGAATAAATAAAACATGACGTTAACAATTCTTGGATTCAATATATGTATTACATGCGAAGATAACAGTGAAAACTTATGGCATTGGCATTGGCGACGTCGTTCATTCATAGTCACAGTGAGAATCGTCTCCAATGTTGTGTGTATAGTTTAACAATTTTGATATTTTGATTTAACACGCCTGGGATGATGTACAAACATAAAATAAAAAATAAAATAAAACAGACATGTGTTGTCAACATATGAGAATCGTCTCCAATGGTGTGTGTATAGTTTAACAATTTTGATATTTTAATTTAACACGCCTGGGATGATGTACAAACATAAAATAAAAAATAAAATAAAACAGACATGTGTTGTCAACATATGAGAATCGTCTCCAATGGTGTGTGTATAGTCTCAACTACGGCACGGTAAGTTCAGTGTAAATGTTAATCCAAGTTAATCACTCTCGAGATTGTCAAGTGCTGCAACGAGATCCCCACTATCGAACCCTTCGAATTCTTCTTCGTCGTCGCTATCGTAGCTACAGGCGGAAGTCGCGTCGTCGCTTCGTACCAAACTCTGTTCGTTACCGGATAAGTCATTACTAATACCGCACACTTTGAATGATTTGACGATCATGATGGGGTTCTGGACAAGTGAATTAACTGCTGACTCGAGCCACTCTACGACGAGTTCCCTGCTGGCAGCCTTGACCTTCGCGCCGGTGTCCCTGACCTGCTTCGCCGAGTCACGCATGTATCCGTTCCAAGACTTGCGCAATTCAACCTTGAATGGCTTGTTGATACTAACATCCAGAGGCTGTAGTTTGGAGGTACAACCCCCGGGGATGACGGCCATGACTGAGTTGCCTTTTCGGAAGGCTTTCTTAACACCATCAGTTAAATGTCCACGAAAACTGTCCAATACGCACAGTGAACGATTCTTCTTCGTGTATTTGAGTAAAATCTCATTCACCCATCTCAACATAAGGGTCTCGTCCATCCATCCTTTCTGCTGCACCGTTACGATCCATCCTGGTGGAGTTGGGAATTTCAGGGCACGTTTACCCTTGAAGATAATCATGGGTGGTAACACGTCACCGTCCGCGCTGACGGCAAGGACAACGGTCAGGTGACGCTTCTCCGTGCCGGTGGTTCTGATGAGGACGCTCTTCTCACCCTTCGCGTTGACAGTTTTGCCGTGAACCATGTTGAAATACATCGGTGTTTCGTCCATGTTGACTATATGTTGATCGTCGAAGTCGTTTTCTTCGCGCTGGGTTGTGACGAACTCGTTGAAATCGGCCATCTTCTTTTCTAGGTCGGCTGGAAGTCGCTGAGACAGTGAAGTTCTCGCCCGTAACGTCAGGTCGTGGCGTTTCATGAAATAGTTGGCCCAGTTTCTGCTGGCCTTAAACTCCGGGCAGACGGGTGTTATCAGTTGGGCGGCGTGTATACAGATGTCGTCGATTGTTACCGCTATCTGCTGGTCGCGCTGTTGTAGTACATGTTGCCATATCTCAATGTCGAGCTCCGGCGGGTATGTCAATGGTCGACCCTCTTTCGGCAGGTGACCTTTCTTGTCACGGACTTCGTCGACGAAGTTGGTGTTCTTCCAGTTCATGACAGTGGATTTGGGAATTTTGTAGTGTTTTGCCGCGCATCTTACGCTATGCGACTCCACAAATTTGACCACTTCCATTTTTTGTTTCATTGAGAATTGTTTGTAATGTCCACGGGCTGTAGGTGTCACGAGTGTAAGTTGTCACGGGTGTATGTGTGGGCGTCACGGGTGTATGTTGCACGGGTGTACATTTCACGGGTGTTGATAATCCCGATGTTGGTAAATCCAGAGAATGTGTAGGTAAATCCTGTGTAAATCCATAGAATGTGTGATTAAATCCGGAGAATGTGTGGTTAAATCCAGATTCTGACGTTTCGCGGCTATTTCCTCGACTCCACTATCGACACCACTTGTCGTTTTCTCGGGCGACCGACTGGCCGCTTTGGTGTCGACTTTGGCGTGGGCGACGATTTCCACACCTGCGGGAGAGCTTCCTCGCTGGACGTGTATCGTTTTACAAATTTATCCATGACGGAATAGACAGATAGAGAAGGAATATTCTATTTTATTGATACACTAATTGATATTTGGCGATGTTCAATGGTTGATTGGCAATACTATCGTTGTGTGACGGGCCAAATTACTCTTATTATACTAATTGATTCCTTTCATAATCAATTATTTTCGGCCTCCACACAAGTTGAAAGTACAGATAATTGGCTATTATGATATAACATGGCGTAATTTAACATTTTCATAGGTATTGGGTAGTTTGGTTGATCCGCAGGTGTCTAATTGGAATTGGACCGATGGTTGAACAATTACCGTGAACTATTTGCGCAAGGTCAGTGTTGTACTTATGGATAATTAGGGATTATTTAACACAAACACAAACTTTAATTCATATTTTAATAATGACAATGCAAACATGAAATGAACAAATATTCCCGAATTTACCATAAATATTGGGACAGATTATATTACATTTTTGGACACTAATTTTTTAAATTATTTTTTACTGTCCCAATATATACGGTAAATACGGTACCCACATTTCCCAAATGCTAAGTCGAAATTCACTTTGCGCATCTACTCACCATAAGAAAGGCACACACCAAGTTTCAAGTGTATAGCTATTACCTTTAAAAAGTTGTATTACTAAAGGCAAAATTGAGAAATTCTATGTCAAAAATGATGAGATAATCCATGACTGGGGGTCGAAACAAAAATTGAAATTCACTTTGCACATTTACACACAATAAGGAAGGCACACACCAAGTTTCAAGTCTCTATACCTATTACGGGTAAAACGTTTTACTTCTTACAAGGCAAAATTGGGAAATTCCAAATAAAAAAGGGGGAGATAATTCATGACTTTGGGGTGGAATCATAAATCGAAATTCACTTTGCACATCTACACACCATAAGGCCGGCACACACCAAGTTTCAAATCCATACCTATACCGTTAAAAAGAGAGGTGACGTATGGACGTACGGACAATTTAAGTCCAAAAAGGGAGATAATCCATGTCCCACGGGTTGGATTTAAAATTGAAATTCATTTCCAGTATCTACCTTCCGTTATAAAAAAAATATATACCAAGTATTCAGCTCCATCTATTACAGTTTAGAAATTATACAACTTATAAGACAAATTGGCAAAGGGACAATTGTGGCGAAAACAATATACCCATGTTTCTACAAAAAGTGGGGAATATCTTAAACAATGATTCTAAACGTTCTGAACAATCGCAAAAAGACATTACCATAAGAGATAAATACTAATACCAATAAAACCAATCAAATTAAAACAACTTCTGTTTCCCTTCATGGAACTTCTTGTACTCAGTCCTCTTATGGTTCTCTATCATAATCATCTGACCCCCGCTAGTCTCAAGGTCAATGTCAGACTTAGTGCTTTATCTAATCTTTACATAACGGGTAAATGCCTGATTTCTGTTTACTTTCACAGAAGTTCTTAATATTGTTTGGAGTGTGAGTTCATGTGTCTGTCTATACGTCGGTCCGGCTAAAAAGTTTGTCGGAGTTTCTCCAATCTGCCCACTGTTTGAATTTGTGTACTGATACGCAACATTTTCTTGTTATGCCTCACCACAATAGTTGAGGGGGCATTTAGTTTTAACCTTGTCCATCCGTCCTTACGTTCGTCCATCCTTCTGTCTGTCCGTGCGTCACCAACCGTGTAAGTCGTAAAACTTTTAAACCGTACTAGCTACAGGCCTAAAAAAAAACTTGGTATGTAGCTTCCTTATGATGAGTAGATGTGCAAAGTTTATTTCGATTTTTTATTCGACCCTGGGGTCATGGATTATCTCCCTCTTTTCGGCTTAGAATTTTCCAATTTTGCCTTGTAATTCGTAAAACTATTAAACCATACTAACTACCGACCTGCAACTTGGCTTGTAAGTCGTAAAACTTTTAAACCCTAATAGCTACACACCTGGAACTTGGTATGTAGCTTCCTTATGATGAGTAGATGTGCAAAGTTTATTTCGATTTTTTATTCGACCCTGGGGTCATGGATTATCTCCCTCTTTTCGGCTTAGAATTTTCCAATTTTGCCTTGTAATTCGTAAAACTATTAAACCATACTAACTACCGACCTGCAACTTGGCTTGTAAGTCGTAAAACTTTTAAACCCTAATAGCTACACACCTGGAACTTGGTATGTAGCTTCCTTATGATGAGTAGATGCGCAAAGTTTATTTAGTTTTTTAATTTGACCCCCAGGTCATGGATTATCTCCTCCTTTTCAACTTAGAATTTGGCAATTTTGCCTTGTAACTTGTAAAACTTTTAAACCGTAATAGCTACAGACCTGAAACTTGGCATGTAGCTTCCTTGCAATGAGTAGATGTGCAAAGTTTATTTTGATTTTTTATTCGACTCGGGGTCATGGATTATCTCCCCTTTTGGACATGGAATTTGTCCTTGTTTATTATCAAAACGGTATGCGGGGCATTTTGTAGTTCCTTATATTCTACACACTCACATCTTTGCAGAATGCTTAGGAAATAAATGTGTGCATCTTTAGAAATTAGGCTCCCACAAAAAATTACATATTGATTTTGACTGGCACTGACCCACCCCGGCACCCCCCGGTGATCTATGTAAGTAGGGGGTTTGCATTAGGTAATGCAGTTAAATAGGCCACGATTCAGTGACTATTATCGATCAGTAAATTATGCTGTAAGCAAGTTTCAATATTTTTATTATTTAAATATATCATATCGGTACTCCTTTAAATAATATTTGTAGATATTAAATGTTTTAATGTTCTCTCGAGTGCGCATGAATATGAATAAAAACTAATCCAGCTTATTTTGAGGCAAATCACTCGGCCATAAAAAATAGTGCTGAAGTATAAACTACACAATAACTCAAGTTCTACTTCACCGCTCGTAACCAAATTTGGTATACATGTTTATCATGTCCAGATGAAGAAGCCTATTGATTTTTAAAAGTCTCTGATGATTTATCTCCCCTTGGTGGCCATTTTTGTTTTCGCACTCTGTATCCTTGTCCACGCAATAACTTAAGTTCTACTTATTACACCGTTACACTGTAACACAGAAAATATCTTCTGGTTTTCACACTGTGTCTTTTCGTTAGAGTTGTTACTGTAACATAGGGAAAAATACCTTCGTTACACTGTTACACCATAACAAAATGGGCACCTCCTGCCAGTTGGTATCTTTTTGTGCAGTATATGCCTTGAAGAGAAGTGGCTTAAAAACAATTTCTGTTCAACCCAAGAGAGCAAAAGCAAAGACTATGCTAGATTTATACATCATACATTCCTGAACATGAATCCGGTGTCGGTCAATCAATTTAGGTGGGACAAGGTCACTTTTAAGGTCATTAAGTGCAAAGAGGTCAAATGAGTTCAAAAACATATTTTATATCAGTAGATGGACATGTACGTGCATATCATTCTTCAAATATCAGATGAAGTTGTTTAAATTGTTGAATATTCTTCCTTAGAATATACATGACGATTTGTTTTTATGGTGGTTCAAACCGGTGTGTATTTTGCGATTTTCAAGATGGCCGCCAGGTATCAATATTTTGTCTTAAATATATTTTGACTTGATTATTATATAGCGTTTGGTACTTACATTGTGCGTTTACATGCATAGAAATAAGTTTTGATAACTTATAAAAACAATTCACCACTGACAAATTCATATACATATAAGATGGCCGCCAAATATTCACACAGACGTGCAGTAAATGTGTGTGGAATAACAAAAAATATATGGCTACACTTTCATGCACATTTATATTTATAATGTGTTCTTTGCAAAAATGAATGAGTCCATCTGATATGCTTATTATTTGACCATGTTGGAATATTCAAGATGGCCGCTAAGTATCGCTTAAGCTCTTAGGTGCTGTTGATCGACAAAGTTGTAAAGAAATTAAACATAATTGGAAATCATATTTGTAATATTTTAAAAATGCGAGGCTTGTGTTCCAAACTGTACCGAATTATCTGTCGTCGCAAACAAACGTAGATCAAAGATGGCCGCCAACATGGATACAGTTCTGCCACATCTATATTAAGTAAGTTAGTCATCAACGACATAGCATGGCTACTATATTGCGTAGTTTTATAATATGAGCTATCAACAAAATATTGGTGTAACTCATGGATAACAATATATCCTAGCTGTAACATGGTAATGGTTAGTAAACGACTACATAGTCACGATCTTGGATTTCAAGTGGAACAAAATTCTGAATACATGTTGACAATGTCAAAGGAAACAGGAACATATTTACAATTACATCTAGGTATTCATGCATTTGAGTGAATCCCATGTCTAATACCTGTATTTGGATAGAAATAAAATACAGTGGCAGGTTGGGAGCATTTGAATGGTAATTTATTATATAATTAATGATGGTGGATTGATAGTTGCCGGGGAGCTCAATATCCCTGGCTTGGCTCTTCAGTTTGTCTAATGTCAGGGCTGGATGGAAATTGTATGCAACTATTCAGTTAGCCATGCAGATGAAATGAGCTGTCAATAGTCTGTTTAAAGCCATTAAACATTAAACCGGAACTCTATCATGTTATCTTTAACACGACCATTGAACACCAATGTTTCATTTTATTATTGCAACAGGTCCGTAACAAGGGGATCGGTGCGGTCGGACGACTCCCTCCCCAGCCTCCCTCGTCGTGCCTTGATGTCCACTCTTTCATGCACTAAGGAAATAATTATTGTCACTACGTAGTCATTTTATAATATTGATGCAAGCAGGAGAGTCGTATTACATGTATGTGCTCAGTTTCTGCTGAGAATATATAAGATGGTATTTCTAACCATCTGGATTTCACAATTGTCTGGGAGAACATGGCCCCGTACCCCCATAGCTGTCTCGGGCCATTAAAGCCCTCGAAAAGAATCATTGCTTCATAAAAGTCTGGTTACGGGTCTGTTGCATACATCGAAACCATGAGATACCGGTACATTCCATGCGGATGTGGATATTGTGTCATTTTCCATTATAGCGAAGCCTACTACATGTATCTATCTATGAAAAATGATAATCCAATTATTAAATTAATGCAGTACACGACAGGGTAGGCACAGCGATTGACATATCAAAGGGATGTTGACGAATTCTGAACTTGACTGGCTGTGTAACAACTACCATTATTCACTTCCCACATAATGAAAGTAGCGTTTTTTCATAGCGAAGAAGTATGCTTAGCTTTTTGGATATGAAAACGAAAAATCGCATCTTGAGCTATATAAGTATTATGCTAATGTCCACATTAGTGCACTATAGAAGACACTGACATAACATATACATATCGTATATATGTAGAGTCAATGGTGTGATCATGGTCATCGAATCTCAGTTTATATACGACATATGATGTTGTTATTGCCCAAAATAAAATAACTTTTGGATGACGTACCATTTAAGTAGTCATATGCCGGTAGCCATGTGCTAGGCCATGTAAGTACATGTATGAATAAGTTAATAACCAGTATTTGTGAGCCATCTTCACATTACTCTCTATTCTACCGAATTCAATGCATGGTGTCATCCAGACCATTACATCTCAGTTCATAAACGGCATATGCTGTGTTTATTAACAATAAAATCGCGTTTGGATGACCTATGCTATCAAGAAGTCATATACAGGTAGGCATGTACTATGTACGTATGCAGGATTTAATGAGTCAGTATTTGTGAGTCACATAAGTATGGATATTAAACTATAATGCGATCAAGATCAATATGTTGTGAATTCATGATGGAACATATGTTGAGGTCATTCATGAGATTGTTTGGTACATAGAAAGAATACAAGTTATAAAAATGTATTATACGGTCATAATGCAATCTATATTGAATGCATATGTATGTATAAGTATCACAGTTGCGATTCATTGATAAATAATGTACACAAATCAACCAAACAACCACTTTTCAGTACATCACCGCAATTCCCGTGACTGGATTTTCAACTAACCGGGTTTGAACTAACCTGGAAGCGAAACGTATAAAGCTAAACATAGACACATAGCTGATATGAGGCCTCTAAATCATGAGCATTCATTACGGCATATTATGTTTTGTATATGTGACACGTGTAGATGCTGTCAATATTGATTTCAGTGCAGGAGACGGGACTTTTGTTGATGAGAATATATGTTTAATTGAGAATACATTTCCATTTATCAGCGATGATTATACAAGCAGTCATGTGGACAGTTTTGCTGAAATAGAATATGCTGATCTGCCTTAAACAGACGTATGGTTATATGGGACAATTTTTAAATAGTTCAGTGTAATTTAAGTGTTATGTATATGGGTATATCCACTTGTGAATGTATGGATATTCACGGAAACAGAAACTGTAATACATACAATTTGATAATTGTTGTATTTTACATGAATTGTTTTATCTTGGTTATAATTAAGTCTAAAGTGATTGAAATGTCATGGTACTTAGCCGCACACCAGCATATAACAGTTCGATATCTGACTGTAATGCGAACATGGCCAAACTATAGCATATGTACCAATCGCAATACATAGTGTATACATATATGTCATTATAGTGCAATTTACAACATACTGTATATGATAACGTAAGACTCAATAAAATACAATATGTAAAACAAACAGTACATATATTTTAATATTCTAACTCTACAACGATTGTAACCTAATTCGAGCATCACCAAGTGTATTATCAGCTATCTGCTAGTCTGAACACATGCAAATCTGTCCTATAAAGAAATTTAAAAGTAAATGAAAAGAAATGCGCAATTGCCAGTACCACACTATTAAAATAGCCTAAATGAGGCGACCATTTTGAATAAACACAATTACAAATGACTTCAAAATCAAGTGTGTCCAACTTACTGATTTAACCACCTAACAGAATGCAGTAGTATATATAAGTAAAGCAAACGTAAACATTATATTCAATAACTTTCGAGTTTTTGGAAAATATGGCGGACATCTTGAATTAAACACGCTCTTTAAGAAGAGCACAAATATTTTTAATATCATATTTCAGATGAAAATCAAACTAATATGTTCATATCTAGCTTCGTACCAAGATATGATCCACCACAGTGTAGATAATGCTGCCTGATCTTAATGAATATTTGGCGTCCATCTTGGATTCATATGGATTTGATAGCCTCCATCTATGTTTACTATTAATGCATGGTATCCAAAGGGTTTTCTGCGTCCGTCCGATCAAGATCCAAGTGCCTAGTTGTTTTCATTCATCAAATAAGTACACATTTCAGGTTAAATATTGATGCTTGGTGGCCATCTTGAATATGTTGATACTCTCAACGATAGAGAGGATGAGCAAACAGAATTGCTTTGTATATGCCCCATAAAACAATTAAGGTTTCGAACGCACCAAGTCTGTGAACTCCTTTCATGGAACACCTTGTTATTTCATACATGCATTCCTCAATTCCTCAGATGACTCTCTATTATGCTGTAGCAAATCCATGACCCACCGCCCATCCCTTACCCCAAGGTCAACTTAGCACATTCATAAACTTAACGTTGGGGTAAATGCCTTATAACATCTGTTTCCTTTCATGGAACACCTTGATATTTCATACATGCATTCCGCCAATGACCCTCTATCATGCTGTAGCAAATCCAGGACCCACCACCCAACCCTTATCCCAAGGTGAAGGTCACAAAATTAGCATGTTCATAAACTTAACGTTGGGGTAAATGTTGTGTAACTTCTGTTTATTTACAGGTAACGCCTTCATATTTCATGCATTCATCTGATGATACTCTACCGTGCTATAGCAAATCCATGACCCAGCGCCCCCCCCCCCCCCCCCAATATTTTCCCCAAGGTCAAGGTCACAAACGTAGTACATTCATAAACTTAACGTTGGGGTAAATGTCTTATGACATCTGTTTCCTTTCATGGAACGCCTTGCTATTTCATACATGCATTCATCTGATGATACCCTATCCTGCTATAGCAAATCCATGACCCACCCTCCACCCCTTTCCCCAAGGTCAAGGTCACAAACTTAGCACATTCATAAACTTAACGTTGGGGTAAATGTCTTATAACATCTGTTTCCTTTCATGGAACGCCATGATATATACATGCATTCATCTGATAATACCATATTGTGCTAGAGCAAATCCATGACCCACCGCTCACCCCTTACCCTAAGGTCAAGGTCACAAACTTAGCACATTCATAAACTTAACGTTGGGGTAAATGTCTTATAACATCTGTTTCCTTTCATGGAACACCTTGATATTTCATACATGCATTCATCTGATGATACCCTATTGTGCTATACTCAGTATAGTATAGTAAGGGATATGCGGTGGGTCATGGATTTGCTATAGCTGCTATAGCAAATTTTGCTATAGCAGCTATAGCAAATCCATGACCTACCGCCCATCCCTTACCTCAAGGTCAAGGTCACAAACTTAGCATGTTCATAAACTTAATGTTGGGGTAAATGTTGTGTAACTTCTGTTTCTTTACAGGGAACGCCTTCATATTTCATACATGCATTCATCTGATGATACTCTATCGTGCTATAGCAAATATCCATGACCCACCGCCCATCCATTACCCCAAGGTCAAGGTCACAAACTTAGCACATTCATAAACTTAACGTTGGGGTAAATGTCTTATAACATCTGTTTCCTTTCCTTCATTGGAACGCCTTGATAATTTATAACCCCCCGCAAACGAGTTAGGTTGGAGGGGTATACTGGAGTCAGGTTGTCCGACCGTCCCGACCTTCCGTTCCCGTCCGTAAACTTAACATCAGAGAAATATTGTTATAACTTCTATTCCTTCATCTAAAATGCTTAATATTTCACACATGCATTCCTGTAAGGCTCTACTACTATGCTGTGCCAAATCCACGACCGTCCAACCCCCGCTGATCCCAAGGTCAAAGTTAAATACTTAGTCTCTTTACAAAACTTAACATCAGAGAAATAAGTTATAACTTCTATTTCCTTCATTGAAATTCTTAATATTTCACACATGCATTCCTCTTAGAGGAATAGATAGTTGTACTATCATGCTGTGACAAATTTACGACCGTCCAATCCCCGTTTATCCTAAGGTCAAGGTCACATACTTAGTCTCTTTGCAAAACTTAACATCAGAGAAATATGTTATAACTTCTATTTCTTTCATCGAAAATTCTTAATATTTCATGCATGCATTCCTCTAAGGCTCTACTATCATGCTGTGACAAATTCCCGCTGATCTCGAAGTCAAGGTCACATACTTATCTCTTTACAAAACTTAACATCTGCGAAATTGGTTATAACTTCTATTTCCTTGCTCGGATCTGCTTCACATTTCACACTCGCATTGCTCCAATGGACCTCTACCACCCTGTGACAAATTCACATTCATGCCGCTCCCGCTAAGCACAGAGTCAAGGTCACAAGCCCACACACTTGGACATTTTTTACATATTTTAGGGGTACCTGGGCCCACGCGGGTGGGGGGGGGGTTTTCCGTAAGCCTCGCTTACTGACCAATCTAGTTCATACATGCATTCATCTGATGATACCTTATCCTGCTATAGCAAATCCATGACCCATCGCCCACCCCTTACCACAGGGTCAAGGTCACAAACTTAGCACATTCATAAACTTAACGTTGGGCTAAATGTTTTATAACATCTGTTTCCTTTCATGGAACACCTTGATATTTCATACATGCATTCCTCAGATGACCCTCTATCGTGTTGTAGCAAATACACAAACCCACCCCTTTCTCCAAGGTCAAGGTCACAAACGTAGCACATTCATAAACTTAACGTTGGGGTAAATGTCTTATAACATCTGTTTCCTTTCATGGAACGCCTTGATATTTCATACATGCATTCCTCAGATGACCCTCTATCATGCTGTAGCAAATCCACAACCCACCACCCTACCTTTACCCCAAGGTCAAGGTCACAAAATTAGCATGTTCATAAACTTAACGTTGGGGTAAATGTTGTGTAACTTCTGTTTCTTTACAGGGAAAGCTTTGATATTTCATACATGCATTCACCTGATGATCCTCTATTGTGCTGCAGCAAATCCATGACCCACCCCCACCCCTTTTCCCAAGATCAACATCATAAACTTAAATGTCTTTTTATGCCCCCGCCACCGAATGGTGAGGGGTGCATATAATGTTACCGGCGTCCGTATGTACGTACGAACATCCCAAAACCTTAACGCTCGGGTAAATGGACCAGGGTCAAGGTCACAGACTTGGTGCGTTCGAAACCTTAACGATCGGGTAAATGGCTTATAATTTCTGTTTCCTTGCTCGGATCTGCTTCACATTTCACACATGCATTGCTCCAATGGCCCTCTTCACACATGCATTGCTCCAATGGTCCTCTCCTGCCCTGTGACAAATCCATATTCGTCCCGCCCCCACTAAGCCCCGGGTCAAGGTCACAGACTTGGTGCGTTTGAAACCTTAACGCTCGGGTAAATGGCTTGTAATTTGTGTTTCCTTACTCGGATCTGCTTCACATTTCGCACACGCATTGCTCCAATGGTCTTCTGCCGCCTTGTGACAAATCCACATTCGTCCCGCCCCCACTAAGCCCAGGGTAAAGGTCACAGACTTGGTGCGTTCGAAACCTTAACGCTCGAGTAAATGGCTTATAATTTCTGTTTCCTTGCTTGGATCTGCTTCACATTTCACACACGCATTGCTCCAATAGTCCTCTGCCACCCTGTGACAAATCCACGTTCGTTCTGCCCCCGCTAAGCCCAGGGTCAAGGTCACAGACTTGGTGCGTTCGAAACCTTAACGATCGGGTAAATGGCTTATAATTTCTGTTTCCTTGCTCGGATCTGCTTCACAATTCACACACGCATTGTTCCAATGGTTCTCTACCGCCCTGTGACAAATCCACATTCGTCCCGCCCCCGCTAAGGCCAGGGTCAAGGTCACAGACTTGGTGCGTTCAAAACATTAACGATCGGGTAAATGGCTTATAATTTCTGTTTCCTTGCTCGGATCTGCTTGAAATTTCACACATGCATTGCTCCAATGGTCCTCTACCGCTCTGTGACAAATGCACATTCGTCCCGCCCGCGCTAAGCCCAGGGTCAAGGTCACAGACTTGGTGCATTTGAAACCTTAACGCTCGGGTAAATGGCTTGTAATTTGTGTTTCCTTGCTTGGATCTGCTTGAAATTTCACACATGCATTGCTCCAATAGTCCTCTGCCACCCTGTGACAAATCCACATTCGTTCTGCCCCCGCTAAGCCCAGGGTCAAGGTCACAGACTTGGTGCGTTCGAAACCTTAACGCTCTGGTAACTGGCTTATAATTTCTGTTTCCTTGCTCGGATCTGCTTCACATTTCACACACGCATTGCTTCAATGGTCCTCTACCGCCCTGTGACAAATCCACATTCCTACTGCCTCCACTAAGCCCAGGGTCAAGGTCACAGACTTGGTGCGTTCGAAACATTAACGCCCGGGTAAATGGCTTATAATTTCTGTTTCCTTGTCTTCAAATGTGTCTCGTTTTTAACTCGCCTGCACGAAGTGCAGAAGAGCTTATGGCATGATACCCCCGGCGTCGTCGGTGTCCACAAACTTAACGTTGGGGTAAATGTCTTATAACTTCTGTTTCCTTTCATGGAACACCTTGTTATTTCATACATGCATTCCTCAGATGACCCTCTATCATGCTGTAGCAAATCCATGACCCACCACCCAACCCTTACCCCAAGGTCAAGGTCACAAACTTAGCATGTTCATAAACTTAACATTGGGGTAAATGTTGTGTAACTTCTGTTTATTTACAGGGAATGCCTTCATATTTCATACATGCATTCATCTGATGACCTTCTATCATGCTGTAGCAAATATACGATCCACCACCCAACCCTTACCCCAAGGTCAAGGTCACAAACTTAGCATGTTCATAAACTTAACGTTGGGGTAAATGTTGTGTAACTTCTGAATATTTACAGGGAATGCCTTCGTATTTCATACATGGATTCATCTGATGATACTCTATCAAGCTATAGCAAATCCATGATCCACCGCCCATCCCTTACCCCAAGGGCAAGGTCACAAACATAGCACATTCATAAACTTAACGTTGGGGTAAATGTCTTATAATAACATCTGTTTCCTTTCATGGAACGCCTTGATATTTCATACATGCATTCCTCAGATGACCTTCTATCCACAACCAACCACCCACCACCCAACCCTTATCCCAAGGTCAAAGTCACAAACTTAGCATGTTCATAAACTTAATGTTGGGGTAAATGTTGTGTAACTTCTGCTTCTTTACAGGGAACGCTTTGATATTTCATACATGCATTCATCTGATGATCCTCTATTGTGCTACAGCAAATCCATGACCACCCACCCATTTCTTCAAGGTCAAGGTCACAAACTTAGCACATTCATGCATGCATTCCTCATGTGAATAGCTATCATGCTGTAGAAAATCACCAACTTAGTGCGTTCATAAACTTAACGTTCATAAAATTCTGTTTTCAGGGAGGTCATTGATATTTCATACATGCGTTCATCTTAATATGCTATATTATGCTATAGCAAACCCACGACCCACCTTGCACCACTGACCCCAATGTCAAGGTCCACAGCACGCCCCTTAACCCAAGGTCAAGTTATATAATATTCATGTTTGTTTATGCAACTGTGCGAAGTTTGAATGAAGGCTGTCAACAGGCGATCTTCGTTGTCTTCTGACAACTCTTGTTTCTGTGGCTGCCAGCGGGGGCATTCGTGTGCCGACAGGCCACATTTTTAGTAATTGCTGTTTCCTTGCTCGGATCTGCTTCACATTTCACACACGCATTGCTCCAATGGTCCTCTACTGCTCTGTGACAAATCCACATTCGTCCCTCCCCCACTAAGCCCCGGGTCAAGGTCACAGACTTGGTGCGTTTGAAACCTTAACACTCGGGTAAATGGCTTATAATTTCTGTTTCCTTGCTCGGATCTGCTTCACATTGCACACACGCATTGCTCCAATGGTCCTCTACCGCCCTGTGACAAATCCACATTCGTCCCGCCCCCGCTAAGCCCAGGGTCAAGGTCACAGACTTGGTGCGTTCGAAACCTTAACGCTGGGTAAATGGCTTATAATTTCTCTTTCCTTGCTCGGATCTGTTTCAAATTTCACACACGCATTGCTCCAATGGTCCTCTACCGTCATGTGACATATGGTCGTATGGTACAGGAGTTTAGTTAAGAGTTAAGTGCCCACAACTCTCAGCCTGATACAAGTCTACCGGTATGCTGTTTATTTGTATTGACAGGTGTTTTACTCACTACATAGCAAACAGTGCAGACCGTGATCAGACAATGCCAAAAAATCACACATGTAAGGTCTGACACGTAACACAGACACTCTGGGTCCTGTAACAGTGACATTCAATATATCCCCACATTGAAGTACATCTGTACGGAATAGTGTCTGTGTACCTGGTCATCAGTTGATACCCTGGCCATGCCCGTTTATTGGGCAATGCACTGATGTTAACTGTTCTACATTGTTTTTGATCATTTTCCGTCCTAAATGTTCTGGTCCTGTGTATGATCTGTATGTGTTTGCAGACATGACCTGGCTGACCCACTGAAAAAGAAGGCTGTAGCGATACGACGTAGCTCCCGCATGCAGAGAATCGCCAGTGTAAGTGTGTATACATGCTGTACTGGTTCTGATAAATGCCCCCTGGCTGTGTAAGTTTCACAATAGTTTCTACATTATTTTACCACAAGTCATGAAACATTTGATGTCTGAAATTATTTTACTAGTCTACATGTATTTGAATATTACATGCAACACCATTCATCATTTTTGAACCACTTCACCGATTTTGATAATAGTTGACCACAATGTGTGCCATATAGTAGAGAAAAATAACTGGTGTTGTGCAATTTATGGTTATTAATTTAATTTCTTATTTAAGTAATAAAGCCATGGGCTGTTGCGTTTGCTGTAGTATGAACAACATTTGGTCTGTTAAAGTGCATGGAGTCCGAAATCACAAACTTTAAACAGACCAAAGTTGTTCATACTACATAAAACGCTACAGCCCATGGCTTTATTTATATTATCATTGCATGTTCTGTAAAATGTAAATAACCAAATATGGCGTTAAAATTAGGAATCTGATTGTTTTACGTCGTTTTATCACAATCCATAGAACAGCGAAGTTGCCGGTCAATAGCGTGACGTTATTGACAATGACGATGAACATCCTCTATTTTAATGATGTCAAACAAACATTAACGAATCAACAACGTTGCGCGATGTCACATGAGGCTAATGTAATCTACTGGGGTATAAACGCAATATGTTGAATGGGCGTTTCCATTATGAATATAAGGACAGTGTAAATATGTAATCTTATCTCTGAGATTTTCTGAGACACAATGCCTATAAATTGCTGACATTGCGAGCTTTTCTGTATAAGAGCTTGTATGGGAATCATTTTTGTGCATGTAATTTCTCCGCGAGTACATCCTGGAGGCGACATGGATAACATGTATATGTCACCGTGCAATAGTTTTATCACGACCTGTGACAGTCACTGTCTCTTGTTACTACAGGATGACATAGTTGTGGTAAGATTGTGTGTGTAACATACAGCCATCCAGATATGCAGCCAATAGGTCATACTTACAGCTAACTGTCAGACTTTCACATGCAAATTGAATGTTCTTCAGGACCCAATTTTGGAAGACGAGAGGGTGCATGTATCTTAACCCTTTCACCCTTGAATAACTGCCATGGACTATTTGGTTATGCCCCTATGTGATAGCAAGGATGGCATATTACATTGCTCTTGAGGTTCTGTAAGTCCGTACGTCCGTCCGTGTTCATCTACATTGATAAGTCGAAAAGTTTGTAAGAGTGTCTCCAGTTAGAGTCCAGTATGACATGGGGGCATATCCATGTTTTACAAACATAATGTCTACTGTCTGTTCCACATTTTCTGCCGACAAACATTTGGCTATTAAAAACATACAATCTAATATTTAAATGCAAGTACTTTTTTATCAATAACAAAAAAGTCACCCTCCCCCAAAAAATAAAATACATTTTTAGCTCGCCTGGACGAAGTCCAGAAGAGCTTATGGCATACCCCCGGCGTCGTCGGCGTCGTCGGCGTTCGTCGGCGTTGTCCACAAACTTAACGTTGGGGTAAATGTCTTATAACTTCTGTTTCCTTTCATGGAACACCTTGTTATACATGCATTCCTCAGATGACCCTCTATCATGCTGTAGCAAATCCATGACCCACCACCCAACCCTTACCCCCCAAGGTCAAGGTCACAAACTTAGCACATTCATAAACTTAACGTTGGGTAAATTTATCATAACATCTGTTTCCTTTCATGGAACGCCTTGATATTTCATACATGCATTCCTCAGATGACCCTCTATCATGCTGTAGCAAATCCATGACCCACCACCCAACCCTTACCACAGGGTCAAGATCACAAACTTAGCACATTCACAAACTTAACGTTGTGGTAAATGTCTTGTAACTTTTGTTTACTTTCATGCAACACCTTGTTATTTCATACATGCATTCCTCAGATGACCCTCTATCATGCTGTAGCAAATGCATGACCCACCACCCAACCCTTACCCCAAGATCAAGGTCACAACTTTAGCACATTCATAAACTTAACGTTGGGGTAATTTTCTTATAACATCTGTTTCCTTTCATGGAACGCCTTGATATTTCATAATGCATTCCTCAGATGACCCTCTATCATGCTGTAGCAAATCCATGACCCACCACCCAACCCTTACCCCAGGGTCAAGGTCACAAACTTAGCATGTTCATAAACTTAACATTGGGGTAAATGTTGTGTAACTTCTGTTTATTTACAGGGAATGTCTTCATATTTCATACATGCATTCATCTGATGACCCTCTAGCATGCTGTAACAAATCCACGATCCACCACCCATCCCTTACCCCAAGGTCAAAGTCACAAACTTAGCATGTTCATAAACTTAACGTTGGGGTAAATGTTGTGTAACTTCTGTTTATTTACAGGGAACGCCTTCATATTTCATACATGCATTCATCTGATGATACTCTATCGTGCTATAGCAAATCCATGACCCACCGCCCATCCCTTACGCCAAGGTCAAGGTCACAAACTTACAGTGCAGTCTCCGTTTTTGTTCCACCGTAGACAACACTTGCAAACTCAACGCGAACGCAACGCGAACGCAACGGTTTGCTGTAGCGTTGTATACGTTGTTTAAACGTATAATACGGTTCGTACACGTGTAATACACATTGTCAAACCGTTTAGTTTAAAAGCGTTGTATACGTTGTTTAAACGTATAATACGGTTCGTACACGTGTAATACACATTGTCAAACCGTTTAGTTTAAAAGTGTTGTATACGTTGTTTAAACGTATAATACGGTTCGTACACGTGTAATACACATTGTCAAACCGTTTAGTTTTAAAGCGTGTAATACGTTTAGCTTCAAGGCGTATAACACGCTTTGGCGTATACATATGTAGCGAGGTGAAAGAGTTGAAACGTGTACAACACTTTACCTGGAAGCGTGTAGCTATATGAAAGCGTTGAAACGTGTACAACGGTTACACGTTTTAACGCAAATACCTGTTCGGCCCCAATCGCTTCGAGGCGTCCTTGTTTCGTCCCTTTTAAAATATCGCGAATACATACCCTCAGATCAAGTTCAAAGTACATTGGCGGTGTGATTTAGCACTTCAATTGATCCCTAATCCCTGATGCCTAATGAGTCACTCTTTTAACACGACAGATGTACCTTGTCGTTTATCAAAATGTTTGCGAATTGTAGATCACGTGAGCCGGCTCATCAGGATCTGCGGCATTCCTATGTACATTTTATATACACAAAAATGACCCCTAATACAGCGTAATGTAACAGTTCCTAACTTAATATGGAATAGCCCGGGCAGTCCGTGTCAGTTACTTGGGGTTAAATATTACGAACACAGATAAACACAGTGCATGGTTTCTTTATTTTATTTTAACATCATCAGAAATGGCGAGTCTAGGAACTCTCGTATCTTTACGCTGAAGCCAGTCTATTTCAGTCACTAATCCGCTATACACCTGTCCCACGCGTGTGTTAAGATTAATCGATATTTGGAGAAACTGAATACACAGCGAGCTGCACACTGGTTTAACACGGATATGGCCCGCGGATATGTGTCATAAATTACTTGGTGGTCAAAACCGGTAAATTTACAAGGTTTATAGCGAAATAGCAGCTGACTGGAAATTTTTCTCGGACCGATTTTTAAGACTAGTTTTCAAATCTCAATCGGTCTGAGAGTTCACAAATCGGTCCAGAACCGGAAAACTGAAAATGTTAGAAGCCCTGCAGTGAGTCTAGAAGTATATATACACACATGAAGAACGATCTGAGCATGCGCATTCTACGCGATACACGGTTGGCATACCAAAACGTGTAATGCATTAAAACCCGTGGAAACGTGTTATACGTATAACACGGTTTCATCTGTACGGTGCTGTGTACATGTAGATGCGTGTAACCGTTCGTCAAAGAAAGCGTTAAATCGTTTAAACGGTTTACCTTAGCGTTGTATACGTTTACAACCGTTGTATACATTTACAACCATTGTACACGGATTACACGCTTTTGAAACTCAATGCGTTGTTTACAACCGTTGTATACGTTTATAACCGTTGTACACGTATTACACGCTTTTGAAACTCAATGCGTTGAACACGGTTTGTTCGACTTTCGCGCATGCGCAAGAGTGGGGAAACGCAACGCATGGCCGAAAACGTATTACACGTAGACGACACACGGTTTGAAACGCAACTAACGGAAACTCCACGGATACGCAACGCACAACACTTTGTACACGTATAAACCCGGAACATTTTGACAGAAACAACTGTAGCACATTCATAAACTTAACGTTGGGGTAAATGTCTTGTAACATCTGTTTTCTTTCATGGAACGCCTTGATATTTCATACATGCATTCCTCAGATGACCTTCTATCATGCTGTAGCAAATCCACGACTCACCACCCAACCCTTACCCCAAGGACAAGGTCACAAACCTAGCACATTCATAAACTTAATGTTGGGGTAAATGTTGTGTAACTTCTGTTTATTTACAGGGAATACCTTCATATTTTAAACATGCATTCATCTGATGATACTCTATCGTACTATAGCAAATTCATAACCCACCTCCCACCCCTTTCACCAAGGTCAATGTCACAAACTTAGCACATTCATAAACTTAATGTTGGGGTAAATGTCTTATATAACATCTGTTTCCTTTCATGGAACGCCTTGATATTTCATGCATGCATTCATCTGATGATACTCTATTGTGCTATAGCAAATCCATGACCCACCCCTTGCCCCAAGGTCAAGGTCACAAACTTAGCAGTTTCATAAACTTAACTTTGGGGTAAATGTCTTATAACATCTGTTTCCTTTCATGGAACGCCTTGATATTTCATACATACATTCCTCAGATGACCCTCTATCATGCTGTTGCAAATCCACAACCCACCACCCAACCCTTACCCCAAGGTCAAGGTCACAAACTTAGCATGTTCATAAACTTAACGTTGGGGTAAATGTTGTGTAACTTCTGTTTCTTTACAGGGAACACTTTGATATTTCATACATGCATTCATCTGATGATCCTCTATTGTGCTACAGCAAATCCATGACCCCCCCCACCCCTTTCCCCAGGATCAACATCATAAACTGAACGTTTGGAGTAAATTTCTTTTTTATGCCCCCGCCACCGAATGGTGAGGGGGGCATATAGTGTTACCGGCGTCCGTACGTACGTACGAAACCTTAACGCTCGGGTAAATGGCTTATAATTTCTGTTTCCTTGCTCGGATCTGCTTGACATTTCACACACGCATTGCTCCAATGGTCCTCTACCACCCTGTGACAAATCCACATTCGTCCCGCCATCGCTAAGCCCAGGGTCAAGGTCACAGACTTGGTGCGTTCGAAACCTTAACGCTGGGTAAATGCCTTATAATTTATGTTTCCTTGCTCGGATCTGCTTCACATTTCACACACACATTGCTCCTATGGTCCTCTACCGCCCTGTGACAAATCCACATTCGTCCCGCCCCCGCTAAGCCCATGGTCAAGGTCACAGACTTGGTGCGTTTGAAACCTTAACGCTCGGGTAAATGCCTTATTATGCCCCCGCCACCGAATGGTGAGGGGGGGTATATAGTGTTACCGGCATCCGTACGTACGTACGAAACCTTAACGCTTGGGTAAATGGCTTATAATTTATGTTTCCTTGCTCGGATCCGCTTGACATTTCACACACGCATTGCTCCAATGGTCCTCTACCGCCCTGTGACAAATCCACATTCGTCCCGCCCCCGCTAAGCCCAGGGTCAAGGTCACAGACTTGGTGCGTTCGAAACCTTAACACTGGGTAAATGCCTTATAATTTCTGTTTCCTTGCTCGGATCTGCTTCACATTTCACACACACATTGCTCCAATGGTCCTCTACCGCCCTGTGACAAATCTACATTTGTCACGCCCCCGCTAAGCCCAGGGTCAAGGTCACAGACTTGGTGCGTTCGAAACCTTAACGCTCGGGTAAATGGCTTATAATTTCTCTTTCCTTGCTCGGATCTGCTTCAAATTTCGCACACGCATTGCTCCAATGGTCCTCTACCGCCCTGTGACAAATCCACATTTGTCCCGCCCCCGCTAAGCCCAGGATCAAGGTCACAGACTTGGTGCGTTCGAAACCTTAACGCTGGGTGAATGGCTTATAATTTCTCTTTCCTTGCTCGGATCTGCTTCACATTTCACACACGCATTGCTCCAATGGTCCTCTGCCACCCTGTGACAAATCCACATTCGTCCCGCACCCGCTAAGCCCATGGTCAAGGTCACAGACTTGGTGCGTTCGAAACCTTAACGCTGGGTAAATGCCTTATTATGCCCCCGCCACCGAATGGTGAGGGGGGCATATAGTGTTACCGGCGTCCGTACGTAACGTACGTACGAACGTCCCGAAAACCTTAACGGGTGGGGTGGGTAAATGCCTTATAATTTCGTTTCCTTGCTCGGATCTGCTTCACATTGCACACACGCATTGCTCCAATTGTCCTCTGCCACCCTGTGACAAATCCACATTCTTCCCGCCCCCGCTAAGCCCATGTTCAAGGTCACAGACTTGGTGCGTTCGAAACCTTAACGCTGGGTAAATGCCTTATAATTTCTGTTTCCTTGCTGGGATCTGCTTCACATTTCACACACGCATTGCTCCAATGGTCCTCTGCCACCCTGTGACAAATCCACATTCGTCCCGCACCCGCTAAGCCCATGGTCAAGGTCACAGACTTGGTGCGTTCGAAACCTTAACGCTGGGTAAATGCCTTATTATGCCCCCGCCACCGAATGGTGAGGGGGGAATATAGTGTTACCGGCGTCCATACGTACGTACGTACGTCCCGAAACCTTAACGCTGGGTAAATGCCTTATAATTTCTGTTTCCTTGCTCGGATCTGCTTCACATTGCACACACACATTGCTCCAATGGTCCTCTACCGCCCTGTGACAAATCCACATTCGTCCTTCCCCCGCTAAGCCCAGGGTCAAGGTCACAGACTTGGTGCGTTCAAAACCTTAACACTCGGGTAAATGGCTTATAATCTAATATGCCTCGTTTTCTTTGGCTGCCAGTGGGGGCATTCGTGTGCCGACAGGCCACATTTCTAGTAATTTCTGTTTCCTTGCTCAGATCTGCTTCACATTTCACACATGCATTGCTACAATGGTCCTCTGCCACCCTGTGACAAATCCACATTCGTCCCGCCCCCGCTAAGCCCATGGTCAAGGTCAAAGACTTGGTGCGTTCGAAACCTTAACGCTCGCGTAAATGGCTTATAATTTCTCTTTCCTTGCTCGGATCTGCTTCAAATTTCACACACGCATTGCTCCAATGGTCCTCTACCGCCCTGTGACAAATGCACATTCGTCCCGCCCCCGCTAAACCCAGGGTCAAGGTCACAGACTTGGTGTGTTCGAAACCTTAACGCTGGGTAAATGGCTTATAATTTCTCTTTCCTTGCTCGGATCTGCTTCACATTTCACACACTCATTGCTCCAATGGTCCTCTGCCAACCTGTGACAAATCCACAGTCGTCCCGCCCCCGCTAAGCTCATGGTCAAGGTCACAGACTTGGTGCGTTCAAAACCTTAACGCTGGGTAAATCCCTTATAATTTCTGTTTCCTTGCTGGGATCTGCTTCACATTTCACACACGCATTGCTCCAATGGTCATCTGCCACCCTGTGACAAATCCACATTCGTCCCGCCCCCGCTAAGCCCATAGTAAGGTCACAGACTTGGTGCGTTCGAAACCTTAACGCTGGGTAAATGCCTTATTATGCCACCCGCCACCGAATGGTGAGGGGGGCATATAGTGTTACCGGCGTCCGTACGACGTACTTACGTCCCGAAACCTTAACGCTGGGTAAATGCCTTATAATTTCTGTTTCCTTGCTCGGATCTGCTTCACATTGCACACACGCATTGCTCCAATGGTCCTCTACCGCCCTGTGACAAATCCACATTCGTGCTGGCCCCGCTAAGTCCATGGTCAAGGTCACAGACTTGGTGCGTTTGAAACCTTAACGCTCGGGTAAATGCCTTGTTATGCCCCCGCCACCGAATGGTGAGGGGGGTATATAGTGTTACCGGCATCCATACGTACGTACGAAACCTTAACGCTTGGGTAAATGGCTTATAATTTATGTTTCCTTGCTCGGATCTGCTTGACATTTCACACACGCATTGCTCCAATGGTCCTCTACCGCCCTGTGACAAATCCACATTCGTCCCGCCCCCGCTAAGCCCAGGGTCAAGGTCACAGACTTGGTGCGTTCGAAACCTTAACACTGGGTAAATGCCTTATAATTTCTGTTTCCTTGCTCGGATCTGCTTCACATTTCACACACACATTGCTCCAATGGTCCTCTACCGCCCTGTGACAAATCTACATTCATCACGCCCCCGCTAAGCCCAGGGTCAAGGTCACAGACTTGGTGCGTTCGAAACCTTAACGCTCGGGTAAATGGCTTATAATTTCTCTTTCCTTGCTCGGATCTGCTTCAAATTTCGCACACACATTGCTCCAATGGTCCTCTACCGCCCTGTGACAAATCCACATTTGTCCCGCCCCTGCTAAGCCCAGGATCGAGGTCACAGACTTGGTGCGTTCGAAACCTTAACGCTGGGTGAATGGCTTATAATTTCTCTTTCCTTGCTCGGATCTGCTTCACATTTCACACACGCATTGCTCCAATGGTCTCTGCCACCCTGACAAATCCACATTCTTCCCGCGTAAGCCCATGTTTCCAAGGTCACGACTCGTCAAACCTAAGCGGGTACCCTGCCTTATAATTTCTGTTTCCTTGTGGGATCGCTTCACATTTCACACACTTCATTGCTCCAATGGTCCTCTGCACCCTGTGACAAACCGCATTCGTTCCCGCACCCGCTAAGCCCATGGTCAAGGTCACAGATTGGTGCTTCGAAACCTTAACGCTGGGTAAATGCCTTAATAGCGCCACCTGAATGGTGATGATATATGTTACCGGCGTGTATAATACGTAGTCCCGAAACCTTAAACGCTGGGTAAATGCCTTATTCTGTTTCTTGCTCGGATCTCTTCACATTTGCACACGCATTGCTCCAATGGTCCTCTGCCACCCTGTGATCCACATCCTTCCCGCCCCCAGCTAGCCATGTTCAAGTCACGACTTGGTGCGTTCGAAACCTTAACGCTGGGTAAATGCCTTATAATTTCTGGTTTCCTTCTGGGATCTGCTTCACATTTCACACACCATTGCTCCATGGTCCTCTGCCACCCTGCCCAAGTTCGAAACTTCGTAACCCATGGTCAAGGTACAGACTGGTGCGTTCGAAACCTTAACGCTGGGTAAATGCCTTATTATGCCCCCGCCACCGTATGGTGAGGGGGGCATATAGTGTTACCGGCGTCCGTACGTACGTACGTACGTCCCGAAACCTTAACGCTGGGTAAATGCCTTATAATTTCTGTTTCCTTGCTCGGATCTGCTTCACATTGCACACACACATTGCTCCAATGGTCCTCTACCGCCCTGTGACAAATCCACATTCGTCCTTCCCCTGCTAAGCCCAGGGTCAAGGTCACAGACTTGGTGCGTTCAAAACCTTAACACTCGGGTAAATGGCTTATAATCTAATATGCCTTGTTTTCTTTGGCTGCCAGCGGGGGCATTCATGTGCCGACAAGCCACATTTCTAGTAATTTCTGTTTCCTTGCTCAGATCTGCTTCACATTTCACACATGCATTGCTACAATGGTCCTCTGCCACCCTGTGACAAATCCACATTCGTCCCGCCCCCGCTAAGCCCATGGTCAAGGTCAAAGACTTGGTGCTTTCGAAACCTTAACGCTCGGGTAAATGGCTTATAATTTCTCTTTCCTTGCTCGGATCTGCTTCAAATTTCACACACGCATTGCTCCAATAGTCCTCTACCGCCCTGTGACAAATGCACATTCGTCCTGCCCCCGCTAAACCCAGGGTCAAGGTCACATACTTGGTGTGTTCGAAACCTTAACGCTGGGTAAATGGCTTATAATTTCTCTTTCCTTGCTCGGATCTGCTTCACATTTCACACACTCATTGCTCCAATGGTCCTCTGCCAACCTGTGACAAATCCACAGTCGTCCCGCCCCCGCTAAGCTCATGGTGAAGGTCACAGACTTGGTGCGTTCAAAACCTTAACGCTGGGTAAATCCCTTATAATTTCTGTTTCCTTGCTGGGATCTGCTTCACATTTCACACACGCATTGCTCCAATGGTCATCTGCCACCCTGTGACAAATCCACATTCGTCCCGCCCCCGCTAAGCCCATGGTAAGGTCACAGACTTGGTGCGTTCGAAACCTTAACGCTGGGTAAATGCCTTATTATGCCCCCCGCCACCGAATGGTGAGGGGGGCATATAGTGTTACCGGCGTCCGTACGACGTACTTACGTCCCGAAACCTTAACGCTGGGTAAATGCCTTATAATTTCTGTTTCCTTGCTCGGATCTGCTTCACATTGCACACACGCATTGCTCCAATGGTCCTCTACCGCCCTGTGACAAATCCACATTCGTCCCGCTCCCGCTAAGCCCAGGGTCAAGGTCACAGACTTGGTGCGTTCGAAACCTTAACTCTGGGTAAATGGCTTATAATTTCTGTTTCCTGGTTCGGATCTGCTTCACATTGCACACACGCATTGCTCCAATGGTCCTCTACCGCCCTGTGACAAATCAACATTCGTCCCGCCCCCGCTAAGCCCAGGGTCAAGGTCACAGACTTGGTGCGTTCGAAACCTTAACGCTCGGGTAAATGGCTTATAATCAAATATGCCTCATTTTCTTTGGCTGCCAGCGGGGGCATTCGTGTGCCGAAAGGCCACATTTCTAGTTCATACATGCATTCATCTGATGATACTCTATCATGCTATAGCAATTCAATGACCCACCCCCACCCCTTTCCCCAAGGTTAAGGTCACAAACATAGCTCATTCATAAACTTAACGTTGGGGTAAATGTCTTATAACATCTGTTTCGTTTCATTGAACACCTGGATATTTCATACATGCATTCATCGGATGATACTCTATCGTGATATAGCAAATCCATGACCCACTGCCCACCCCTTACCCAGGGTCAAGGTCACAAACTTAGCACATTCATAAACTTAACGCTGGTGTAAATGTCTTATAACATCTGTTTCCTATCATGGAACGCCTTGATATGTCATACATGCATTCCTCAGATGACCCTCTATCATGCTGTAACAAATCCACAACCCACCAAGGTCAAGGTCACAAACTTAGCATGTTCATAAACTTAACGTTGGGGTAAATGTTGTGTAACTTCTGTTTCTTTGCAGGGTACGCTTTGATATTTCATACATGCATTCATGTGATGAACCTCTATTGTGCTACAGCAAATCCATGACCCACCACCCCCCCCCACCTCTTTCTCCAAGGTGAAGGACACAAACTTAGCACATTCATACATGCATTCCTCATGTGAATAGCTATCATGCTGTAGTGCGTTCATAAACTTAAAATTGGGTTAAATTTTGTTTTATTTCTGTTTTCAGGGTGCGCATTGATATTTCATTCATGCATTCATCTTAATATGCTATGCTATGCTACAGCAAACCCACGACCCACCTTGCACCACTGACCCCAATGTCAAGGTCCACCGCACGCCCCTGAACCCACGGTCAAATTATATAATATTCATGTTTTTTTTTATGCAACTCTGCCAAGTTTGAGTGAAGGCTGCCAACAGGCAAGCTTCGTTGTCTTCTGACAACTCTTGTTTTAGTAAGGGGTGACTTTTTTGTTATTGATGAAAAAGTACTTTCATTTAAATATATTTTAGATTGAATGTAATAGTCAAAAGTTTGTCTGCAGAAAATGTGGAACAGACAGTAGTTTTATGTTTGAGAGAGTATTATGGCCTGGCATCATACCAGGATATTGCTTCAGTGATTAATATGTATTGGAGTTTCCGTGCTCCATGCAATGCTCCGCCATACAGGAGCATTCTTGTATGAATATGTCCTAGATGTTGAATGAATGTATAACCCTGTTCAGTCAATCAGAACCATATCATTAAATTTACTGATACATGCTCCCAAGATACGAGAGAATATTTGTTGTTCTGACCACTGCGTATCTGGAGCCTGTATCTACGAGTACCAGTAGTTAGAATGGTCATGGGATTGCACATTACAGCTTATGTCGCGTGGATGTTTGTCAGATTCCTCTGTGGCCCGTGAATATCATACTCCAGTAAATAAAGCATTTTTGGTCGGCAAAAATAGTAAAGAAATGAAACATATGTAGCTAACATGTTTTGAGTCTCCTAGATAACCTAGACTGGTCTCCCAAACTGTCCGAGGTGAACGTTCGTCGTAAAATCAGAAAATCCAAGATGGCCGCCAATCTGAATATATTTTGGCAATATCTAGGGAACTAAGCCAGTTATGAACATAATTTCAGTTGCTACACATATGTTTCCGATGTCTACCTATAAGATGGTAATAACCATTAATGCATAAAAAATTCACCATCATGGATTTCAAAATATGTTCTCTCAACACTGATATCTTACACCACGACGCCCACTATTATCAGTCTCATTTACAGTAACACCATAATTCCCATTGTAACAACTTTGCGCTTGTGGTTATAGCACCATGTTGCAGTTGCGAACATGCAATTAAAATGCAATAAGCCAGGTTTGGTTATAAAACGCCTAAAGTAGTTCTTCTATATATAAATCGCACTCTTGTATCGATCTTTTGACATCAGCGTTGTTAAAACCATGTTAGCCAATCGGATGCATAATCAATGGTTAAATACGCGTCACAAGCAGCATTCGTCGCAGTTTCATCGAGACTGTCGCGAATGTAGCACGTTTTACTTTCGTACCACATCGATAATTATTTATTGCATACCGGTATACAGATATAGTATTCTTCATATAGTGATTGTTGTGTGTAGACATACGACTGTCATATCAGTATTATGGATACTCAGGACATGTGTCTCCTATGCCAGCAGGCATTGTCGGAAGGAGACACAGTAGTAGTATCAAGGGGCCTAGATAGCATACGAAACTACAGTATGAGGCGTAACAATGAGATCACTGAAAAGTTAGTAGACGTTTCGTCTATCTGCGTTCACACACAATGTCGAAGAAAGTATACACGCGAATCGAACATCGCTTCCCTAGTGAAAATGTGAACGAAATCCCATTGAAATCCCAATGGGATTTCAGTGAAATCACAGTGTGATTTCACTGAAAAATTTGGTTGACTGAAATCCCATTGGGATCTCGGTGAAATCTCACTGGAATTTCAGTAAAATCCCACTGTGATCCTGGTGAGATCTTGTTAAAATCCCACTGAAAAATTTGGTCGAAATCCCACTGGGATCTCGCCAGATTTCAGTGAAATCCCACTGAGATCTCATTGGGATTTCTCAAAATTTCACTGGGATCTCGCCAGATTACAGTGAGATCCACTTTTATTTCAGTGAAATCCCTGGGATCTCGCCAGATTCAGTGGGATCTCATCGGGATTTCTGAAAATTTTACTGGGATCTCACCAGATTACAGCGAGATCCCACTTTATTTCAGTGAAATCCCACTGGGATCTCGCCAGATTTCAGTGAAATCCCACTGAGATCTCATTGGGATTTCTCAAAATTTCACTGGGATCTCGCCAGATTACAGTGAGATCCCACTTTATTTCAGTGAAATCCCACTGGGATCTCGCCAGATTTCGGTGGGATCTCATCGGGATTTCTGAAAATTTTACTGGGATCTCACCAGATTACAGTGAGATCCCACTTTATTTCAGTGAAATAAAAATAACTCGAACTAGAATTAACTCTTAATGTAAATTTATCCAAGTTATGGATACATGTCTGCGGCCGGCTTCACTTTCATATTTCAGTTCATGTTTTTTTTAGCCTTTTTTTTCTCTGCATAAGTCTTCAGTCCATTTGACAAGGTTTTTATGTTTGTGAATGTCCTTGATGCAACGTCTTGTGTAGTCAGGTTCAGAGACTGGCAGTATGGGCCGGGATAATCCATGCTCGTCTTTCACTGCTGAAAAATATATGAAATTGTGTGGCAGAGCGACGGTAGTAGGGAAAGAAGGTGGGTTACAGGTATTAATGGCACCCCCCGGCCCCTCATAATTAGTGTCTGTGGCTGGAGAAATGGGCTTATGGGTTTTGTGTCTAGTGTAGATTCAGATGGGTGTCAGAGGTTCCGTCAACTGAAGGTTTCGTCAACTGAGAGGTTTCGTCAACTCGCCGTCCGGTTCGTCAAGTAGGCAATTAAGAGTAAAACTCGATAATGACCGGCACGTGCCATACAATTGATCAGATAATTGAGTGGTTATTAAGTGGACATTAATGACAGATATTTGTTACAATTTTAAAGTAGGTTTAGTTGTATATGGGCATTTAATGGCAAATATTTGCAAATATGTGTTGATATTTCAAAGTATGTTTAGTTGTATATGGGCATTTAATGGCAGATATTTTATGTATATGGACATTTAATGGCATATATTTTAATAAACATTTTAAAGTATCTTTAGGTGTATATTTTGTGTATTTGTATAATCACCCGCTTCTGCAGCATTTGTCAGCCATCATTTTTCAGCCATCACCAGATACACAATCTGTTCAGGGCCGTAGCGGCCACCACGACAGCACGGCGCTGCCGTGGCATTATTTTGGCCTGTTTTTTTTTCCCGTCAGCTTCATGAATTGAACATCAATTAGCCGATTTGTGATAAATACCATTCAACTATAATCGCCTAATTGACGAACCGGTAACCAGTTGACGGAACCACTCGACTTTTCACTCTAGTTTGCCTAATTGACGAAACCTCCAGTTGACGGAACCTCCTGAATCCGATTCAGATCAGCCTGTGCATCCGCAGTCTGATCAGGATCTGCACTGCTCACAAATCCCATATGCCCCATTTCTCCATTCACAGCTACAAATGAGGATATATAATTGCAAGTTATTTTTTGTTACCTATGACAATGTTTCATTGCCTCCAAAATAAAACAGTTTGCTTTCAAAAATAAAATACATGTTTCAAAACAACATTTAATGATTTATGTCAATATTTTAGAAGAATAATAAAGTAAACTTTAAATTCACTTAAAATACCCATTTGTGAACTTCGATGTGCATAAATTATGCATATTTAGTTAATACCCAACTGAAATATCACGAAATTCGGGTTCCGGTAACATCGATTGGAAAAAGTTGCAAAAGGACGAAACTACGTAGGTACGAAATCGCGGAAATTCTCCCAAGATATTTACGGATTTTGTTTACGTTTTTTTACAATAGAGTTAGCCAAATCAGATTGAAATAAATAATTAATAATGTAATAAACATTATTAGTTCTCGACATCAAAGGATTCCATCAGAATATATCGATTTCGTACGTAAATCGTGAAACAAAACTTTCGTACTTTTCGTCGAAGCAGAAAGTTGCAATCATCGGCCTTTCGGATGGCAATTTAATGATAATTTCAACCGTTTAAACATCATATTTGTGACAGAAAACATCAATAAACTACAGTTTAAGATACTTACCTTAAATTACAACATGTCTGGAACAATCAACGCTTTGTAGATCGAACTGTTGGTAGATTTTCTCAACCAGGTATACCGCGAATAGGATTTTGATTTTCCAAAATGGCGCCGCGTGCGAGTGGACAGAATTTGCGCGGAAGGGTACATTTGAAAAATTGAATTCGAAGTTCAATATTAGGTTCCGAAACACAAATTTAGTATCAAATAAAAGATATTTCTTTGTAATTTTCATAAATATATGCATAATATGGATAATTTAATGATTTGATGGGCGACGAGGCCGTAACTTTTGGGATTATTTACGTCGCGTAGGCAAGTCCTATGTTAATTATGCAAATGTATCGGTGTACGTCATTCAATTTTCTGTCAATCAAAATCCATCTCATGAGATATAAACAGCCCGCAAATCATTTCTAAGCCGGTAGCTGGTACCAAAGCACTCGCAGACATTGCACATTTTTATCAGTGGGATCGAGTTGGTTAATCCCCAGTTAATTATCCAATTAAGTTAATACATGATAAAACAATATTTATGACACATAATTATAATACAGTGGCTTCGGAACGTGGGCAGCAGCAGGGCTGTACAAATCGGCACGCCCGACGCCCGGGACAAGTTGGTTTTGGTCTCGGGCAAGTGGCTCTATGCTGAAAGTTAGTCCCGGGCAAGTCACTATTTTCCGTTGAAACGTCCCGCCACAAGCCTGTTTTCTTCACTAGACTAATCCTAAATTGTAACATTTCATCGATCGATAACGCCTAGGGCGTGTGTCGGCTTCCCTGTGGCGATACACACTTACACAGAAGCTGCTATACTGTGTATATAGCAAGAAAAGTGATATACTAGCTGTGACCCTGATTAGATTAATTTATTCGAATTTGAAAGCATAATCCCACCGACAATTCCGCATGAACTCTGAAGTTTGTGTCAACTTGTCAACACCATTTACGGAAAATATTTTGGAAATCGATATCGGCGAAACATGGCGATAGACCTTTCGGAATACACATTTACGGGTATGAAATTATTAAAAAAAATAATTTATTTTTGTTATTTCTCAATGAAAGTATACGATGTGACCACTCATTTGAACCGTCTCGACGAGACGGAATAAATGGTGGTCGCGGCATATGCTTCTGAGTTCATAGAAGGAAAATATTTGTCCGCAAACATAAGCGTATCCTCAGCATGAAATGGGTTACTGCATGATTGCCCCGTGATGCGATGATGAAAGTCGCACGTTCGCGACGTCTGTGGGACATCAAAAGACGTGTTGACCAATCAGTAACATTTCAAAACATAGCCTAAAGGTCACACAGTTTACAGCCTCGTGCTGAATGAGGTCGTACAATAAACACCTGTACACACAGCTGGGTGTATCGATTTTTTTGCACAAAGCATCACACAAATCTCGTCTGTGTAATATGTGTCGGGTGTAATCGCATCTGGATTTGGAATTCATATATCCCCTGGCACGGATACTGCACTGTATGCATATTAACATGATTACCTGATTAAAGGTATTACATTTGCTAACATACTAATAATAATTATTTCATATACTTTGAATGTCGTTGTTTGAATAAACTTACAGAAATCACGAATCAACTAATTACACGATGACTACGACGTCCGACGATTTTTTTTGATTTTTTTTCTTAGTTTTACTTTTTCTTTATTTTTTTAATATTTGTTTGGGATCCACGAGATACCCGCGTTATAATGGAGATCGCGCTATACGCTATACGCGATCGCGTTATAATGGAGCTGCAGTGTAATTAGCGAATTAACAGCTGTTGCCAACAAAAAAAAACTGAAATTTCAAAAAGTTTATTATTTACCGTTCCGCGAACATACTGATAGACATTAAATATTGTAAATATAGACGTGATTTCATCTTCGAGACGGTCAAATGAGTGGACTCCCCGGAATATGTATACGTAAATTATAATTTCCAGGACAAGTCACTTTTGTCAAGTCACTTGTCCGGGACAAGTGGCGACCGCCCCCTCAATATTTGGATACCAAAGTTTGGGATCGGGTTTGGGATCGGGAAATGATCATTATTTCATTGAAATCTCGCTGAGATTCTAAGTGAAATTTCACTGAGATTCTCAGTGAAATTTTACTTGGAAGCTGAACCGGGAATTCACTGCGATTTCACTGAAATTCAGTGAGATTTAATCGAATTTCACTGAGATTTGGAAATAACACCGGGATATGATAATCTCAGTGAATTTCACTGGGATTTCAGTGAAATCTCAGTCACATTTTCACTAGGGCTGCACAAATCCCTTCTGTGGAGAAGACCCAAACTCAGATCCGCCCATCAAACATTTGACATCACTCGGCATTGTTTGTTTTGTGCACAGGTACGTGAGATCCAGGCATCTTACGGACATACTGTACGGTATGGGTGTGTGTTTCTCCTACAGTGAAGCACGGCGCTATGAAGCATCTGTGACGCTACAAAACAGGCCTTCTGTAGAAGCAAATTCATTCAGTCAGTTCGTATTCGACAATGCGGATTTCAATGTGAGAACTCTGGATGGTTATGGTACCTTCCACAGCATGGGAGGTATCATGTGTGTCACACCTGCGAGTGCAATCACGAACACTGACTTTACTGCATAAAGGTACAGCCGACGGATGCTACCCTAGCGCAGGTGAACAAAGTGAATTTGCAAACATACACAGCTAGAAACACAAAAGGCATCAATGGTATATCAGTGAAGGATCTTGGAGACATCAGACGTCTGTCCTCTGAAAAGTCCTTATACCCTTTGCTAGACACGCTGTGGATGTGTGGTACTTGGCTAAAGGTGCCAAAGAACCCAAGCTGGAGTGGGTATATAGAGTTGGTAACAAACGAAAGCAAGGAGTACCAGACTTCCAAGGTCGTTATCCTGCCATTCGTGAATTTGCAACCAACCAGTTTAGATGCCATCTACACGGTTCTAGTGTTTGCAGCTGGGGAGTGTATACGACATTATCAGAAAATGTGTCTTTGTCACATTCGATCAGCCTCTTTACGCCAAAGCTGTGGACATGGTGACTGCTGCAAGCAGTGACAGTGACTTGTCATCGATCGTGGTACGACTAGGTGGGTTCCATTTACTGATGTTGTTCATGGGTGCCGTTGGTTACGTAATGGGTGGCAGTGGTCTAAAGGATGTATGGTCTACCATTTATGCGACATATTCCATAGAAAAGATAATGACTGCGCATGCGTTTGCTCGAGCATTGCGTGCTCACTTTCTTACTCAGCTCGCTCTAGCGGTCATTATCTTACAAGAACTGGGACTCAACGAGGACGAAAGTACCCAACTCGGTTCACTGCACAAGGCGGCCATGAATGCAACAGAAACTCTGGAAGACATTACAAAGGGCACACTCCTTGCTAAAGTATTGAGAAAAATGAAAGGCATCAGTCGCATAGCTAAGCTGTGGATGCAATATTATGATCAAGTAACCCTAATGCACCGCTTTGTATCTGCCGACCGCTGTAGAAATTGGGCATTACACCTCGAAACTGTACGTGAAATGATGCCACATTTCCATGCAGCCGGACACTTTGCATATGCAAAATATGCACACGTGTATCTGCAGGAGATGTCCAAACTGGAAAGCAAGATGACAGCAGACGAGTGTAGACAGTTCACGTCCGGTTACTTCACGGTCAGACCCAGTGAAAGAGTTTGGGTAAGCAGAAAGCAGTCAACTTACTGCGAAAGCAAACCGACTTGCAGAAATGTGTGGACGTATTCATTGAGCCATCATCACCAACGGAGTCAGTCACGTCAGCTGGAGAAGACTTCCTGTTGGCCTTGTACGCTACACCGAAGGACACGTTGACACTGAACGAACACATACATCACTGCTTCCTGAAGGCAGTAGCAATTTGTCCAATACACAGCAAGATCAAACTCGAAGCCTTACCACCAACATCCGAGGCTGCTAGACTACATTCTTTGCGTGCTTACCACCAAGTACAACACTGGTTAGGACATGAACTACCACCAGGAGAGTGGGGATGGGACTTAGTCAGTGGACAATTTCATCCAGTTCTAACCCGCCAGTCTCCTGCTGCGAGTGAGTGAGTGAGCTCCCCCTGAACTTCTGAGTTTGATTTCGTGCAACTGCAAATGTGGCTGTGAGCGAGCTTGTGGTTGTCGGAAAGCTGGCCTTCATTGTTCGGTTCTCTGTGGCCAGTGTCGTGGTAATGGTTGCGCCAACTCCGACATTCCAGAAATCATCCCCTGAATGAAGACAATGATCACGGACGTTCAGATGACTCCGTTAATGAGGATGAAGATGTCATGAGTACATCGAAACAGATGCCGTCGAATATTGATCAGTATTGCGGAGCATCCACTTCCGACATTACGAGACCATTACGAACGCGGAAGCGGAAACTAGTAACAGAGTAGTGGAGACACAATATCAGCTTATAAGTATGTGCCTGTGTGTGTTGCGGTTGTACTATTACCGTATAATACATTTAAATTGCAGATGACACTGAAACAATCTGGAATAAAACTCACCATCAAATCGGAACATCCAAGTCACGGGCATAGCCAGAAAACATAAACTTCTGTGATTGAGATATTGTCAGAAATGTGTAGTTGGTGACTGTCAGCTTGAGTTTCAAAATGGCGGACAAAGTACAATCATCAGAAATGCGCGACATTGTGCATTTAAAATATACTTGACAGCCCGCTACAATATGTGAAGTGAATGGGATTTTTGTTGGTGTTTGTGTTCTGTGAGGCTTGTGTTGTATTATTTCCATGCGTAGCCATCGTCCTTTCGCATTTTTTTTGTGGGTCATACATCGCTAGTCATGGAGTGCACATATGTGCCATATTGAAGGCTCTGTGACTACCGATGTATGCGTGCCATCGATTGCACGGTGTTGCTTGTTTGTCTTGTTTTCCTGTGGCTATTTTGGTGTTTTGCCTCTATTTTATAGATATATTTACCCATTTATTGACAGAAAAAAAGGTCATTGGTGGCGGCCATTTTGAAAACCATGATGGTAGTCATAAAATCATGTTCTGTGGATCACCAGCCGATAGCCAGACACCGATAATGTGGGTGTAAGCTCTGAAATTGTGTTCATAACTAGCTTAGTTCATGTGACATTGTCAAAAATGTATCCCGGATGGCGGCCATCTTCGATTTTCCACTTTTCTGGCGAACGCTCACCCCGGACAGTTTGGGAGACCAGCCTATGTTATTTAGAAGGCTCAAAACATGTTATCTACATAGGTTTCATTTCTTTACTATTTTTGCGACCTTTTCCAAATTATCAGCCCAGTTTACTGGAGTATCAGTTAGAATTTATTATAGTCTCTAGCCGTAATAGCTTTTCCGAATTATCAGCCCAGTTTACTGGAGTATCAGTTAGAATTGATTATAGTCTCTAGCCGTAATAGCTTTTCCGAATTATCAGCCCAGTTTACTGGAGTATCAGTTAGAATTTATTATAGTCTCTAGCCGTAATAGCTTTTCCGAATTATCAGCCCAGTTTACTGGAGTATCAGTTAGAATTGATTATAGTCTCTAGCCGTAATAGCTAGTGTTGTAAAAAGCAACATAAAAAAGAGACCAGTTTTATGTGCCACCACTAAAGTGTGGGTAACATGATAGTGTTTGGCTTATCTGTCTCTCAGGTAAATGGTGTCAAAGTATACAAGTATTTATCATCTCTGTATCCTCTGACCAAATACCCAGAGTGCAGATTGTAATAAGGAAATTGTGCAGCTATCTGCTGGATTAAAGGTGCATGCCCACTCGGTAGGCACACCATGTTCTTTATAGGAATTAAATAAGTGTATAATTGTGTCATTAGGTGGTATCAGGCTATTTTCATATGCAAATGAGGCATGATATTTGTTAATTATTTATACTAATCAAATGCGTCACCTGAAAAAATAATATTTTCGACAAATTATAAAGTATAATAATTTCACATGAAAAAATAAATTCAGGGAATAAATAGTAGTGTCTGTTAACATTTTAAGGAAACATGGTTATCACCCCTGATATCAGTGTGAAAATGTTTGTCTGATATAAAAATGTATAATAATGCCAATCAATACGTGAGGTAATCATGGTAATGATGAATGAATGTTTATTTTGCCAGAAAATGTCTCAGATGATGTCTCTGATATAAAGAACATGTTTTGCCTACTGAGTGGGCATATACCTTTAACTTGAAGCATTTATATTTGTTTATCGCCATTCACTTCCTTGGTTAAAGTTTTGGTCAAGCTTCTCCATGGGTTAATTTATATTAGGTTTGCAGCCACCACAACCCCAATATTTGCCAGTGGTGTGCAGCAAGCATCACATTGATTCTATCCAGCACACTTGCACTCTGTCACTCTGCTTGCCTGGCACTCTGTTGGTGCCGTGGTGGTGGTGGTATGTGTAGACCAGCAGACCATACATTCAAACCACAGGCGGATTATATTTATCAGCTGTCTAAGCTGGTTTTCAGATTCAAGTGTCCCATTGTCCTGGTAAATGTACATGAACGGAATAATAAATACTGTTCGAACCAAACCAGAATCTGAGGGCCGTTCAGCACACATTTCAGTATTACAGTACACTAATTGTGTGGTCCCTTTAACTTCAGCCTTCACATTCTCTCAGGCCTTAACACACACACTGAACTTAACACTGATGCACACTGACATAGACTGACCTTGACATGCACTGATGTACACTGACATATACTGTGACCTTGACATGCACTAATGAACAATGACAGACTGACCTTGACATGCACTCATGCACACTGACATAGACTGACCTTGACATGCACTCATGCACACTGACATAGACTCGCCTTGACATGCACTGATGCCCACTGACATATGCACTGATGCACACTGACATAGACTGTATCCTTGGACATGCAATGATGCCACTGTTTTCTTTTAATATGCCCACTGATGCATACGACTATAGAATTAGACCTTGAACCTTGACATGCAACTGATACCCACTTGAACATACACTGACCTTGACATTGCAACTGATACACTGACATAAGACCCTGACATTGAATGCCATGATGCCACTGACATGACTGAATCTTCACATGCACTGACATTTAACACTGACTCATACACTTGACCTTGGACATGCACTGACACACACTGAATTCATGACTGACCTTTGGACATGCACTGATGCACACTGACATAGGACTGACCACTTGAAACATGCACTTGACACACACTGACATAGGACTGACTTGACATGACACTGACACAATGACATCGGACCTGATCTTCACATGTTACTGACATATGACTGGCCTTGACATGCACTGACACACACTGGACACCAACTGACATTTAATCTGATCTTCTCATGCACTGACATCGGAACTGATCTTCACATGTCACTGACATAGACTGGACCTTGATCATGCAACTGATCACTCTACTGACTCACTGAACATTACTGATATTGACATGCATTGACACACTGACATTAACTGATCTTCACATGCCACTGACATAGACTGACCTTGAAACATGCCAACTTGATGCCCACTTGAACATAGAACTGATATTGGACTAATGCACTGATGTACACTGACATAGGGACGAAACCTTGGAACATGGCACTTGACACTCACTGAGATCGAACTGATTAGTATCCACAATGACATTAGACAAAACTTTGACATTGGCACTGAACACTCACTGAGATCGAGCTGATGTACACTTGACCATAGACAAACCTTTGACATGACATGGACACTCAACTGACATCGACTGATTTTCTTGACATGCACTGACACTTCACTGGAACATCGACTATGATGCACACTGGACATAGACTGAACCTTGAAACATGCACTCAATGCACATCCTGACATAGACTCCCCGCCTTGACATTGCACATGATGTACCACTGACATAGTAGTGACGAACCTTGACATGCACTGACACTCACACTGAAGATCGACTGATGCACCACATGACATAGACAAACTTTGACATGCCTCTGACACTCTACTGAGATCGGACTAAGATGCACACTGACATAGACAAACCTTGACATGCATCTGACTAATCACTGACATTCGACTGATCTTTGAACATGCACTGACACTCACTGACATTCGACTGATGCATGCACAACTGACATAGACTGACCATTGACAATGCAACTTCATGCACACTGACATAGACTCGCCATTGTCATGCACTGATGCCCACTGACATTTATGCACTGATTGCACCACTGTAAAACATAGACACCCCACTGACATACACTTGACCTTGAACATGCACTGATACCCGACTTGGACATAGGTCTGACCTTGAACATGCCCACTGATGCCACCATGAACATAGGACTGACATTGGACTGTCATTGACATTGCAATGAAACACACTGAATCGACTGATCTTCAACATGCACTTGAACATGCACTGAAATTACATGGAAACCTTGACATGCACGAACACACCTGACCATTTGAAACTGCCTTGTCATGCACTGATGCACACTGGAATTTAGAACTGACCTTGACATGCACTGATGCTCACTGGACATAGACTGACCTTGACATGCACCGATCACACTGGACATCGTTTGTTTTCACATTTGTACTGACATAGAATGGCCTTTGAATGCCCTTGACACACACTGAACCACACTGACATTAACTGATCTTCACAGGCATGACATCGACTGATCTTTCACATGTATGGACATAGAACTGGCCTTTGACATGCACTGACAACACTGTCACACTGACTTATATGATTTGACATGCTGACATTAATTGACATTAACTTGATTTCACATGCACTGAACATCGATCTGACTTGATTCAGGCACTGATGCCCACTGACATAGGGACTGGATATTAATGCCACTTGTTGTACACTGCACTAGACGACATTGACATGCACGACACGCACTGAATATTCGACTGATGCACAATTGAACATTAGACAAACTTTGACAATGGCAATGACAACTAACAATGAGATCTTGCACTGATTGGCCACACTGACATAGGATGAAACCTTTGACATGCACTGAACTGCCCACTGAATCGACTTGATCTTGAAATGCATTGACACTGACTGAACATCGACTTGATGCACACTGACATAGGACGAAACCTTGACATGCACTGGACACTCACTGAGATCGACTGATGCCAACACTGACCATAGAAAACGAACTTTTGACATGCACTGACACTCACTGAAGATCGACTGATGCACACTGACATAGACGAAACCTTGGACATGCACTGGACTCTCTCTTGAAACATCGACTGATGCACCACTTGGACATGACGAACCTTGACATGCATGAACTGACTGGAATCGGACTGATTGCTTGACATGCACTGACACACACTGGCATAGACTGAAACCTTGACCATGCAACTGATCTCCCCTGACATAGACTGATAGTGACCATGCACTGATGCACCACTGACATAGACGAAACCTTGAACATTGCTACCTGACACTCACTGACATCGAATGTTGCACATGACATAGGGACCGTACACCATGACATGCCTGACATCACTGTCATCCAATGAATCCTTTGACATGCTACTGACACTCCTGACATCACTGATGCAGACTGACATAGACGACTGACATCACTGACTGACTCACTGACATCGACTGATGACTGACCATGCATAGACTGATCTTACATGCACTGACATACACTGACTTGACTGCATGATGCACCCTGACATAGACTGAATTGACATGCATGATTGCACACTGACATAGACAAACCTTGACATGCACTGACACTCACTGACATCGACTGATGCACACTGACATAGACGAACCTTGACATGCACTGACACTCACTGACATCGAACTGATCTTGACTGCATGACACTCACTGACATGATACTTGACATGCACTGATGCCCACTGACAGACTGACATTGACATGACTGATGCACACTGACATATACAAACCTGACATGCACTGACACTCACTGACATCGACTGATGACAGGCACTGACACACACTGGCATAGACTGACCTTGACATGCACTGATGCCCACTGACATCAACTGACCTTGACATGCACTGATGCACACTGACATGGATTGACCTTGACGTACACTGACATAGACTGACCTTGACATGCACTGACTGACATAGACTGACCTTGACATGCACTGACTCACACTGACATAGACTGACCTTGACATGCACTGACTTACACTGACATAGACTGACCTCGACATGCACTGATGCACACTGACATAGACTGACCTTATATGGTAAGTGTATTTTGTTCTGACCTGATTTGGTATGTGTGTTTCTGCTTCTCGCTGTTGCCTTGCATTGGCAATGGGCACCAATGTGTGTGTCAGGGTTTCTGGTGGCGTCTTCACACAACTGCCCAGGTGACACACCTGAACATTGTATACATTGCACAATCAAGATGGTATCAGGAACTTGTGATGTAATTTTTAATAGATTTTCCTTCTAACACATTCAAATGGCTCAAGCAATTTTGCTGCAGTATCACAATGTTGATTTATAGTCTGCTGCTGGTAGTTGAACACATGTATTTATCATTGTGCCCGACAAATCGAGCACAGTCAGTGTCGGCAAAACTGAAACAAAACGGTGAACGATTCTACCTGAAAGTTTTCAGTGTTAAAAATTTAATGTGACTATTAAACATGTAAATTTGTAAATTACTGTAAAAATGGCAACACACTTTGTGTCACTTGGTTAGGAAACTATGATGCCATACCCTGATAATGCACGTCAAACACATTTGAAACATATGTTCAGTTTGTAAAAAGTTGCTTTAACTTTATAATGTATAATTGAAAGAATGATTATATTATGCAAACGTTGTTGTCAATAGTGTAATCTGACAATTGACCTGTAGACAGGTCCAACCGGTCTTGAGAAACTGCCGTTATAATACCAAACCTGTTGGACTTGTATACTGGTGGTAACTTCAATTATCTATGATCAGCTGATGTTTATTTGTCGCTGTGACTGGAGAAATGGGGCTTATAGGTTTTGCGACCATTGTAGATCCAGATCAGCCTGTGTGTATTTGCACTGTTCACCATTCCTCCAATGAAACACCCATCATGCTTCTAACAAGTAACATAGATCATTATCAGGCTACATATGTCTGCTATTTTGGTCACGAATCCCATAAGCATGATTTCCTCAGTCCCAGTCACGTGTCCTGGGTGTTACAGCCACGGGTGCAGGGTATCGGGCCCCTGCGGAAGCGTGCCCTGCAGCTGGAGGGCCTGTGTATGGGGCCAGACTCGCCTGACCTCGCCCGCACCCTCAACGAGCTTGGCGTGCTCAACTACCTGCAGAACGACATTGAGTGAGTACCCGACCTCCCACACAGAGAACCCCGGGATCGTCGCATTATGTCATGTTTATCATGCTCGCCTAGCAAATGCATGAGCTCATCGAGCAATTTATACCGTTTCCGAGCCGAGTCTGATAAACTGAATATAAAAAGACTAGCCTGGTATACTATTTATCAGGTATCATTTTATACAACAAGTCAGTAAGTGTAATGTACATGTAGAAAATATGTAACAATGGCTCTGGGTTTCAGATACACGCAGAAAATTATAAAAAAGTTTATTAAAAGTTATTCTGATGGTAGATGTGTATTGTATTTCTTAACTTATCTGTACATATTTTTATGTATCCAATTAACATATTTGGGTACCTATAGTGGCCACCCCGTCCATCTGTTTGTCTATCCATTTGTAGTACCTATAGTGGCCACCCCGTCCATGTGTTTGTCCATCCATCTGTAGTACCTATAGTGGCCACCCTGTCCATGTGTTTGTCCATCCATCCGTAATACCTATAGTGGCCACCCTGTCCATGTGTTTGTCCATCCATCCATAGTACCTATAGTGGCCACCCTGTCCATCTGTTTGTCCATTCATCTGTAGTACCTATAGTCGCCACCTGTCCATCTGTTTGTCCATCCATCTGTAGTACCTATAGTGGCCACCCTGTCCATCTGTTTGTCCATCCATCTGTAGTACCTATAGTCGCCACCTGTCCATGTGTTTGTCCATCCATCCGTAGTACCTATAGTGGCCACCATGTCCATCTGTTTGTCCATCCATCTGTAGTACCTATAGTGGCCACCATGTCCATGTGTTTGTGCATCCACCTGTAGTACCTATAGTGGCCACCCTGTCCATCTGTTTGTGCATCCATCTGTAGTACCTATAGTGGTCACCCTGTCCATCTGTTTGTCCATCCATCTATAGTACCTATAGTGGCCACCCTGTCCATCTGTTTGTCCATCCATCTGTAGTACCTATAGTCGCCACCTGTCCATCTGTTTGTCCATCCATCTGTAGTACCTATAGTGGCCACCCCGTCCATCTGTTTGTCCATCCATCTGTAGTACCTATAGTGGCCACCATGTCCATCTGTTTGTCCATCCATCTGTAGTACCTATAGTGGCTACCCTGTCCATCTGTTTGTCCATCCATCTGTAGTATCTATAGTGGCCACCCTGTCCATGTGTTTGTGCATCCATCTGTAGTACCTATAGTGGCCACCCTGTCCATCTGTTTGTCCATCCATCTGTAGTACCTATAGTGGCCACCCTGTCCATCTGTTTGTCCATCCATCTGTAGTACCTATAGTGGCCACCCTGTCCATCTGTTTGTCCATCCATATGTAGTACCTATAGTGGCCACCCTGTCCATCTGTTTGTCCATCCATCTGTAGTACCTATAGTGGCCACCCTGTGCATTTGTTTGTCCATCCATATGTAGTACCTATAGACACCACCCTGTCCATCTGTTTGTCCATCCATCTGTAGAACCTATAGTGGCCACCCTGTCCATCTGTTTGTCCATCCATCTGTAGTACCTATAGTGGCCACCCTGTTCATCTGTTTGTCCATCCATCTGTAGTACCTATAATGGCCACCCTGTCCATCTGTTTGTCCATCCATCTGTAGTACCTATAGTGGCCACCCTGTTCATCTGTTTGTCCATCCATCTGTAGTACATATAGTCTCCACCTGTCCATCTGTTTGTCCATCCATCTGTAGTACCTATAGTAGTCACCCTGTCCATCTGTTTGTCCATCCATCTGTAGTACCTATAATGGCCACCCTGTCCATCTGTTTGTCCATCCATCTGTAGTACATATAGACGCCACTCTGTCCATCTGTTTGTCCATCCATCAGTAGTACCTATAGTGGCCACCCTGTCCATTTGTTTGTCCATTCATCTGTAGTACCTATAATGGCCACCCTGTCCATCTGTTTGTCCATCCATCTGTAGTACATATAGTCGCCACCCTGTCCATTTGTTTGTCCATTCATCTGTAGTACCTATAATGGCCACCCTGTCCATCTGTTTGTCCATCCATCTGTAGTACCTATAGTGGCCACCCTGTTCATTTGTTTGTCCATTCATCTGTAGTACCTATAATGGCCACCCTGTCCATCTGTTTGTCCATCCATCTGTAGTACATATAGTGGCCACCCTGTCCATGTGTTTGTCCATCCATCTGTAGTACCTATAGTGGCCACCATGTCCATGTGTTTGTGCATCCATCTGTAGTACCTATAGTGGCCACCCTGTCCATCTGTTTGTCCATCCATATGTAGTACATATAGTCGCCACCATGTCCATGTGTTTGTGCATCCATCTGTAGTACATATAGTGGCCACCCTGTCCATCTGTTTGTCCATCCATCTGTAATACCTATAGTGGCCACCCTGTCCATCTGTTTGTCCATCCATCTGTAGTACCTATAGTGGCCACCCTGTCCATCTGTTTGTCCATCCATCTGTAGTACATATAGTCGCCACCCTGTCCATCTGTTTGTCCATCCATCTGTAGTACCTATAGTGGCCACCCTGTCCATTTGTTTGTCCATTCATCTGTAGTACTATAATGGCCACCCCGTCCATCTGTTTATCCATCCACCGCCAGTAATATCCATATGTTTGTCCATCCACCTGTAGTACCTATAGTTGCCACTCTGTCCATCTGTTTGTCCATCCATCTGTAGTACCTATAGTGGCCACCCTGTCCATCTGTTTGTCCATCCATCTGTAGTACATATAGTGGCCACCCCGTCATCTGTTTGTCCATCCATCTGTAGTACCTATAATGGCTACCCTGTCCATCTGTTTGTCCATCCATCCGTAGTACCTACACTGGCCGCCCTGTCCATCTGTTTGTCCATCCATCTGTAGTACCTATAGTGGCCAGCATGTCCATCTGTTTGTCCATCCATCTGTAATACCTATGGCCCCGTGCAGGCACCGGGGCGGGATCAACTGATCCTGAGAATAGTGCTGCAGTAGCCATTGCTTGTCGTAAAAGGCGACTAAACTGGCTTAACGATTGTGTTCATATTTTCCGGAACCCACTATACCGCATTTGGCCCTCATTTACATTTTTGGCTTTCTTGTATGTGAGAGTTGAGTCCGGCTATGCCCAATATATAAAAGTAAGATTAGCGCTAATCCTATTACTTTTAGGGGATGGGATAAATGATGCTGGTGTGGCGAGGGCCTGGCACCAGATCAGGTTGTTCTAATTTCAGGATTGAATATATATTTTGATTGTAAATATTGAGTTCTGAAGTTGGGATTTACCCCCCTCGGACAGGTGGATACGGGACACAACCCCGTTGACCCGTCTGCGTGTAGACTCCCTGAGGCTTGTACCTCTATGTCAGAAAAGCGGACGTTAAACCCTATTCACTCACTCACTCACTGTAATACCTATAGTGGCCACCCTGTCCATCTGTTTGTCCATCCATCTGTAGTACATATAGTCGCCACCTTTCCATCTGTTTGTCCATCCATCTGTAGTACATATAGTGGCCAGCATGTCCATCTGTTTGTCCATCCATCTGTATTACCTATAGTGGCCAGCATGTCCATCTGTTTGTCCATCCATCTGTAGTACATATAGATGCCACCCTGTCCTTCTGTTTGTCCATCCATCCGTAATACCTATAGTGGCCACCCTGTCCATCTGTTTGTCCATCCATCTGTAGTACCTAGTGGCCACCATGTCCATGTGTTTGTCCATCCATCTGTAGTACATATAGACGCCACCCTGTCCTACTGTTTGTCCATCCATCCGTAATACCTATAGTGGCCACCCTGTCCATCTGTTTGTCCATCCATCTGTAGTACCTATAGTGGCCAGCATGTCCATCTGTTTGTCCATCCATCTGTAGTACATATAGTCGCCACATTTCCATCTGTTTGTCCATCCATCTCTAGTACATATATACTAGTGGCCACCCTGTCCATCTGTTTGTCCATCCATCTGTATTACCTATAGTGGCCAGCATGTCCATCTGTTTGTCCATCCATCTGTAGTACATATAGACGCCACCCTGTCCTTCTGTTTGTCCATCCATCGTATACTATAGTGGCCACATGTCCATCTGTTTGTCCATCCATCTGTCAGACCTATAGCGGGCCACCCATGTCCATCTGTTTGTCCATCCATCGTAGTACATATAGACGCCACCCACCCTGTCCTTCTGTTTGTCCATTCCATCCTCCTAATACCTATAGTGGCCACCTCCTCTGTTTGTCCATCCATCTAACATATAGACCCATGTCCTTCGTTTGTCCTTCCATCCGTAATACCTATAGTGGCCACCCTGTCCATCTGTTTGTCCATCCATCTGTAGTACCTATAATGGCCAGCATGTCCATCTGTTTGTCCATCCATCTGTAGTACATATAGACTCCACTCTGTCCTTCTGTTTGTCCATCCATCCGTAATACCTATAGTGGCCACCCTGTCCATCTGTTTGTCCGTCTTATCTGTAGTACATATAGACACCACTCTGTCCTTCTGTTTGTCCATCCATCCGTAATACCTATAGTGGCCACCCTGTCCATCTGTTTGTCCATCCATCTGTAGTACACATAGTGGCCACCCCGTCCATCTGTTTGTCCATTCATCTGTGGTACCTATAATGGCCATCTGTCCATCTGTTTGTCCATCCATCTGTAGTACATATAGTCGCCACCTGTCCATGTGTTTGTCCATCCATCTGTAGTACCTATAGTGGCCACCCTGTCCATCTGTTTGTCCATCCATCTGTAGTACATATAGTGGCCACCCTGTCCATGTGTTTGTCCATCCATTTTTCCTGTAGTATCCTATAATGCCACCCTGTCCATGGTGTTTTGGCACCATTTGTTTAGTACCTATAATTGGGCCCACCCTGTCCATCTGTTTGTCCATCCACCTGTAGTACCTATAATGGCCACCTATCCATATGTTTGTCCATCCACCTGTAGTACCTATAGTGGCCACCCTGTCCATCTGTTTGTCCATCCATCTGTAGTGCATATATACACCACCCTGTCCATCTGTTTGTCCATTCATCTGTAGTATCTATAGTGGCCACCTATCCATCTGTTTGTCCATCTACCTGTAGTACCTATAGTGGCCACCCTGTCCATCTGTTTGTCCATCCATCTGTAGCACCTATAGTGGCCACCCTGTCCATCTGTTTGTGCATCCATCTGTAGTACATATAGTCGCCACCTGTCCATCTGTTTTTCCATCCATCTGTAGTACCTATAATGGCCACCCTGTCCTTCTGTTTGTCCATCCATCTGTAGTACCTATAGTGGCCACCCTGTCCTTCTGTTTGTCCATTCATCTGTAGTACCTATAGTGGCCACCCTGTCCGTCTGTTTGTCCATCCATCTGTAGTACATATAGTGGCCACCCCGTCCATCTGTTTGTCCATCCGTCCGTAGTACCTATCATGGCCACCCTGTCCATCTGTTTGTCCATCCATCCGTAATACCTATAGTAGCCACCCTGTCCATCTGTATGTCAACTGGAGTTGTGTCCCCTGCCACCATGTAATAATCCACTGGAGTTATGTCCCCTGCTGTCATGTTATAATCCACTGGAGTTGTGTCCCCTGCTGCCATGTGATAATCCACTGGAGTTGTGTCCCCTGCTACCATGTAATAATCCACTGGAGTTATGACATCACGGGACGGTTGAAAATAGCCAAAATTAACTGCTTTTCTGAGGGCGGCGGGTGACTTATAAAAATCACCGCCTCTCACAATCAGTTAAGGAGGCTCTTGCGACAAGTATTGAAAAATACTCGCAAATGAAGTACAAATCGCACGCCACAATAAAAATTCAGTAACCGCATCAGATGTGTTCAATTAATTTTTTACAAAGTTACCCCACCCACCTATTTTTGGCCAAAAGTTTCAACACGACTGAATTTATCGGAATTGTTTTCATGAAAATATGAGGCACAGATACTTTGTTATGTCTTGTTCTATCACTTGTAACACCACACCATTTTCTGAAAATGATTTCAAAGCGGGGTCATAACCAGCTCAAATTTTCGCTACAAATGCCCGAAAAATACCTTAAATTCTGACGCAAAACCGTACCGGCGAGACAGCATAGCAGGCGACATTTTCCAAGATGTCAAAATCAACTGCAGCTAACATTCAGTTTCGTAGAATTATGAAATACTCTAAAAAATACACCTAGTCAAGCCTCCCAAAGTCAAGAAATATTCATAAACCTATTTTTCTAGACACACTGGTGTAACTTACAGGGTCAGTAGTGAAGTATATAGAAAATCGTCCACCCCCTTTTTAAATCTAGCTGCCCACTGTCACGTGAGACCTATGCCTTCTGACACCATGTGCTAATCCACTGGAGTTGTGTCCCCTCCCACCATGTAATAATCCCCTGGAGTTGTACCCACCTGCTGCCATGTGATAATACACTGCAGTTGTGCCCCTGCCACCATGTGCTAATCCACTGGAGTTGTGTCCCCTCCCACCTTGTAATAATCCCCTGAAGTTGTACCACCCTGCTGCCATATGATAATACACTGCAGTTGTGCCCCTGCCACCATGTGATAATCCACTGGAGTTGTGCCCCACTGCACCATGTAATAATCCACTGGAGTTGTACCCCCTGACACCATGTAATAATCTACTGGAGTTGTGCCCCCATGCACCATGTGATAATCCACCGGAGTTGTGTTCCCTGCCACCATGTGATAATCCACTGGAATTGTGCATACTGTCACCATGAGATAATCCACTGGAGTTGTGTCCCTGCCACCATGTGATAATCCACTGCAGTTGTGTCCCCTGCCACCATGTGATAATCCACTGGAGATTTGTCCCCCTGCCACCATCTGACAATCCACTAGAGTTGTGTCCCCCGGCCACCATGTGATAATCCACTGGAGTTGTGTCCCTGCCACCATGTGAAAATCCACTGGAGTTGTCTCCGCTGCTACCAGGTGATAATCCACTGGAGTTGTGCACCGCTGCACAATGTGATAATCCACTGGAGTTGTGCCCCCCTGCCACCATGTGATAATCCACTGGTGTTGTCACCGCTGCTACCATGTGATAGTCCACTGGAGTTGTGCCCCCCTGCCACCATGTGATAATCCACTGGAGTTGTCTCCTCTGCCACCATGTGATAATCTACTGGAGTTGTCTCCTTTGCCACCATGAGATAATCCAATGGAGTTGTGTCCCATGCACCAGGTGATAATCCACTGGAGATTTGTCCCCCTGCCACCATGTGATAATCCACTGGAGTTGTGCCCCCTGCCGCCATGTGATAATCCACTGGAGTTGTGCCCCCCTACCACCATGTGATAATCCACTGGACTTGTCTCCACTGCTACCATGTGATAATCCACTGGAGTTGTGCCCCCCTGCCACCATGTGATAATCTACTGGAGTTGTCTCCTCTGCCACCATGTGATAATCCACAGGAGTTGTGTCCCATGCACCAGGTGATAATCCACTTGAGTTATGTCCCCCTGCACCATGTGATAATGCACTGGAGTTGTGTCCCTGCCACCATGTGATAATGTACTGGAGTTTTCTCCCCTGCCACCATGTGATAATCCACTGGAGTTGTGCCCCCCTGCACTATGTGATAATCCACTGGAGTTGTCTCCCTGCCACCATGTAATAATCCACTGGAGTTGTGTCCCCTGCTGCCATGTGATAATCCAATGGCGTTGTGTCCCCTGACACTATGTGATAATCCACTGGAGTTTTGCCCCCTGCCACCATGTGATAATCCACTGGAGTTGTGTCCCCTGCCACCATGTAATAATCCACTGGAGTTGTGCCCCCCACTGCACCATGTGATAATCCACTGGAGTTGTACCCCCTGACACCATGTAATAATCTACTGGAGTTGTGCCCCCATGCACCATGTGATAATTCACCGGAGTTGTGTACCCTGCCACCATGTGATAATCCACTGGAGTTGTGCCCCACTGCACCATGTGATAATCCACTGGAGTTGTGTCCCCTGTCACCATGTGATAATCCACTGGAGTTGTGCCCCCTGGCACCATGTGATAATCCACTGGAGTTGTGATGTTAAACTGAATATTAGCTCCGGTTGATTTTGGAATAATTTTCAGGAAATGGTGTGGTGTGATAGAACAAGATATAACAAAGTCTCTGTGCCTCGTGTTTTCATGAAAACAATTCCAACAAATTCGTGTTGAAATTTCTAGCCAAAAATAGGTGGGTGGAGTAACTTTGCAAAATATTAATTAAACACATCTGATGCGGTTACTGCATTTGTATTGTGGCACGCGATTTGTACTTCATTTGCGAGTATTTGTGTCCCCTGCTACCATGTGATACTCCACTGGAGTTCTGTCCCCTGTCACCATGAGGTAACCCTGTGGAGTTGTGCCCCCTGCCACCATGTAATAATCCACTGGAGTTGTGTCCATTGCACCATGTGATAATCCACTGGAGTTGTGTAATAATCCTGTGGAGCTGTGGCATCACAGTACGGTTGAAAATAGCCAAAATTCACTGCTTTTCTGAGGGCGGCGGGTGACTTATAAAAATCACCGCCTCTCACAATCAGTTAAGGAGGCTTGTGCGACAAATATTTAAAAATACTCACAAATGAAATACAAATCACGCGCCACAATAAAAATGCAGCAACCGTACCAGATGCGTATATTTAATTTTTTACAAAGTTACCCCACCCACCTATATTTTTGGACAGAAATTTCAACACGACTGAATTTGTCGGAATTGTTTTCATGAAAATATGAGGCACAGAGGCTTTGTTATGATTTGTTATATCACTTGTAACACCACACCATTTCTTGAAAATGATTCCGAAGCGGGGTCATAACCACCTCAAATTTTCGCTACAAATGCCCGAAAAAATACCTTAAATTCTGACGCGAAACCGTACCGGCAAGACAGCATAGCATGCGCCATTTTCCAAGATGACAAAATCAACCTGAGCTAACATTCAGTTTCGTAGAATTATGAAATACTCTAAAAAATACACCTAGTCAAGCCTCCCAAAGACAAGAAATATTCATGAACCTATTTTTCTAGACACACTGGTGTAACTTGCAGGGTCGGTAGTGAAGTATTTAGAAAATCGTCCACCCCCTTTTTAAAGCTAGCTGCCCACTGTCCCGTGAGACCTCTGCCACCATGTGATAATCCACTGAAGTTATGCCCCCTGTCACTATGAGATAACCCTGTGGAATTGTGCCCCCTGCCACCATGAGATAACCCTGTGGAGTTGTGCCCCCTGCCACCATGAGATAACCCTGTGGAATTGTGCCCCCTGTCACCATGAGGTAACCCTGTGGAGTTGTGCCCCCTGTCACCATGAGGTAACCCTGTGGAGTTGTGCCCCCTGTCACCATGAGGAAACCCTGTGGAGTTGTGCCCCCTGTCACCATGAGGTAACCCTGTGGAGTTGTGCCCCCTGTCACCATGAGGTAACCCTGTGGAGTTGTGCCGCCCTGCCACCATCAGATAATCCTGTGGAGTTGTGCCCCCTGTTGGCATGAGGTAACCCTGTGGAGTTGTGCTCCCTGTCACCATGAGATAACCCTGTGGAGTTGTGCCCCCTTGTCACCATGAGGTAACCCTGTGGAGTTGTGTCCCTGCCATCATGAGATAACCCTGTGGAGTTCTGCCCCCTGTCACCCTGTTGAGTTGTGCCCCTTGTCACCATGAGATAACCCTGTGGAGTTGTCACCCCTGCCATCATGAGGTAACCCTGAGGTAAGGCATCACGGAATGGTTGAAAATAGTCAAAATTGACTGCTTTTCTGAGGGCGGCGCGTGACTTATAAAAATCACCACCTCTCACAATCAGTTAAGGAGGCTCTTGTGACAAGTATTGAAAAAGTATTGTCAAAATCAACCGGACCTAACATTCAGTTTCGTAGAATTATGAAATACTCTTAAAAAATACACCTAGGTCTCACGGGACAGTGGGCAGCTAGCTTTAAAAAGGGGGTGGACGATTTTCTATATACTTCACTACCGACCCTGTAAGTTACACAGTGTGTCTAGAAAAATTGGTTTATGAATATTGACTAGGTGTATTTTTTCGAGTATTTCATAATTCTACGAAACTGAACATTAGATCCGGTTGATTTTGACATCTTGGAAAATGGCGCATTCTATGCTGTCTCGCTGGTACGGTTTCGCGTCAAAATTTAAGGTATTTTTCGGGCATTTGTAACGAAAATTTGTGGTAATCATTTTCAGGAAATGGTATGGTGTTACAAGTGATAGAACAAGACATCACAAAGTATATGTGCCTCATGTTTTCATGAAAATAGTTCCGACAAATTCAGTCGTGTTTAAATTTCTGGCCAAAAATAGGTGGGTGGGGTAACATTGTAAAAAATTAATTGAACACATCTGATGTGGTTACTGCATTTTTAGCTCGACTATTCGAAGAATAAGTAGAGCTTATGTTGTCACCCCGGCGTCGGCGTCACGCCTTGGTTAAGGTTTTTAGTCAAGCTTGTATATGGAATACTACTGGCCCTACACCTACCATACTTGGACAACTTCATCTCCTAGTGATGTACATCAATAACCCCTGATCTATATTTGACCTTCACCTACATTTCCTCTTGAATTACTTGGTTAATTCCCCTTGGTTAAGGTTTTTATTCAACCTTGGTTAAGGTTTTTAGTCAAGTTTGTATATGCAATACTACTGGCCCTACACCCACCATACTTGGACAACTTCATCTCCTAGTGATGCACATCAATAACCCCTCATCTATATTTGACCTGACCTATATTTCCTCTTGAATTACTTACTTAATTCCCTTGGTTAAGGTTTTTAGTCAACCTTGGTTAAGTTTTTTTTTCAAGCTTGTACATTGAATACTATTGTGCATCCACACACCATACTTCGACAACCTTTTCTCATAGGTATATACATCAATAACCCCTGATCTATATTTGACCTTGACTACATTTCCTCTTCAATTACTTACTTAATTCCTTTTGGTTAAGGTTTTTAGTCAACCTTCTATATGGAATACTACTGGCTACACCCACCATACTTGGACAACTTCATCTCCTAGTGATGTACATCAACAACCCCTGATCTATATTTGACCTTGAACCTACATTTCCTCTTGAATTACTTAATTCCCCTTGGTTAACGTTTTTAATCAAGCTTGTACATGGAATACTCCTGGCCCTACACCAACCATACTTGGACAACTTCATCTCCTAGTGATGTACATCAACAACCCCTGACCTATATTTGACCTTGACCTACATTTAACATTGAATTACTTACTTAATTCCCCTTGGTTAAGGTTTTTACTCGACCTTGGTTAAGCTTTTTACTCAAGCTTGTACATGGAATACTATTGTGCATACAGACACCATAATTGGACAACCTTTTCTCATAGTGATTAGTACATCAATAACCCCTGATCTATATTTGACCTTGACCTACATTTCCTCTTGAATTACTTACTTAATTCTCTTTGGTTACGGTTTTTACTCAAGCTTGTAGATGGAATACTCATGGCCCATACAACCATACTTGGACAACTTCATCTCCTAGTGATGTACATCAACAACCCCTGACCTATATTTGACCTTGACCTACATTTAACCTTAAATTACTTACTTAATTCCCCTTGGTTAAGGTTTTTACTCAACCTTGGTTAAGGTTATTAGTCAAGCTTGTAGATGGAATACTATTGTGCATACATACACCATACTTGGATAACTTTTTCTCATAGGGATGTACATCAATAACCCCTGACCTTTTATTTTATTGTAACCTTCACCTACATTTTAACCTTGAATACTTGGTTAATGTTTATAGTCAAGCTTGTATATGGAATACTTCTGGGCCTACATCAACCATACTTGGACAACTTCATCTCCTAGTGATGTACATCAATAATCCCTGACCTATATTTGACCGTTGACCTACTTTTATCCTTGGATTACTTAGTTATCTCCCCTTGGTTACGTTTTTACGGTTTTTACTCAAGCTTGTATATAGGAATACTCCTGGGCCTACAGCAACCATACTTGGAAAACCACGCACCTACGTCCAAGGTCAAGGTCACTGTTGAAGGTCAAAGGTCAAACCTATTGAAAATTCCCTTCCGCTTATATCTTCTACACCGATGCATGGATTATCAAATGGCTTGGCACAAATGTTTCTCATGATGAGAAGGTGTGTCACAATCTACAACCACGCACCTACGTCCAAGGTCAAGGTCACAGTTGAAGGTCAAAGGTCAAACCTATTGAAATTCCCTTCCGCTCTATATCTTCTACACCGATGCATGGATTATCAAATGCCTTGGCACAAATCTTTCTCAGGATGAGAAGGTGTGGCGCGGTCAATAACCACGCACCTACATCCAAGGTCAAGGTCACAGTTGAAGGTCAAAGGTCAAAAATATTGAAATTCCCAAATTGCTTGGCACAAATGTTTCTCACGATGAGAAGGTGTGTCGCGATCAATAACCACGCACCTACGTCCGAGGTCAAGGTCACTGTTGAAGGTCAAAGGTCAAACCTATTGAAATTCCCTTCTGCTCTATATCTTCTCCACTGATGCATGGATTATCAAATTGCTAACCACGCACCTACGTCCAAGGTCACAGTTGATGGTCAAAGGTCAAACCTATTGAAATTCCCTTCCGCTCTATATCTTCTACACCGATGCATGGATTATCAAATGGCTTGGCACAAATGTTTCTCATGATGAGAAGGTGTGTCGCAATCAATAACCACGCACCTACGTCCAAGGTCAAGGTCACAGTTGAAGGTCAAAGGTCAAACCTATTGAAATTCCCTTCCGCTCTATATCTTCTACACCGATGCATGGATTATCAAAATGCCTTGGCACAAATGTTTCTCAGGATGAGAAGGTGTGTCTCGATCAATAACCACGCACCTACGTCCAAGGTCAAGGTCATAGTTGAAGGTCAAAGGTCAAACCTATTGAAATTCCCTTCCGCTCTATATCTTCTACACCGATGCATGGATTATCACACTATACCCAGGGTCAAGGTCACAGACTTGATGCGTTTGAAACCTTAACGCTCGGCTAAATGGCTTATAATCAAAAATGCTTCGTTTTCTTTGGCTGCCAGTGGGGGTATTCGTGTGCCGACAGGCCACATTTCTAGTTTCCCTTGGTTAATGTTTTTAGTCGACCTTGGTTAAGGTTTTTATGCAGGCCGCAGCCACCTTCTTTGTCAAGCTATGTGTACATCGACAACCCTCGTAGTCGAGCTATGCTGTTCTCCTACAGCTGTTGTTATTGTGGCGGTCAATTTGTACTTCATTTGCGAGTATGTTTCAATACTTGTCGCAAGAGTCTCCTTAACTGATTGTGAGAGGTGGTGATTTTTTTAAGTCACCCGCCGCCCTCAGAAAAGCAGTCAATTTTGGCTATTTTCAACTGTCCTGTGATGCCTTAGTCAAGCTCCCAAAGTCAAGAAATATTCATAAACCTATTTTACTAGACACACTGGTGTAACTTGCAGGGTCGGTAGTGAAGTATATAGAAAATTGTCCACCCCCTTTTTAAAGCTAGCCGCCCATTGTCCCGTGAGACCTTAGGTTTCACGGGACAGTGGGCAGCTAGCTTTAAAAAGGGGGTGGACGATTTTCTAAATACTTCACTACCGACCCTGTAAGTTTACACCAGCGTGTCTAGAAAAATAGGTTTATGAACATTTCTTGACTTTGGGAGGCTTGACAAAGTGTATTTTTTAGAGTATTTCATAATTCTACGAAACTGATTGTTAGCTCCAGTTGATTTTGACATCTTGGAAAATGTCGCCTTCTATGCTGTCTCGTCGGTACGGTTTCGCGTCAGAATTTAAGGTATTTTTCGGGCATTTGTAGCGAAAATTTGAGCTGGTTATGACCCCGCTTTGAAATCATTTTCAGAAAATGGTGTGGTGTTACAAGTGATAGAACAAGACATAACAAAGCATCTGTGCCTCATATTTACATGAAAACAATTCCGATAAATTCAGTCGTGTTGAAACTTTTGGCCAAAAATAGGTGGGTGGGGTAACTTTGTAAAAAATTAATTGAACACATCTGATGCGGTTACTGAATTTTTATTGTGGCGCGCGATTAGTACTTCATTTGCGAGTATTTTTCAATACTTGTCGCAAGAGCCTCCTTAACTGATTGTGAGAGGTGGTGATTTTTATAAGTCACCCGCCGCCCTCAGAAAAGCAGTAAATTTTGGCTATTTTCAACCGTCCCGTGATGCCTTAAGGGAAAAGTCTGATATTTCAAGGTGTCATATTTCACCTCTAATCAGTATTGTTTGACAGAAGAACATGTCCCAAGATAACATCCAGCAGTTTTAGTTTACTGCACTAAAATATGCAGGGTTCAGCAGGGCTGGAGGTAAGCGTGGTATTTTGCTGTCGATACACCGAAATGAAACTTCGCGTTTCGCCATTTTGGGGGTGGGCGATATCCGCGCCCCATTTCGACATCAGCTTTCATTTTGTACATTTTTCTTTGTTTGCGTTTTACGTAAGATTGATGAAATTAGCAATATAGAGCGAGACAAGCCGTTTCGGGGAAAAAATATTTCCCCTTAAAGTCTCACGGGACAGTGGGCAGCTAGCTTTAAAAAGGGGGTGGACGATTTTCTAAATACTTCACTACCGACCCTGTAAGTTACACCAGTGTGTCTAGAAAAATAGGTTTATGAACATTTCTTGACTTTGGGAGGCTTGACAAGGTGTATTTTTTAGAGTATTTCATAATTCTACGAAACTGATTGTTAGCTCCAGTTGATTTTGACATCTTGGAAAATGTCGCCTTCTATGCTGTCTCGCCGGTACGGTTTCGCGTCAGAATTTAAGGTATTTTTCGGCATTTGTAGCGAAAATTTGAGCTGGTTATGACCCCGCTTTGAAATCATTTTCAGTGTGGTGTGGTGTTACAAGTGATAGAACAAGACATAACAAAGCATCTGTGCCTCATATTTTCATGAAAACAATTCCGATAAATTCAGTCGTGTTGAAACTTTTGGCCAAAAATAGGTGGGTGGGGTAACTTTGTAAAAAATTAATTGAACACATCTGATGCGGTTACTGAATTTTTATTGTGGCGCGCGATTAGTACTTCATTTGCGAGTATTTTTCAATACTTGTCGCAAGAGCCTCCTTAACTGATTGTGAGAGGTGGTGATTTTTATAAGTCACCTGCCGCCCTCAGAAAAGCAGTAAATGTTGGCTATTTTCAACCGTCCCGTGATGCCTTAACCCTGTGTCCCCTGCCATCATGAGATAACCCTGTTGAGTTGTGCCCCCTGCCACCATGATATAACCCTGTGGAGTTGTGTCCCCTGCCATCATGAGATAACCCTGTTGAGTTGTGCCCTCTGCCACCATGAGATAACCCTGTGGAGTTGTGTCCCCTGCCATTATGAGATAACCCTATGGAGTTGTGTCCCCTGCCACCATGAGATAACCCTGTGGAGGTGTGTCCCCTGCCACCATGTGATAATCCTGTGGAGTTGTGTCCCCTGCCACCATGATATAACCCTGTGGAGTTGTGTCCCCTGCCATCATGAGATAACCATGTGGAGTTGTGTCCCCTGCCACCATGAGATAATCCTGTGGAGTTGTGTCCCCTGCCACCATGAGATAACCCTGTGGAGTTGTGTCCCCTGCCATTATGAGATAACCCTGTGGAGTTGTGCCTCCTGCCCTCTGCCATCATCAGATAACCGTGTTGAATTGTGCCCCCTGCCACCATGAGATAACCCTGTGGAGTTGTTCCCCCTGCCACCATGAGATAACCCTGTGTATTTGTGCCCCCTGCTACCATGAGATAACCCTGTGGAGTTGTGCCCCCTTCCACCATGAGATAACCCTGTGAAGTTGTGCCCCCTGCCATCATGAGACAATCCTGTGGAGTTGTGCCCTCTGTCACCATGAGATAACCCTGTGGAGTTGTGCCCCCTGTCATCATGAGATAACCCTGTGGAGTTGTGCCCCCTGCCATCATGAGATAACCCTGTGGAGTTGTGCCCCCTGCCATCATGAGATAATCCTGTGGAGTTGTGCCCCCTGCCATCATGAGATAACCCTGTGGAGTTGTGCCCTCTGCCACCATGTAATATAACCCTGTGGAGTTGTGCCCTCTGCCACCATGAGATAACCCTGTGGAGTTGTGTCCCCTGCCACCATGAGATATCCCTGTGGAGTTGTGTCTCCTGCCACCATTAGAAACCCTGTGGAGTTGTGCCCTCTGCCACCATGATATATAACCATGTGGAGTTGTGTCCCCTGCCACAATGAGGTAACCCTGTGGAGTTATGCCCCCTGCCACCATGAGGTAATTATGTGGAGTTGTGCCCTCTGCCATCATGAGATAACCCTGTGGAGTTGTGCCCTGTGTCACAAAGAGATAACCCTGTGGAGTTGTGCACCCTGCCATCATGAGATAACCCTGTGGAGTTGCGCCCCCTGCCACCATGAGATAACCCTGTGGATTTGTGCCCCCTGCCACCATGAGGTAACCCTGTGGAGTTGTGCCCCCTTCCACCATGAGATATAACCCTGTGGAGTTGTGCCCCCTGCCACCATGAGATAACCCTGTGGAGTTGTGCCCCCTGCCGCCATGAGGTAATTCTGTGGAGTTGTGCCCTCTGCTACCATGAGATAACCCTGTGGAGTTGTGACCCCTGCCATCATGAGGTAACCATGTGAAGTTGTGTCCCCTGTAATCATGAGGTAACCCTGTGGAGTTGTGCCCCCTGCCACCATGAGATTACCATGTGGAGTTGTGTCCCCTGCCACCATGAGATAACCCTGTGGATTTGTGCCCCCAGCCACCATGAGGTAACCCTGTAGAGTTGTGCCCCCTTCCACCATGATATATAACCCTGTGGAGTTGTGCCCCCTGTCATCATGAGATAAACCAGTGGAGTTGTGCCCTCTGCCACCATGAGATAACCCTGTGGAGTTGTGTTCCCTGCCACCATGAGATAATCCTGTGGCATCACGGGACGGTTGAAAATAGCCAAAATTGACTGTTTTTCAGACGGCAGCGCGTGACTTATAAAAATCACCGCCTCTCACATCAGTTAAGGAGGCTCTTGCGACAAGTATTGAAAAATACTCACAAATGAAGTACAAATCGCGCGCCACAATAAAAATGCAGTAACCGCATCAGATGTGTTTAATTAATTTTTCACATATTTACCCCCACCCACCTATTTTTGGCCAGAAATTTCAACACGACAGAATTTGTTGGAATTGTTCTCATGCAAATATGAGGCACAGATACTTTGCTATGTCTTGTTCTATCACTTGTAACACCACACCATTTCCGGAAAATGATTTCAACGAGGGGTCATAACCACCTCAAATTTTAGCTACAAATGCCCGAAAAATAGCTTAAATTCTGCCGTAAAACCGTACCGGCGGGACAGAATAGCATGCGCCATTTTCCAAGATGTCAAAATCAATCGGAGCTAACATTCAGTTTCGTAGAATTATGAAATACTCTAAAAAATACACCTATTCAAGCCTCCCAAAGTCAAGAAATATTCATAAACCTATTTTTCTAGACACACTGGTGTAACTTACAGAGTCAGTAGTGAAGTATATAGAAAATCGTCCACCCCCCCCCCCCCCCCTTTTTAAAGCTAGCCGCCCACTGTCCCGTGAGACCTTAAGGGAACATGTTTTTTCCCCGAAACTGTTCGTCTCGCTCTATATTGCTAATTTCATCAATTTTACGTAAAACGCAACCAAAGAAAATGTACAAAATGAAAGCTGCTGTCGAAATGGGTGCGCGGATATCGCCCACCCCCAAAATGGCGAAACGCGAAGTTTCCTTTCGGTGTATCGACTGCAAAATACCATGCTTACCTCTAGCCCTGCTGAACCCTGCATATTTCAGTGTAGTCAACTAAAACTGCTGGATGTTATCTTGGGAAATATTCTTCTGTCAAACCAGGCTTTCAAGCGTTCCTACTTTTTCCTACTTTTTCCTACTTTTTTTTTTATTCCTACTTTTTCCTACTATTTCATCAAAATTCCCAAAATTCCTACTTTTTCCTACTTTTTCATTTGAAAAGCTAAAACAATTTAAAAACTATGCTGTTCTGATCTGCTATGAGATTTATTTACAGAAAAAAAGCTGTGCATGTTATATAGGGTGCTCTCGGGTGTCTTCTTCTTGTGGCCTTGATGTTTGTGATACCTCAGATGCCTGCCAGTTCGGAACAGCATACAGTATTCTCAGGTGAGTGTTGTAATATACTCTTTCTAAGTGATTTTACCCCCAGGTACAGCCTTTTCTTTGAACATTTATGTGCCAGATTAACTGATCCAAACAACTGTGCTGCAATAGCCCCTGCTTCTCATAAATGATGAGTTAAAGGGTAATGGCATTTTCCCTGTGTGCCACAGCATCAAGCACCAGATTAGGATAATGAGAAAGCTCCTTCGCACCTGCTCTGGGACTTCTGCCAACCTACGACGTCACTTGCATACATTCTATACAAATACAGTGACGCATGCCGTCGCAGGCTACTTATAACGCTCGACACTGCCAACTTCAGACAATGGTTATACTATTTTGATACATCTTTAAACGATTTCACTCTTTGACTATGTATGTTTATAGCGAAGAACATTGTACATGTTTAATGTTTAATGCTAATACATAATATTGTATATTGTATTGTATACTTTCTAATTAGGAATTAAAATCTGTGTGTAAAAGGTAAACACTGTGATGTTTATATGAGTGTTGCATTGGGAATTTTTATTCAGTATTTTGAGGAACAAATTATATTTCAAATAGACGTGAATGTATTTCAAACTGCTGCTGTTTCAATACTAAATTGATTTGAATTAAACAACCAAGTTAAATGGGCAATAAATTTATGCAATTTAAAATATTTTTTTACATTGAAGTTTTCTGAAGTAGTTTATAATATGCACATGTTTGCACTTGATGTTGGCATTTTGCGTCACTTTTCATATGCCATCGCCATTGACATCGATTGAACATCCATGTTTAGGGACTGGCACATCTCATGAATGGATGAGTCGAACAAGACGAGATAGCTCAAATTATTCAGCAGTTGCAACTACATTTCTGAAGCTACCTTGCACAGTCCCCTTGGTATAAATTAAAATCAAAATATGAAAATACATGATAGTCTATGGGAAATGTATTTTGTCCTTTAAATACACGGCACATTGATATATTTCTAGTCGTCATAGGCTACACATTAGTATATTAAGTAAATTGGGCCATCAACTGAGAAAATGGACCTTATAACTTTTCCATCCAGCTGAGCATACACATGTGTAGTTTGATCAAACTCAACACTGCGTGCCAGACCCATATCTTAGCGCCGTGTAATGGCATGCCAAACAGTGTACACTGAGATCAGACCTCATAACCTCATCAGGCGCTGATACAGGGGGGGGGGGGGTCCATAAAACCATAAAAGGCATGCTCTTAGTTGGTGTCCATATTGCTGTAAAATGTTAGTTCAAAGAATAAAACAAAAACATTTCAGACTGGCAGCATCCGTAATGTTGAAGACACAAGGCCACAACAAGAAGACATCACTGAAACACCATGTTCTGAGTAACCGTGAGTACAAGAAATGTTCAAAGTAAAAGTCAAAGGTAAGAAAATATGAACAAATGTTCCTACTTTTTTATCATAAATTCCTACTTTTTCCTACTTTTTTCCTACTTTTTGCGAAAGAAATTCCTACTTTTTTTCCTACTTTTTCACAAAAGGTCACCAGAGAGCCTGTCAAACAATACTGGTTAGAGGTGAAATATGACACCTTGAAAAATCAGACTTTTCCCTTAAGGCATCACGGGACGGTTGAAAATAGCCAAAATTTACTGCTTTTCTGAGGGCGGCAGGTGACTTATAAAAATCACCGCCTGTCACATCAGTTAAGGAGACTCTTGCGACAAGTATTGAAAAATACTCGCAAATGAAGTACAAATCGCGCGCCACAATAAAAATGCAGTAACCGCATCAGATGTGTTTAATTAATTTTTCACAAAGTTACCCCACACACCTATTTTTGGCCAGAAATTTCAACACGACAGAATTTGTTGGAATTGTTCTCATGAAAATATGACGCACAGATACTTTGCTATGTCTTGTTCTATCACTTGTAACACCACACCATTTCCGGAAAATGATTTCAAAGCGGGGTCATAACCACCTCAAATTTTAGCTACAAATGCCCGAAAAATACCTTAAATTCTGACACAAAACCGTACCGGCGAGACAGAATAGCATGCGCCATTTTAAAACTGGTTAAAACTTTTTTGTTATGCTATATCTCTGCAACTGCTTCGCCCATTACCTTGAAACTTCACATGGGTGTTTATCATCGTCCATATTTTCATTCTAACCCCCAACCGTGCGGCCCCTGTGCGCAATGTCAAGGTCAAATTACTTTGAATTTATTTGTTAAAGTTTTTTCCTGTACTATATCTCTGCAACTGCTTCACCCATTACCTTGATACTTCACATGGGTGTTTATCATCATTGTCGCACCCGCTTGCGGAAAGCGCGATATCGTCTGCATTTTGGCATATGTCCGTCCGTCCGTCCGTCCGTCCGTCCGTCCGTGTGTCCGGTTAAAGTTTTTTCGTTAAACTTTTTCCATCTACTATATCTATTTTTTTAGTGTCCATGCCTCGCCCCAAGGCCATGCTTGGAAAAAACCTGGCCTTCGTGGCTTTGCCTCGTTTCTTGTTTTACCTTCACCTATTATTTCTATGTAATTGACTTAGCCATTTTCAACATTAACTTTTTAACGTACGTGTGGTTAAATTGTTTGCTTAAAACATTTTCGTTATACTATATCTCTGCAACTGCTTTGCCCATTACCTTGAAACTTCACATGGGTGTTTATCATCATCCATATTTTCATTCTAACCCCCAACCGTGCGGCCCCTGTGCCCAATGTCAAGGTCAAATTACTTTGAATTTTTTTGTTAAAGTTTTTAGCTCACCTGAGCAAAGCTCATGTGAGCTATTGTTATGGCAAAGTGTCCGTCGTCCGTCCGTCCGTCCTCCGTGAACATTTTCAATCGTCTTCTTCTCCCGAACTGCTGAGCCGATATTGGTTAAACTTCACAGGGATGATATATGGGTGATGATGCCATTTCAGATTTGTTAAAATGGAGGTCATCGACAATCCAAGATGGCCGCCATGGAAAAGTAGGTCAAATTCTTAAAAAATCTTCTTCTCACGAACCGCCAGGCCGATATCGACGATACTTGGTATGAATGATCGATAGTTAGCGCTGTTTCAGATTTGTTCATATGGTGCCCCATGGGTCAAAAATGGGCGTCGCCGGAGGGGTCAAATAGGGGTCAAATTTTATTTTTAACCAAATATAGTCATGTAATATATAAAATCGAAGGTATTGACGAGACAATCACTCTGGAACATTTTTTGTCTAAATCATATGATTATGTCATCCAAGATGGCCACCGATAGTTCAAACAAAATGGTCATTCTTTTACTAAAGATTTCAAACGTCATTTTCTTGTAAACTGCTTGGCCGATATTGGCCAAACTTAACTGTAATGGTCTGTGGTTGAAGCCTGTTCATTTTTGTTAAAATGGAGGTCATCACCAAATCCAAGATGGCCGCCGTTGAGAAGTAGGTCAAATTCTTAAAAAATCTTCTTCTCACGAACCGCCAGGCCGATTTCGACGATACTGGGTATGAATTGATCAATAGTTAGCGCTGTTTCAGATTTGTTCATATGGTGCCCCTGGGTCAAAAATGTGCCGTTCGCCCGAGGGGTCGGCCCCCAAATAGGGGTATATTTTATTTTTAAGGAGTTTAATAAAATCATATAATATAAATTCAAATCGAAGGTATTGACGAGACGATCACAATCTGGAAGAATTTTTTTTGTGTAAATCCAGATGATTACGTCATCCAAGATGGCCACTGATAGTTCAAAAGATCAGTCTTTTACTAAAGATTTCAAACGTCTTTTGCTTGTGAACTGCTTGGCCGATATTGGCCAAACTTAACTGCTAATGGTCTGTGGTGAAGCCTGTTCATTTTTGTTAAAATGGAGGTCATCACCAAATCCAAGATGGCCGCCGTGAGAAGTATTGGTCATAATGTCAAAAAAAAATTCTCCCTCCACAAACCTCCAGGCCGATATCGACGAAACTTGGTAAGAATGATTGATAGTTACCAAGCTGTTTTCAGATTTGTTCATATGGTGGCCCCTGGGTCAAAAATGGGTGTGGCCCGAGGGGTCAAATATGGGGGTCAAATTTTATTTTTGACAGAATATGGCCATATAGTATATCGGATCGAATATATATAGTATATCGGATCGAATGTATCGACGAGACGATCACTCTACAGCATGTTTTGTCTAAATCAGATGATTTTGTCATCCAAGATGGCCAACGAAAGGTAAAAAATTTGTTTTACGATTTCAAACGTATTATTCTTGTGAACTGCTGGGCCGATATTGGCCAAACTTAACTGAAATAGTTTGTTGGTGAAGCCTGTTCATTTTTGTCAAAATGGAGGTCATCACCAAATCCAAGATGTCCGCCGTTGAAAAGTAGGTCAAATTGTCAAAAAATCTTCTTCTCACAAACCGCCAGGCCGATTTCGACGAAACTTTGTATGAATGATCGATAGTTAACGCTGATTCAGATTTGTTCATATGGTGGCCTCTGGGTCAAAAATGGTTGTGGCCCGAGGGGTCAAATAGGGGTCAAATTTTATTTTTGACCCAATATGGTCATTTTATATATCAAATCGAAGGTATAGCAGTAAATCACATGCACATTCGCAATATATGTTAGATCAGAAGGTACCAAGAAATTCTGTGGAACATTTGAAGTTGTAAGTGAAGAGTCTTTGTGAAATCAAGATGACCACTATGGAGGCTTTTAGGTGAGCGATACAGGCCCATTTGGGCCTCTTGTTTTGTGTACTATATCTCTGCAACTGCTTCACCCATTACCTTGATACTTCACATGGGTGTTTATCATCATTGTCGCACCCGCTTGCGGAAAGCGCGATATCGTCGGCATTTTGGCATACGTCCGTCCGTCTGTACGTCCGTGTGTCCGGTTAAAGCTTTTTCGTTAAAGTTTTTCCATCTACTATATCTATTTTTTTAGTGTCCATGCCTCGCCCCAAGGCGCGACATGCAGGCCACGGCCATCTAGTCTACAAAAAGTGGGTATAATTATGTTATCCAAGTGTCTATGCTTGGAAAAAACCTGGCCTTCGTGGCTTTGCCTCGTTTCTTGTTTAGAGTATTTCATAATTCTACGAAACTGAATGTTAGCTCCAGTTGATTTTGACATCTTGGAAAATGGTGCATGCTATGCTGTCTCGCCGGTACGGTTTCGCGTCAGAATTTAAGGTATTTTTCGGGCATTTGTAGCGAAAATTTGAGCTGGTTATGACCCCGCTTTGAAATCATTTTCAGAAAATGGTGTGGTGTTACAAGTGATAGAACAAGACATAACAAAGTATCTGTGCCTCATATTTTCATGAAAACAATTCCGATCAATTCAGTCGTGTTGAAATTTCTGGCCAAAAATAGGTGGGTGGGGTAACTTTGTAAAAAATTAATTGAACACATCTGATGCGTTTACTGAATTTTTATTGTGGCGTGCGATTTGTACTTCAGTTGCGAGTATTTTTCAATACTTGTCGCAAGAGCCTCCTTAACTGATTGTGAGAGGCGGTGATTTTTATAAGTCGCCCGCCGCCCTCAGAAGAGCAGTCAATTTTGGCTATTTTCAACCGTCCCGTGATGCCTGAGATAATCCTGTGGAGTTGTGCCCTCTGCCATCATGAGATAACCCTGTTGAGTTGTGCCCCCTGCCACCATGAGATAACCCTGTGGAGTTGTGGCCCCTTCCACCATGAGGTAACCCTGTTGAGTTGTGCCCCCTGCCACCATGTTATAACCCTGTGGAGTTGTGCCCCCTGCCACCATGTTATAACCCTGTTGAGTTGTGCCCCCTGCCACCATGTTATAACCCTGTGGAGTTGTGCCCCCTGCCACCATGTTATAACCCTGTTGAGTTGTGCCCCCTGCCACCATGTTATAACCCTGTGGAGTTGTGCCCCCTGCCACCATGAGATAACCCTGTGTATTTGTGCCCCCTGCTACCATGAGATAACCCTGTGGAGTTGTGCCCCCTTCCACCATGAGATAACCCTGTGGAGTTGTGCCCCCTGCCATCATGAGATAATCCTGTGGTGTTGTTCCCTCTGCCACCATGAGATAGCCCTGTGGAGTTGTGCCCCCTGTCACCATGAGATAACCCTGTGCAGTTGTGCCCCCTGCCATCATGAGATAACACTGTGGAGTTGTGCCCCCTGTCATCATGAGATAATCTAGATAACCCTATGGAGTTGGGCCCCCTGCCGCCATGAGATGACCTTGTGTAGTTGTGTCCTCTGCCATCATGAGATAACCCTGTGGAGTTGTGCCCCCTGCCACCATGAGATAACCCTGTGGATTTGTGCCCCCTGCTACCATGAGATAACCCTGTGGAGTTGTGCCCCCTGTCACCATGAGATAACCCTGTGCAGTTGTGCCCCCTGCCATCATGAGATAACACTGTGGAGTTGTGCCCCCTGTCATCATGAGGTAATCTAGATAACCCTATGGAGTTGGGCCCCCTGCCGCCATGAGATGACCTTGTGTAGTTGTGTCCTCTGCCATCATGAGATAACCCTGTGGAGTTGTGCCCCCTGCTACCATGAGATAACCCTGTGGAGTTGTGCCCTCTGCCACCATGGGATAACCATGTGGAGTTGTGTCCCCTGCCACCATGAGGTAACCCTGTGGAATCACGGGACAGTTGAAAATAGCCAAAATTGAATGCTTTTCTGAGGACGGCGGGTGACTTATAAAAATCACCGCCTCTCACAATCAGTTAATGAGGCTCTTGCGACAAATATTGAAAACTACTCGCAATTGAAGTACAAATCGCGCGCCACAATAAAAATGCAGTAACCGCATCAGATGTGTTCAATAAATGTTTTAAAAGTTACCCCACCCACCTATTTTTGGCCAGAAATTTCAACACGACTGAATTTGTTGGCACAGAGCCTTTGTTATGTCTCGTTCTATCACTTGTAACCCCACACCATTTCCTGAAAATGATTCCAAAGCGGGGTCATAACCACCTCAAATTTTCGCTACAAATGCACGAAAAATACCTTAAATTCTGATGCGAAACCGTACCGGCGAGACAGCATAACATGCGCCATTTTACAAGTTGTCAAAATCAACCGGAGCTAATGTTCAGTTTTGTAGAATTATGAAATACTCTAAAAAATACAGCTAGTCAAGCCTCCCAAAGTCAAGAAATATTCATAAACCTATTTTTCTAGGCACACTGGTGTAACTTGCAGGGTCGGTAGTGAAGTATATAGAAAATCGTCCACCGCCTTTTTAAAGCTAGCCGTCCACTGTCAAGTGAGACCTGTGGAATTGTACCTCCTTCCACCATGAGATATAACCCTGTGGAGTTGTGCCCCCTGCCACCATGGGATAATCCTCTGGAGTTGTGCCCCTCTGCCAACATGAGATAACCCTGTGGAGTTGTGCCCCCTGTTGGCATGAGGTAACCCTGTGGAGTTGTGCCCCCCTGCCACTATGAGATAACCCTGTGGAGTTGTGCCCCCTGCCGCCATGAGGTAAGCCTGTGGAGTTGTGTCTCCTGTCACCATGAGATAACCATGTGAAGTTGTGCCCCCTGCAGGACGGCCGAGTCGTTCTTCAAGCGGTGCCTGGAGATGCGGGAGAAGCTGCTGGGGGCTGACCACCCTGACCTGGCCCAGGCCCTTAACAACCTCGCTGCCCTCTACCACGACCGCCGACAGTACGGCCAGGCTGAGCCACTGTACGAGCGTGCTCTCCGTATCCGCAGGCAACACTTCAGTCCCGACCACGCCAGCATGGCCTCCATCACCAAACACCTCGCACTGCTCTACCGGAGACAGGTGAGTACTGTATATCTGTCAGACATAGGTTGCTGGTCTGCCAGATATTGCACAGAGCTGCACGAACCAGTTATCCCGGTCAATTCTACATCACATCAGCAAATAAATCCAACACCATGGCTACTATCTGTTCCATGTAGAATCTGACATGGATTTTGGCCAATTATTTTTTTATTGGATGAAATTCTGTAGTATTTTGATTTTATTATAAAAAAATATTTAAATTTAAAATGGGATGAAGTTGACAGTGAGAGTTGTTGCCAGATGTGAAAAATGAAAATAAAAATAAAAACTGACACCGAAACTACATTTTATTTCCGCAATAAAATCAATATTTCATTTAGTTTCATTAATTAAATATTTTTGTTCAGGGTCACTTTTTTATTCTTTACAAAAATATACATAGAATTGGATAATATTGAGACTGAATGTGGTAAATTGCCACAGTAGATGCAATTTCAAACCAGAATAAGTAAAGTTGAGGATAATAATACACAACTTTGTTGTCATGCACATGAACAAAAAGTGATCACAGTGTATGAGTTGTTTTGCACTGACACCAATGGATGCAAGCGTATAATGTCCCGCTATTCAAAGATGTACATTGGAACTGTCTGGGATACAATGTATATGCGTATAATTGGTCTGTTTTTATACACCCGTTTTAAAAAAGAAATGCAGCATGATTCACCGCTGTCTGTCCGACTGTTGGCATCACAGCCAGGTTAAGTTTTTGGTCAACTTCCTATCTTCAATACTGTTAGGCATGCAGTCACCATACTTAACACTGTAATTAGCAAGTGCAGGCCTCGACAAATACGTAATTTTTCACTCGTCCAGATTGGAATTCAACTAATGCAGTCTATATATTTTAATGTTGATGCTGCATTATCCCTTCAAATTAGCACTCATCCAGATCCAAAATTCACACGCCAATACGAGCAGACAAGTGGATTTGTCGTGGCCTGCAGTGGTAAGCATCATATGCTACTGTAACCAAAATAACATCAAATAACCCGCACCTACTTTTACTCTTCAGTTTTACACAGCTGTTTCTATTTATGTAAGTTAGCACATGCATTGGTGAAAGCACTTGAGAAATCACAGATATTCTCTTTCTTCATTGAGTATTATTTGTAAGGAGTTGATTACAGGTTTTCTCTCGCCATAAAACATATGTAAATAACTGCCAGGAGTGTAATAAAGTGCCATAAACCTATGTGCTATGACCCGTTATCCCCAATTTCCAGGGTAAATACGAGCAGGCAGAGCCATTTTACAAGCAGGCGGTGGAAATCCGACAGAAGTCGTTCGGTCCGCACCATCCATCTGTGGCTACGGCCCTGGTCAATCTGGCCGTCGTCTACTCACAGCAGGTACATGTATGTGGTGAGATAATTATGTAAATATGGGCCCCTAGCTGAGACAAGCTGCCTGCGGCATTTACAATAGTTGGATATATTGGCCTTTATGCATGTTTGCTCAGTAGGATCAGGATGCTTAGGCTCTGATCAGACTGCACAGATGCATGCACTGATCTGGATCTATGCACACGTACGTCAATTTTCTTAACCAGGGCCATATATAAGACAGTCAGCACACTTTATGATCGTAGGAAGAATGTACATGGCGACTGAAGGCATACTGCCATTCATGTGTAGAACAAGCATGGTGCAGTGGGACCTCTGTATGCGGCAGCTGTCAATCTGTAAGGATGCACATTGACACTATCACACATACAGGAGGGCTGATCAAACAGTCTACATAAATGTGTTGCATCTCACCAGTTTGTAGGTACAGTAGAAGATCGATCTTTCGAACCGGCAACGGACTCAAATAAAAGTTTGAGTTAGGCGTAGTTCGAGGGAAAGAAAATCAATGTGATTTCATTCCATTGATTGATGCTTGTATGGCTTTCTGGAAGAAATATAAAATAAACAAATATAATGAATTAATTATTTGATTAGCCAGGTTTTTGGAAAATAAATCCAGGCTATTGGATTGGCGAAAGCCGGGCGGGCCGGTGGCGGGCAGCGGGCGGGCGGCGTCCACAATCAATGTTAAGTTTTCGTGTTTGAGTCCATTTCTTTGTTACTGTACCACCTAGGACCACCAAACTTTCACAGCTTCATAATCAAGGGGTGCCCACCTTACTTTTTTTTTAACTTGACCCATTTTTTCCGCGCAGTCGACTTAGCCATTTTCAATGTTAAGTTTTCGCGTTTACAATGTTAAGTTTTCGTCTTTGAGTCCATTTCTTTGTTACTGTACCACCTAGGACCACCAAACTTTCACAGCTTCATAATCAAGGGGTGCCCACCGCATATTACTATCCAACATGTTACTTTTTTTTTTTACCTTGACCCATTTTTTCCGCGCAGTCGACTTAGCCATTTTCAATGTTAAGTTTTCGCGTTTACAATGTTAAGTTTTTCGTGTTTAGCATTGTTCCATTTCTTTGTTACTGTACCACCATAGGACCACCAAACTTTCACAGCTTCATAATCAAGGGGTGCCCACCACATATTACTATCCAACATGTTACTTTATTTTTAACTTGACCCATTTTTTCCGCGCAGTCGACTTAGCCAATTTCAATGTTAGTTTTCGCCGTTTACAATGTTAAGTTTTTTCGTGTTTGAGTCCATTTCTTTGTTACTGTACCACCTAGGACCACCAAACTTTCACAGCTTCATAATCAAGGGGTGCCCACCGTATATTACTATACAACATGTTACTTTTTTTAGCCAGGTTTTTTGAAAAAAAATCCAGGCTATTGGATTGGCGAAAGCCGGGCGGGTGCCGGGCGGGCGGCGGCGGCGGGCGGGTGGGTGGTGGCGGGCGGCGTCCACAATCAATGTTAAGTTTGAGTCCATTTCTTTGTTACTGTACCACCTAGGACCACCAAACTTTCACAGCTTCATAATCAAGGGGTGCCCACCACATATTACTATCCAACATGTTACTTTATTTTTAACTTGACCCATTTTTTCCGCGCAGTCGACTTAGCCAATTTCAATGTTAAGTTTTCGCATTTACAATGTTAAGTTTTCGTGTTTGAGTCCATTTCTTTGTTACTGTACCACCTAGGACCACCAAACTTTCACAGCTTCATAATCAAGGGGTGCCCACCGTATATTACTATACAACATGTTACTTTTTTTAGCCAGGTTTTTTGAAAAAAAATCCAGGCTATTGGATTGGCGAAAGAGGGCGGGCGGCCCGGCGGGCGGCGGCGGGCGGGCGGCGGGCGGTGGGCGGGCGGGCGGCGTCCACAATCAATGTTAAGTTTGAGTCCATTTCTTTGTTACTGTACACTAGGACCACCAAACTGTCACGCTCTTTTATAATCAAGGGGTGTCGTTTGTTTACAATGTTAAGTTTTCGTGTTTAAGTCCATTTCTTTGGTACTGTACCACCTAGGACCACCAAACTTTCACAGCTTCATAACCAAGGGGTGCCTACCACATACAACTATCCAACATGTGACCATTTTTTTACCTTCACCTATTATTTCTACGTAATTGACTTAGCCATTTTCAACGTTAACTTTTTAACGTACGTCTGGTTAAAGTTTTTTGGTTAAAACTGGTTAAAGTTTTTTGGTTAAAAAACTTTTTCATTATACTATATCTCTGCAACCTGCTTCGGGCCCAATACTGAACAATTCAAACATGGGTTTTTTATCATATCCATATTTTCATTCTAACACCGTTGAAAGCCCGGCCCCTGTGCCCAATATCAAAGTTCATACTTGAAATGTTAAGTCGGGTGTTTTACTATTGACTCTTGATGTAAGGTCATCAATCATATATTCATTCTAACCCCCAATACCGTGGCGCGCTGTTGGCATAATCAAGGTCAAATTACTTTGAATTTTTTTGTTAAAGTTTTTTGTGTACTATATCTCTGCAACTGCTTCACCCAATACTTGATACTTCACATGGGTGTTTATCACATTGTGCACCTGCTTCGGAAATCGCCCTGCGGAAATCTGTTTTTTTGCCCATATCAAGGTCAGCATTTTACATTTGAATGTTAAAGTTTTTTCCTGTACAATATACTCTGCAACTGCTTCACCAATAACCTTGATACTTCACATGGGTGTTTATCATCATTGTAAGCACCTGCTTGCGGAAGCGCGATCCTGTGCCCAATGTCAAGGTCAAATTACTTGAATTTTTTTTTGTTAAAGTTTTTTTCGTGTACTATCTCTGCAACTGCTTCAACCAATACCTTTGATACTTTACATGGGTGTTTATCATCATTGTTCGCACCTGCATTGCGAAAGCGCGATCCTGTGCCCAATGTCAAGGTCAAATTACTTTGAATTTTTTTTGTTAAAGTTTTTTCGATGAATGTTTCATTAATTTTTAAGATGAATAAGGGTTAATAAATTGTAAATTTGATCAAATGGGTCGAGTTTTGCTTCGGAGGCGGCTTTAGGTGTGCCCAGTTCCAAGGTGAAATTAATTTGTATTTTTTGTTAAAGGGTTTTTTTGGGGTTGGTTTTACTTGTCAACCCTTTGATTTACCATATTTGATACTTCACATGGGTGGTTTTATCATCATTGTGCAAAACCTGCTTGCGGAGGTGCGGGGAATGTGTTGGAATTTGTCCAAGGGGTTCGTTTTTGGGGGGGGATTTTTTTGGGGTTAAGTTTTTCGTTTACAGCATTTTGGCATAATATTGTAACTTTCATATGGGGTGCTTTATTGGGATAATTGTCCGCAGGTGTTTGAAAGTGCGGGAATGTGGCCCAATTTGTAAAAGGTGTTGGGTTTTGGGGGGGGTTTTTTTTGGGGGGGGGGGTTAAAGTTTTTTGTGTTACCATATATAAATGTTATACTGATAGGGTGTTTATCCATGTTCCCTCTTGCGGAAGCCGCATCTGGTGCCCATGTTCAAAGGTTTCATATTACTTTGAATTTTTTTGTTAAAAGTTTGGTTCGTGGTACTATATCTCTGCAAACCTGCTTCACCCAATACCTTATACTTCACTGTTGTTTTTATCATCATTGTCACACCCTGCTTGCGGAAAGCGCGATATCGTCAGCATTTTGGCATAAACGTTCGTGTACCGTGTGGCCGGTTAAAGTTTTTCTTTTGTGGTAAAGTTTTTTCCATGTACTATATCTATTTTTTTTAGTGTCCCATGCCTTCACCCCAAGCGCGACATGCCAGGCCACGGCCATCTAGTCTACAAAAAGTGGGTATAATTATGTTTTATCCAAAGTGTCAATGCTTTGAAAAAACTGGCCTTCGAGGCTTTGCCTCGAAATCTTAAGTTTTTTAACTTTGACCCCATTTTTTCCGCGCAAATCGACTTAATCCATTTTCAATGTAAGTTTTCGCGTTTACAATGTTAAGTTTTTCGGTTTGAATCCATTTCTTTTGGTACTGTACCACCTAGGACATCAAACTTTCACAGCTTCATAATCCAAGGGTGCTACCACATACAACTATCCAACATGTGACCATTTTTTTACCTCACCTATTATTTCTACGTAATTGACTTAGCCATTTTCAACGTTAACTTTTTAACGTACGTCTGGTTTAGAGTTTTTGGTTAAAATAACTTTTTTGTTAGACTATATCTCCCTGCAACTCTTCGTCCCATTACCTTGAAACTTCACATGGGTGTGTTTTACATCATCCATATTTTCATTCTAACCCCAACCGTGTGCGGCCCCTGTGCCCAATATCAGCTCAAATTACTTTGAATTTTTTTTGTTGAAAGTTTTTTCGTGTACTATATCTCTGCAACTGCTTCACCCAACCCTACCTTGATACTTCACATGGGTGCTTATCATCATTGTCGACCTGCTTTCGGAAAGCGCGATCCTGTGCCCAATGTCAAGGTCAAATTACTTTGAATTTTTTTGTTAAAGTTTTTTTGTGTACTATATCTCTGCAACTGCTTCACCCAATACCTTGATACTTCACATGGGTGTTTATCATCATTGTTGCACCTGCTTGCGGAAAGCGCGATCCTGTGCCCAATGTCAAGGTCAAATTACTTTGAATTTTTTTGTTAGTTTTTTTTCGTGTACTATATCTCTGCAACTGCTTCACCCAATACCTTGATACTTCACATGGGTGTTTATCATCATTTTCGCACCTGCTTGCGGAAAGCGCGATCCTGTGCCCTATGTCAAGTTCAAATTACTTTGAATTTTTTGGTTAAATTTTTTTCGTGTACTATATCTCTGCAACTGCTTCACCCAATACCTTGATATTTCACATGGGTGTTTATCATCATTGTCACACCTGCTTGCGGAAAGCGCTATATCGTCGTCATTTTGGCATACGTCCGTCCGTTCGTCCATGTGTCCGGTTAAAGTTTTTTGGTTAAAGTTTTTCCATCTACTATATCTATTTTTTTAGTGTCCATGCCTCGCCCCAAGGCGCGACATGCAGGCCACGGCCATCTAGTCTACAAAAAGTGGGTATAATTATGTTATCCAAGTGTCTATGCTTGGAAAAAACCTGGCCTTCGTGGCTTTGCCTCGTTTCTTGTTTTTGTCTTGACCCATTTTTTAATGCAGTCGACTTAGCCATTTTCAATGTTAAGTTTTCGCGTTTACAATGTTAAGTTTTCGTGTTTGAGTCCATTTCTTTATTACTGTACCACCTAGGACCACCAAACTTTCACAGCTTCATAATCAAGGGGTGCCCACCACATATTACTATCCAACATGTTACTTTTTTTTAAACTTGACCCATTCCGCCGCAGTCGACTTAGCCATTTTTCAATGTTAAGTTTTCGCGTTTACAATGTTTAAGTTTTCGTGTTTGAGTCATTTCTTTGTTACTGTACCACCTAGGACTACCAAACTTTCACGCTCATAATCAAGGGTGCCACCACATATTACTATCCAACACGTTACTTTTTTTTTTAACTTGACCCATTTTTTTCCGCGCAGTCGACTTACCATTTTCAATGTTAAGTTTTCGCGTTTACAATGTTAAGTTTTCGTGTTTAAGTCCATTTCTATAGTACTGTACCACCTAGGACCACCAAACTTTCACAGCTTCATAACCAAGGGGTGCCTACCACATAAAACTACCAACCATGTGACCCATTTTTTTACCTTCACCTATTATTTCTACGTAATTGACTTAGCCATTTTCAACGTTAACTAACGTACGTCTGGTTAAAGTTTTTTGGTTTTAAAACTTTTTTGTTATACTATTCTCTGCAACTGCTTCGCCCATTACCTTGAAACTTCACATTGGGTGTTTATCATGTCCATATTTTCATTCTAACCCCCAACCGTGCGGCCCCTGTGCGCAATGTCAAGGTCAAATTACTTTGAATTTATTTATTAAAGTTTTTTTCGTGTACTCTATCTCTGCAACTGCTTCACCCATTACCTTGATACTTCACATGGGTGTTTATCATCATTGTCGCACCCGCTTGTGGAAAGCGCGATATCGTCGCATTTTGGCATACGTCCGTCCGTCCGTACGTCCGTGTTCCGGTTAAAGTTTTCGTTAAAGTTTTTCCATCTACTATATCTATTTTTTTAGTGTCCATGCCTCGCCCCAAGGCACGACATCAGGCCACGGCCATCTGTCTACAATGTATAATTATGTTATCCTAGTGTCCATGCTTGGAAAAAACCTGGCTTCCGTGGCTTTGCCTCGTTTCTTGTTTTTAACTTGACCCCATTTTTTCCCGCATCGACTTAGCCATTTTCATGTTAAGTTTTTTGCGTTTACAATGTTAAGTTTTCGTGTTTAGGTCCATTTCTTTGGTACTGTAAACCACCTAGGACCACCAAACTTTCACAGCTTCATAACCAAGGTGCCTACCACATACAACTATCCAACATGTGACCATTTTTTTACCTTCACCTATTATTTCTACGTAATTGACTTAGCCTTTCAACGTTAACTTTTTAACGTATGTCTGGTTAAATTTTTTGGTTAAAAACCTTTTCGTTTATATATATCTCCAACTGTTTTCGCCCATTACCCTTCAAACTTCATGGGTGTTTATCATCGTCATATTTTCATTCTAACCCCCAACCGTGCGGCCCCTGTGCGCAATGTCAAGGTCAAATTACTTTGATTTATTTGTTAAAGTTTTTTTTTTTTTTTTTCGTTGACTATATTCTCTGCAACTGCTTCACCCTTACCTTGATACTTCACATGGGTGTTTATCATCATTGTCGCACCCGCTTGCGGAAAGCGCGATATCGTCGGCATTTTGCCATACGTCCATCCGTCCGTACGTCCGTGTGTCCGGTTAAAGTTCTTGTTTTTAACTTGACCCATTTTTTCCGCGCAATCGACTTTTCAATGTTAAGTTTTCGCGTTTTCAATGTTAAGTTTTCGTGTTTAAGTCCATTTCTTTGGTACTGTACCACCTAGGACCACCAAACTTTCACAGCTCATAATCAAGGGGTGCTCACCACATATCACTATCCAACATGTTACTTTTTTAGCCAGGTTTTTTGAAAAAAAATCCAGGCTATTGGATTGGCGAAAGCCGGGCGGGCGGCGGGCAGCGTCCACAATCATGTTAAGTTTTCGTGTTTGAGTCCATTTCTTTGTTACTGTACCACCTAGGACCACCAAACTTTCACAGCTTCATAAATCAAGGGGTGCCCACCCACCATATCACTATCCAACATGTTACTTTTTTTTTAACTTGACCCATTTTTTTCCGCGCAATGACTTAGCCATTTTCAAGTTAAGTTTTTGGCGTTTTCATTGTTTAATTTTCGTGTTTAAGTCCATTTCTTTGGTACTGTACCACCTAGACCACCAAACTTTCACAGCTTCATAATCAAGGGGTGCCCACCACATATCAACTATCCAACAGTTACTTTTTTTTTAACTTGACATTTTTTCCTTTTTTTGCGCAATCGACTTACCATTTTCAATGTTAAGTTTTCGCGTTTTCAATGTTAAGTTTTCGTGTTTAAGTCCATTTCTTTGGTACTGTACCACCTCTAGGACCACCAAACTTTCACGCTTCATAATCAAGGGGTGCCCACCACATATCACTATCCAACATGTTACCTTTTTTTTATTTTTTTTTAACTTGACCCATTTTTTCGCGCAGTCGACTTAGCCATTTTCAATGTTAACTTTTCGCGTTTACAATGTTTAAGTTTTCCGTGTTTAAGTCCATTTCTTTGGTACTGTACCACCTAGGACCACCAAACTTTCACAGCTTCATAACAAGGGGTGCCTACCACATACAACTATCCAACATGTGACCATTTTTTTTTACCTTCACCTATTATTTCTACGTAATTGACTAGCATTTTCAACATTCACTTTTTAACGTACGTCTGGTTAAATTTTTTAGTTAAAACTTTTTTGTTATACTATATCTCTGCAACTGCTTTGCCCATTACCTTGAAACTTCACATGGGTGTTTATCATCTATATTTTCACTCTAAACCCCCAACGTACGCGGCCTGTGCGCAATGTCAAGGTTAAATTAATTTTTGAATTTATTTATTAAAGTTTTTTCGTGTACTACATCTCTGCAACTGCTTACTTCACATGGGTGTTTATCATCATTGTCGCACCCGCTTGCGGAAAGCGCGATATCGTCGGCATTTTGGCATACGTCCGTCCGTCCGTACGTCCGTGTGTCCGGTTAAAGTTTTTTCGTTAAAGTTTTTCCATCTACTATATCTATTTTTAGCTCACCTGAGCGAAGCTCATGTGAGCTATTGTTACCGCAATGTGTCCGTCGTCCGTCGTCGTCGTCCATCGTCCGTGAACATTTTCAAACGTCTTCTCCTCGGTAACCATTGTGCCTATAGTCACCAAACTTCATGGTCATGGTCCTTAGGTAGGGGGATTACAAAATTGTTAAAATGACGTCATTACGTAATCCAAGATGGCCGCCGTCTAAAAATAGCACAAATTCTTCAAAAATCTTCTTCTCAAGAACTGCCAACCGGATTTCGACAAAACTTGGTAGGAATGATCGATGTACAATGCTCTTTCTAAGTTGTTAAAATTTGCGTGGCCCGTGGGGTCAAATTAGGGTCAAATTTTATTTTTGACCGAATATGGTCATGTCGTATATCAAATCGTATATCAAATCGAAGGTATCAACGAGGCGATCACTCTGGTGCATTTTTTGTCAAAATCGGATGGTTATGTCATCAAAGATGGCCGCCAAAAGGTCAAAAGGTCGTTTTTTTATTAGAGATTTCAAAATTCTTCTTCACATGGACCGCTTGGCCCAGGGTAGCCAAACTTAAAACTTATGGTCCATGGGTGAAGCCTTTTCAGATTTGTTAAAATGGAGGTCATCGCTAATCCAAGATGGCCGCCGTCTAAAAATAGCATAAATTCTTAAAAAATCTTCTTCTCATGATCCGCTAGCCGGATTTCGACGAAACTTGGTAGGAATGATCGATGTACAATGCTCTTTCAAAGTTGTTAAAATGGTGACCCCGGGGTCAAAAATGGGTGTGGCCCGTGGGGTCAAATTTGGGTCAAATCTTATTTTTGACCGAATATGGTCATGTCTATATCAAATCGAAGGTATCAAAGAGGCGATCGCTCTGGTACATTTTTTGTCGAAATCGGATGTTCATGTCATCCAAGATGGCCGCCGAAAGGTCAAAAGGTTGTTTTTTTATTAGAGATTTCAAAATTCTTCTTCACACGAACCGCTTGGCCCATGGTAGCCAAAGGTAGCCAAACTTCACAGTTATGGTCTATGGGTGAAGCATTTTCAGATTTGTTAAAACGGAGGTCATCACTAATCCAAGATGGCCGCCATCTAAAAATAGCACAAATTCTTAAAAAATCTTCTTCTCATATGAACCGCCAGCCGGATTTCGACGAAACTAGGTATGAATGATTGATGTAGAATGCTCTTTCAAAGTTGTTAAAATGTTGACCCCGGGGTCAAAAAATGGGCGTGGCCCGTGGGATCAAATTGGGTTCAAATTTTATTTTTGACCGAATATGGTCATGTCTATATCTAATCGAAGGTATCAAAAACGGGATCGCTCCGGTACATTTTTTGTCGAAATTTGAAGGTCATGTCATCCAAAACGGCCGCCGAAAGGTCAAAAGGTTGTTCTTTTATTAGATATTTCAAAATTCTTATTCACATGAACCGCTTGGCCCATGGTGGCCAAACTTCACAGGTATGGTCCATGGGTGAACCCTTTTCAGATTTGTTAAAACGGGAGGTCGTCGCTGATACAAGATGGCCGCCGTCTAAAAATAGCACAAATTCTTAAACAAAATTCTTCTCATGAACCGCCAGCCGGATTTCGACGGAACTTGGTAGGAATGATCGACGTAGAATGCTCTTTCAAAGATGTTAAAATGGTGACCCCGGGGTCAAAAATGGGCGTGGCCCGTGGGGTCAAATTTTATTTTTGACCAAATATGCTCATGTCATAATTATATCAAATTGAAGGTATCGATGAGGCGATTGCTCTGGTGCAATATTTGTCAGACTCGGATGATTATGTCATCCATGATCGCCTCCAAAAGGTCCATTTATTCAAGATTTTGAAACGTCTTTTTCTCAGGAACCACATGGCCGATGCTGGCCAAACTTTATAGTAAGTTAAGATCCTTGGGTGAAGCATTTTCAGATTTGGTAAAATGAGAGTCATCGCTTAATCCAAGATTACCGCCATTTAAAAATAGCACAATTTTTTAAAAACACATATGAACTCAATGTCACATTCTCCTCTGGTGTTCATGTAGTCAGGTGAGCGAATTAGGGCCATCATGGCCCTCTTGTTTTAGTGTCCATGCCTCGCCCCAAGGCGCGACATGCAGGCCACGGCCATCTAGTCTACAAAAAGTGGGTATAATTATGTTATCCAAGTGTCCATGCTTGGAAAAAACCTGGCCTTCGTGGCTTTGCCTCGTTTCTTGTGTTGAACTTAACCCATTTTTTCCGCACAGTCGACTTAGCCATTTTCAATGTTAAGTTTTCGCGTTTACAATGTTAAGTTTTCGTGTTTAAGTCCATTTCTTTGGTACTGTATCACCTAGGACCACCAAACTTTCACAGCTTCATAACCAAGGGGTGCCTACCACATAAAACTATCCAACATGTGACCATTTTTTTAGCTCACCTGAGCGAAGCTCATGTGAGCTATTGTTACCGCAATGTGTCCGTCGTCCGTCGTCGTCCGTGAACATTTTCAAACGTCTTCTCCTCGGTAACCATTCGGCCTATAGTCACCAAACTTCATGGTCATGGTCCTTAGGTAGGGGAATTACAAAATTGTTAAAATTACATCATTACGTAATCCAAGATGGCCGCCGTCTAAAAATAGCACAAATTCTTCAAAAATCTTCTTCTCAAGAACCGCCGACCGGATTTCGACAAAACTTGGTAGGACTGATCAATGTACAATGCTCTTTCAAATTTGTTAAAATGGTAACCCCGGGGTCAAAAATGGGCGTGGCCCGTGGGGTCAAATTTGGGTCAAATTTTATTTTTTAACGAATATGGTCTTGTCATATATCAAATTGAAGGTATCAACGAGGCGATCACTCTGGTGCATTATTTGTCGAAATCGGATGATTAGGTCATCCAAGATGGCCGCCGAAAGGTCAAAAGGTCGTTCTTTTATTAGAGATTTAAAAATTCTTCCAAACATGAACCGCTTGGCCCATGGTAGCCAAACTTAAAAGTTATGGTCCATGGGTGAAGCATTTTCAGATTTGTTAAAATGGAGGTCATCGCTAATCCAAGATGGCCGCCGTCTAAAAATAGCATAAATTCTTAAAAGATCTTCTTCTCATGAACCGCTAGCTGGATTTCGACAAAACTTGGTAGGAATGATCGATGTACAATGCTCTTTCAAAGTTGTTAAAATGGTGACCCTGGGGTCAAAAATGGGCGTGGCCCGTGGGGTAAAATTGGGGTCAAATTTTATTTTTGAACAAATATGGTCATGTCATATATCAAATTGAAGGTATCAACGAGGCGATCACTCTGGTGCATTTTTTGTCGAAATCGGATGGTTATGTCATCCAAGATGGCCGCCGAAAGGTCAAAAGGTCGTTCTTTTATTAGAGATTTCAAAATTCTTCTTCACATGAACTGCTTGGCCCATGGTAGCCAAACGTAAGAGTTATGGTCCATGGGTGAAGCCTTTTCAGATTTGTTAAAATGGAGGTCATCGCTAATCCAAGATGGCCGCCGTCTAAAAATAGCATAAATTCTTAAAAAATCTTCTTCTCATGAACCGCTGACTGGATTTCGATGAAACTTGGTAGGAATGATCGATGTAGAATGCTCTTTCAAAGTTGTTAAAATGGTTACCTCAGGGTCAAAAATGGGCGTGGCCCGTGTGGTCAAATTTTATTTTTGACCGAATATGGTCATGTTATATATCAAATCGAATGTATCAATGAGGCGATCACTCTGGTGCATTTTTTGTCGAAATCGGATGGTTATGTCATCCAAGATGGCCGCCGAAAGGTCAAAAGGTTGTTCTTTTATTAGAGATTTCAAAATTCTTCTTCACATGAACCGCTTGGCCCATGGTGGCCAAACTTAAAAGTTATGGTCCATGGGTGAAGCCTTTTCAAGATTTGTTAAAATGGAGGTCGTTGCTAATCCAAGATGGCCGCCGTCTAAAAATATAGCACAAATTCTTAAAATCTTCTTCTCATGAACCGCTGGCCGGATTTCGATGAAACTTGGTAAGAATGATTGATATACAATGCTCTTTCAAATTTGTGAAAATGGTGACCCCAGCGTCAAAAATGGGCGTGGCCCGTGGGGCGGGGGTCAAATTTTATTTTTGACCGAATATGCTAATGTCATGTATCAAATTGAAGGTATCGATGAGGCGATTGCTCTGGCGCAATATTTGTCGGAATCGGATGATTATGTCATCCATGATGGCCGCCAAAAGGTCATTTATTCGAGATTTTGAACGTCTTTTTCTCAGAAACCACATGGCCGATGATGGCCAAACTTCATAGTAAGTTACGATCCTTGGGTGAAGCATTTTCAGATTTGGTAAAATGAGAGTCATTGCTTAATCCAAGATGACCGCCATCTAAAAATAGCCCATTTTTTTTTAAAACACATGAACTCAATGTCACATTCATGTAGTCAGGTGAGCGAATTAGGGCCATCATGGCCCTCTTGTTTACCTTCACCTATTATTTCTACGTAATTGACTTTTTCAACGTTAACTTTTTAACGTACGTCTGGTTAAAGTTTTTTTGGTTAAAAGTTTTTTGTTATACTATATCTCTGCAACTGCTTCGCTCATTACCTTGCAACTTCACATGGGTGTTTATCATGATCCATATTTTCATTCTACCCTCCAACCGTGCGGCCCCTGTGCCCAATGTCAAGGTCAAATTACTTTGAATTTTTTTGTTAAAGTTTTTTTATGTACTATATCTCTGCAACTGCTTCACCCATTACCTTGATACTTCACATGGGTGTTTATCATCATTGTCGCACCCACTTGCGGAAAGCGCAATATCATCAGCATTTTGTCATACGTCCGTCTGTACGTCCGTGTGTCCGGTTAAAGTTTTTTCGTTAAAGTTTTTCCATCTACTATATCTATTTTATTAGTGTCCATGCCTCGTCCCAAGGCGCGACATGCAGGCCACGGCCATCTAGTCTACAAAAAGTGGGTATAATTATGTTATCCAAGTGTCTATGCTTGGAAAAAACCTGGCCTTCGTGGCTTTGCCTCGTTTCTTGTTTCAATATGTACATGTCTGCATACGTAAATAAATAAACTGTTAATTAAACTGAATATTTCACACCATCTCTTCTTTGTTTTGTTTTTTCATATCGAAACCCGGAAGTTGTCGTGAGCAACATTCCCATTGTAAAGGTGTTTATTTTACTATGCTATTATTAAGCTTGACAACGACAACTTCACAACCATGGACCATTTTTAGCTCGACTATTCGAAGAATAAGTAGAGCTTATGTTGTCACCCCGGCGTCGGCGTCACCGTCACGCCTTGGTTAAGGTTCTTAGTCAACCTTGTATATGGAATACTACTGGCCCTACACTCATCATACTTGCACAACTTCATCTCCTAGTGATGTAGATCAATAACCCCTGATCTCTATTTGACCTTGACCTACATTTCCTCTTGAATTACCATGTTAATTCCCCTTGGTTAAGGTTTTTAGTCAAGCTTGTATATGGAATACTCCTGGCCCTACGCCCACCATACTTGAACAACTTCATCTCCTAGTGATACTGACCTACACCTACAACCTTGAACCCCTAGTTATAGGTTTTTATCACCAATTGACTATAATTTCCTCTTCAATTAGGCTTTTACTTAAGTCTCCACCTTGGTTAGTTTTTAGTTCAAGCTTGTATATGGAATATTCCTGGCCCTACACCCACCATACTTGGACAACTTCATCTCCTAGTGATGTACATCAACAACCACTGACCTATATTTGACCTTCACCTACATTTAACCTTGAATTACTTAGTTAGTTCCCCTTGGTTAAGGTTTTTAGTCCACCTTGTTTAAGGTTTTTAGTCAAGCTTGTACATGGAATACTATTGTGCATACAGACACCATACTTGGACAACCTTTTCTCATAGGGATGTACATCAATAACCCCTGATCTATATTTGACCTTGACCTACATTTCCTCTTAAATTACTTAGTTAATTCCCCTTGGTTAAGGTTTTTAGTCAAGCTTGTATATGGAATACTCCTGGCCCTACACCCACCATACTTGGACAACTTTCATCTCCTAGTGATGTACATCAACAACCCCTGACCTCTATTTGACCTTCACCTACATACTTTAACCTTGAATTACATAGTTAATTCCCCTTGGTTAAGGTTTTTAGTTAACCTTGGTTAAGGTTTTTAGTCAAGCTTGTACATGGAATACTAGTGTGCATACAGACACCATACTTGGACGACCTTTCTCATAGGGATTGTACATCAATACCCCTGATCTATATTTAACCTTGACCTACATTTCCTCTTAAATTACTTAGTTAATTCCCTTGGTTAAGGTTTTTAGTCAAGCTGTATATGGAATACTCCTGGCCCTACACCCACCATACTTGGACAACTTCATCACCTATGATGTACATCAACAACCCCTACCTATATTTGACCTTGACCTACATTTAACCTTGAATACATAGTTAATTCCCCTTGGTTACGGTTTTTAGTCAACTTTGGTTAAGGTTTTTAGTCAAGCTTGTACATGGAATACTAGTGTGCATACAGACACCATACTTGGCAACCTTTTTTCTCATAGGGATGTACATCAATAACCCCTGATTCTATATTTGACATTGACCTACATTTCCTCTTCAATTACTTAGTTAATTCCCCTTGTTTAAGGTTTTTAGTCTAGCTTGTATATGCAATATTCATGGCCCTACACCCACCATACTTGGACAACTTCATCTCCTAGTGATGTACATCAACAACCACTGACCTATATTTGACCTTGACCTACATTTAACTTTGAATTACTTGGTTAATTCCCCTTGGTTAAGGTTTTTAGTCAAGCTTGTACATGGAATACTATTGTGCATACTAACACCATACTTGGACAACCTTTTCTCATAGCGATGTACATCAATAACCCCTGATCTATATTTGACCTTGACCTACATTTCCTCTTGAATTACTTACTTAATTCTCCTTGGTTAAGGTTTTTAGTCAAGCTTGTAGATGCAATACTCCTGGCCCTACACCAACCATACTTGGACAACTTCATCTCCTAGTGATGTACATCAATAATCCCTGACCTATATTTGACCTTGACCTACTTTTATCCTTGGATTACTTTCTTATTTCCCCTTGGTTAAGGTTTTTAGTCAAGCTTATATATGGAATATTCCTGGGCCTACAGCAACCATACTTGGAAAACTTCATCTCCTAGTGATGTACATCAATAACCCCTGACCTATATCTGACATTGACCTACATTTAACCTTAAATTACTTACTTAATTTCCCTTCGTTAACGTTTTCAGTCAACCTTGGTTAAGCTTTTTATGCATGCCTCGGCCACATTGACCTACATTTAACCTTGAATTACTTACTTAATTTCCCTTGGTTACGGTTTTTAGTCAACCTTGGTTAAGGTTTTTATGCAGGCCGCAGCCACCTTGTTTGTCAAGCTATGTGTACATCGACAACCCTCGTAGTCGAGCTATGCTGTTCTCCTACAGCTCTTGTTATTGCTAGTGAATGTTTTTTTATCACAGATCATTTGCATACACAAGCAGTAAAGTGTTTGCAAAAGATCGGCGTAAAATAACATTCAATAAACGAAAGTAGAAAGGTGTGAAACATCACATTCCAAGAATGTATCTATAAATAGCACACTGGTTTATTGTACTGGAAACAAAAAAAGATTAATCAACATGAGCGAAATAGCTCGTGGATACACACAGGAATACTGCACCGCGTTATTGACACTGCATGCGTATACAGGATGTGACAGTACTAGTGCATTCAAGGGGCTGGGGAAGGTTAAGGCCATAAAAACAATGCAGAAAATGCCAAAGTACGTCCCAGTTCTGTCTCATGTCGGAGATGATTGGGAGATGGCTGAAGAGACTATTGATGAATTAGAAGCTTTCACCTGTGCCGTGTATGGCAATTCCAGATGTACAAAGGTTGATGAACTCAGAGTGTTCATGTTGGAAGCAAAATCAGGTTCATCTGAAAAGCTAACCATATCAAACAATGTAGATATTGCGTCACTACCCCCATGTAAAGGCAGCTTGGTACAGCATGTACGGAGGGTCAATTATCAAGTTGCAATATGGAAGAGGGCACACATTGCAACTCCTGAGATTCCAAACCCTACTAATGGCCATGGCTGGATACAAACTGATGGACATATCGAGCCATTGTGGACATATCGAGCCATTGTGGACGAACGATCCAATTCTACCCCAACGACTCATAGACATCATCGAGAATATACAGGATTGTGACACATCAGATGAAGAAGAATCTGGTGAGATGGGGCCTGTATTCTGACGAGGATGCAGACGACAGTGATTAGGCAGTGTGACTTAATGAACAGAAACTCATGGCAATAGAGCCAACTATATAGAGTAAACAAAGATTTGTTTGTAAATAAACATGATACAGAAATATGTTTTATTTTTTAAGATACAATGTAAATTGTATGCCTAATTTGCATATTCATGACTTTGGAAGGTATCCATCAAATTGGTATTATGTTTTAATGAACTCCTTGACCATGAAAACATATATCTAGGCACCTTAAATGTTCTTCTAGCTTGATTAATAAGAAAGATATGTGGAAACATTTTTTTTTTCTCCAAAATGGCGGGAAATGAGAAATTTATGCAATGGCCGTAATCTCATTTGCATAGCAATATGAGGTCACAATACATGATATAATGTTTCTATTATAAAGCAGACATGTAGTGTAATAACTTAGACTGCTTCAGTTCTAAAAAAATGATTAATATAAGCTTTTAGAAATATTTGGTACGAAGTTTATAAATGAAAATGTATTTTTTTTATCTTTTTACGCCTAATTTGCATATTCATGACTTAGGAAATTATCCAATCAAATCGGTATTGTGTTTAATGAACTCCTTGACCATTAAAACATATATGTAGACACCTTAAGTGTTCTTCTAGCACTTTTAATAAGAAAGATATGTGCAAAATTAATTTTCCAAAAAATGGCGGCACCTAATTTGCATATTTGGCTAAAAATAGATGTGGGACCCAAGATTTTTTATGTTAACATTTTTTAAAGTATTTAGTATACCCCAAGGAACAAAAAAAACATGGCGTACAAATGTTGTGGGGGGGGTGCACGGGGGGTCCTGGTAGCCCACAGCCTATATGGGTTTGACACCGTGCCGCGTCCCCGTCCGCCGCAGACACTTCTTGTCCGGAGCATAACTCGACCACCCTTTGGAATATTTTCATGAAACTTCACACATGCATAGACCATGACCCGATGGTGTGTCGCGCACAAGAATGACAACTCTTCCATAGCTAATTTTTTAGTTATCTCCCTTTTTGTTTTTCGCGCACTGATTTCCTGTCCGGAGCATAACTCGACCACCCTTTGGAATATTTTCATGAAACTTCACACATGCATAGACCACGACCCGAAGGTGTGTCGCGCACAAGAATGACAAATCTTGCATAGCTAATTTTTTAGTTATCTCCATTTTTTGTTTCGCGCACTCTACAAACTGGACAATAATGCATGAAGACCCGTTTTCTCGTGTGCTCTGTACACCTTACCTGTAGAGAGAACACTAGCCTTCTCTGGTTGAACAATAGTGACTGGGAGAACCATTCACCTGTGCATGTGCTAGCATGTGCAAATGTCCAAACTGACCACTAAACTGACCAATATTACAGGTCATTGTATCCCCCGGACTCCGTCGGGGGATACTATGGATTTGACAGCGCGCCGCGTCCGCCGCAGACACTTCTTGTCCGGAGCATAACTCGAACACCCTTTGGAATATTTTCATGAAACTTCACACATGCATAGACCACGACCCGAAGGTGTGTCGCGCACAAGAATGACAACTCTTGCATAGCTAATTTTTTAGTTATCTCCCTTTTTTGTTTCTCGCACTGATTTCGTGTCCGGAGCATAACTCCACCACCCTTTGAATATTTTCATGAAACTTCACACATGCATAGACCACGACCCGAAGGTGTGTCGCGCACAAGAATGACAACTCTTGCATGTCTAATTTTTTAGTTATCTCCCTTGTTTCTTTTTTCGGCACTGATTGACCATAACTCGACCACCCTTTGGAATATTTTTATGAAACTAACACATTGAATTAGACCACAAACCGAAGGTGTGTCGTGCACAAGAATGACAACTCTTGCATAGCTAATTTTTTAGTTATCTCCCTTTTTTGTTTTCGCTCACTGATTTCCTGTCCGGAGCATAACTCGACCACCCTTTGGAATAATTTCATGAAACTTCACACATGCATAGACCACGACCCGGAGGTGTGTCGCGCACAAGAATGACAACTCTTGCGTAGCTAATTTTTCAGTTATCTCCCTTTTTTTGTTTTGCGCACTCTACAAACTAGACAATAATGCATGAAGATCTGTTTTCTCGTCTGCTCTGTACACCTTTTCTTTCTCGTGTGCTCTGTACACCTTACCTGTAGAGAGAACAATAGAAACTGGGAGAACCATGTGCTAGCATGGGCTAGCATGTGCAGATGTCCAGTGCTTGACCACTGCTGACCAGGTAATTTATACAGGTAAATTACTACATTGGGTACTGTGTTGAAAATATTGTGGCATTATGTGGACCTGTGCAGATATATGTAGATAAATATAGGACTATTAAAAAAAAATCTGTCTCCAATAGCAAGCATTATTATTTTTAAACATAAATTCTTTTTATTATTTTTTTCATTTTTTTTCTTCAAATTATTTTTCAATTTTTGTCTAGTAGCATAAGGTCGTAAGTGCTATATACAGACTATTCACATGTGCATGTGCTAGCATGTGCAACTGACCACTGACCACTTACAGGTAATTTATACAGGTAAATGATTATATTACATTTCCGTAAACTGTGTTGAAAATATTGTGGCATTATGTGGACCTGTGCAGATATATGTAGATAAATATAGGACTATTAAAAAAAATTCTGGGCTCCTGTAGCAAGCATTATTATTTTTAATTTTTAAACTTTTTTTCCATTTTGTTTTTTTCATTTTTTTTTTCAAATTCTTTTTCAATTTTTGTCTAGTAGCATAAGGTCGTAAGTGCTATATACAGACTATTATCATATAATAAAACAATTATTGACTAGTGAGCCATAGAATATAATCTGATATTCTATGGTTCACTAGTCAATAATTGTATAATATGTTCGGGCCAGTGAAAATTGCTTTCGGGCCCAGGCTCGAGGTCAAGGCGGACAAGACGAGGCATCTGATTCCGCGGAATTCTTGTTTACTTATCTCCCTTTGTTGTTTCATGCTCTGATTTGTATCCAGAGCATAACTCGAACACCCTTTGGAATATTTTTATGCCCCACCACGATAGTGGAGGGGGCATTTAGTGTTACCCTTGTCCGTCCGTCCGTCCGCACACACGAATGGGTACTTGTTGTAAGCGTACGGGGTGGGATCTTATTGGGTAGGGTTAGGATAGTGTTCGGTACTCTTGTTGGGTATTTTTATACAGTAAAAACCCAACAAGTATTCATTCGTAGGAACGTGCGTCCCGTCCTCCCGTCCGTCCGTCCGTCCGTCCGTCCGTCCGTCACAAAACTTTAACGGTAAATGTCTCATAATTTCTTCATCCTTCGACCGATCTGCTTCATATTTCATATACGCATTGCTCTAATGGTCCTCTACCGCCCTGTGCCAAATCCACGTTCGTTCTGCCCCCGTCAAGCCCAGGGTCAAGGTCACATACTTAGTGCTTCAAAAACATTAACGCTTGGGTAAATATCTTATACTTTCTGTTTTCTTTCATGGATCGTCTTCATATTTCATATACGCATTGCTCTAATGGTCCTCTACCGCCCTGTGCCAAATCCACGTTCGTTATACCCCACCAATCCCAGGGTCAAGGTCACATACTTGGTGCTTCAAAAACTTTAACACTCAGGTAAATATCTTATAATTTTTATTTCCATTCACGGATCAACTTCATATTTCATATACGTGTTGCTCTAATGGTCATCTACCGCCCTGTGCCAAATCCACGTTCGTCCTGCCCCGCCAAGCCCAGGGTCAAGGTCACATACTTAGTGCTTCAAAAACTTTAACGCTCGGGTAAATATCTTATAATTTCTGTTTTCTTTCATGGATCATCTTCATATTTCATATGCGCATTGCTCTAATGGTCCTCTACCGCCCGCCCCTGTGCCAAATCCACGTTCATCCTGCCCCCGCCAATCCCAGGGTCAAGGTCACATACTTGGTGCTTCAAAAACTTTAATGCTCAGGTAAATATCTTATAATTTTTCTTTCCATTCACGATCAACTTCATATTTCATATATGCGTTGCTCTAATGGTCCTCTACCGCCCTGTGCCAAATCCATGTTCGTCCTGCCGCTCCAAGCCCAGGGTCAAGGTCACATACTTAGTGCTTCAAAAACTTTAACGCTCGGGTAAATATCTTATAATTTCTGTTTTCTTTCATGGATCATCTTCATATTTCATATACGCATTGCTCTAATGGTCCTCTACCGCCCTGTGCCAAATCCACGTTCGTCCTGCCCCCGCCAATCCCAGGGTCGGGGCCAAGGTCACATACTTGGTGTGCTTCAAAAATACTTTAAGTGCTCAGGTATATCTTAGTAATTTTTCTTTCCATTCACGGATCAACTTCATATTTCATATATGCGTTGCTCTAATGGTCCTCTACCGCCCTGTGCCAAATCCACGTTCGTCCCGCCCCCGCCAAGCCCAGGGTTAACTTCATATACTTAGTGCTTCAAAAACTTTAACGCTCAGGTAAATATCTTATAATTTCTGTTTTCTTTCACGGATCAGCTTCATATTTCATATATGCATTGCTCTAATGGTCCTCTACCGCCCTGTGCCAAATCCATGTTTGTCCTGCCCCCGCCAAGCCCAGGGTCAAGGTCACATACTTGGTGCTTCAAAAACTTTAACGCTCAGGTAAAAGAAAATTTTGACTTGCAATTTGGCCTCATTTATTATCAAAGCGATATGTGGGACATCTGTGTTCTATGAACACATTTTCTAGTTTATTAAAATTACTTCACACCTGCATAGAAGACGACCCAAAGGTGTGTCGCACGTAAGAATGACAACTCTTGCGTCGTTAATTTCTTAGTTATCTCCCTTTGTTGTTTCGTGCACTGTTTTCGTGTCTGGAGCATAACTCGAACACCCTTTGGAATATTTTCATGAAACTTCACACATGCATAGACCACGACCCTAAAGGTGTGTCCCGCAAGAATGACAACTCTTGCATCACTAATTCTTTAGTTATCTCCCTTTGTTTTTCCGTCACTGATTTTGTCTCTGGAGCATAACTCGAACACCCTTTTTTCAAACTACTTGTGTATCTGGGGAGGGGGATACACATGCGCTTGTTGACAAGCGTCCATTTCTAGTTTATACAGGTAAATGATTATATTACATTTCCGTAAACTGTGTTGACAATATTGTGGCAATATGTGGACCTGTGCAGATATGATATGTAGTAACTATAGGACTATTAAAACAAATTCTAGACTCCAGTAGCGAGCATTATTATTTTTAATTTTTAAACTTTTTGTTTCCATTTTTTGTTTCCATTTTTAGCCAGGTTTTTTGAGAAAAAAATCCAGGCTATTGGATTGGCGAAAGCCGGGTGGGCGGGCGGGCGGGCGGGCGGGTGGTGGGTGGGCGGGGCGGGTGGGCGGGCGGGGCGGCGTCCACAATCAATGTTAAGTTTTCGTGTTTGAGTCATTTCTTTGTTACTGTACCACCTAGGACCACCAAACTTTCACAGCTTCATAATCAAGGGGTGCCCACCACATATCACTATCCAACATGTTACTTTTTTTTTAACTTGACCCATTTTTTCCGCGCAATCGACTTAGCCATTTTCAATGTTAAGTTTTCGTGTTTAAGTCCATTTCTTTGGTACTGTACCACCTAGGACCACCAAACTTTCACAGCTTCATAAGGGGTGCCCACCACATACAACTATCCAACATGTGACCATTTTTTTTACCTTGACCTATTATTTCTACGTAACTGACTTAGCCATTTTCAATGTTAACTTTTTAACGTACGTCTGGTTAAAGTTTTTTGGTTAAAGTTTTTCGTTATACTATATCTGTGCAACTGCTTCGCCCATTACCTTGAAACTTCACATGGGTGTTTATCATCATCCATATTTTCATTCTACCCCCCAACCGTGCGGCCCCTGTGCCCAATGTCAAGGTCAAATTACTTTGAATTTTTTTCTTAAAGTTTTTTTGTGTACTATATCTCTTCAACTGCTTCACCCATTACCTTGATACTTCACATGGGTGTTTATCATCAGTGTCGCGCCCTCTTGCGGAAAGCGCGATATAGTCGGAATTTTGGCATACGTCCGTCTGTACGTCCGTACGTCCGTGTGTCCGGTTAAAGTTCTTTTTTTGTAGTGTCCATGCCTCGCCCCAAGGCGCGACATACAGGCCACGGCCATCTAGTTTACAAAAAGTGGGTATAATTATGTTATACAAGTGTCTATGCTTGGAAAAAACCTGGCCTTCGTGGCTTTGCCTCGTTTCTTGTTATCTAGTAGCATAAGGTCGTAAGTGCTATATACAGACTATTATCATATAATAAAACAATTATTGACTAGAGAGCCATAGAATATAATCTGATATTCTATGGCTCACTAGTCAATAATTGTATAATATGTTCGGGCCAGTGAAAATTGCTTTCGGGCCTAGGCTCGAAGTCAAGGGAGGACAAGGCAAGGCAAGGCATTTGATTCCGCGGAATTCTTGTTTACTTATCTCCCTTTGTTGTTTCATGCACTGATTTCGTGTCCGGAGCATAACTCGAACACCCTTTGGAATATTTTCATTAAACCTCACACATGAATAGACCACGACCCAAAGGTGTGTCGCGCGCAAGAATGACAACTCTTGTATCGTTAATTTTTTTTACTTATCTCCCTGGTTGTTTCGTGCACTGATTTCGTGTCCGGAGCATAACTCGAACACCCTTTGGAAAATTTTTTATTAAACTTCACACATGCATAGAAGACGACACAAAGGTGTGTCGCGCGCAAGAATGACAACTCTTGCTTTGTTAATTTCTTAGTTATCTCCCTTTGTTGTTTCGTGCACTGATTTCGTGTCCGGAGCATAACTCGAACACCCTTTGGAATATTTTCATGAAACTTCACACATGCTTAGAACACGACCCTAAAGGTGTGTCACGCAAGAATGACAACTCTTGCATCGCTAATTTTTTTAGTTATCTCCCTTTGTTTTTCCGCGCACTGATTTTGTCTCCGGAGCATAACTCGAACACCCTTTTTTCAAACTAGTTGTGTAATTGGGGAGGGGGATACACATGCGCTTGTCGACAAGCGTCCATTTCTAGTTAAATATTCAAAATGTACAAATAAAATGTAAACGAAATTGCACAATTTGGCATTTAAAAATGTTAAAGGCGGAATATTATTTTCTAAACATTCGTCACTGATACGAACATGTCCCTTCATATTAAAAAGTCCATGATATTTCTAAAAATAAAACAATGGTTTATTATGGGTGAGTTAACGTCGCAGCACAAGGTTATCCCCCTGGTTAGATCAGGTCCTTCGCTAGGTTGCTCAGAATCTAGTGTACTCTCGGACATGATTGTCGTTAAATGACAGACCCCGTTCAAATTTGCCTGTTTTTATCCGGAAAATAGTGCTTTACGTCGTTCACTCACAATTCACTCGACCAGCGCAAAAAAAATTAAGCTAATCTCTCATTATTGACTGATGTGACAGTTAAGATTCAATTAAATATTTAAAGACGAATTATGTTCAAATTAATTAATTATCGTGGTCATCTTGACGTGGAATTAACGCCGTTTAATTTTTAAATTCGTGATTTAATGTCACCACCTGTCAAGCAAAACAAATTAAAGAGACCGCCAATCTTGATATTCACACCTCGTTAGGCAAACAGATCAGCTGGCAACAGACTTATCTGTACGCGCTATCAATAGCACTTTACGTTGATTGACTGACCAAGGGACCATGACTTCGGTTTAGGAATTCGACTTTGTCGTAGTTTGAATTTTAGGTAAACAAATATATGATTTATATAGGGAAATTTGCCGGGACCACAGGACGAGTTCGAATTTTCCGGAGTGTTTGACAGAGACCTGTTCGAGAGATCGATCTTCTACTATATATCTTCTCAAGTTTGCCTGTATACGAGTGTATAAATTTGTGTAATTTGAATTGGACTGATTTGACCTCTTCCAAGGCATCTGCAACTGCAGATCAATTTTTGGCATCCTTCTTTGAAAATTATTGCATTTTTAAATCAAAATAACTTTGTAGTATTGGATCGAATATCAATCATTATGATTATGTTACAGAACCAACCAACCTCATGTGTTAACATTATTCATGTAACACTCATTTCCCAAGGTGTATTGTCATCACGTCATCAGTCATGTGCCACAAATTTCATGTGACCATGAACCTAGAACCGGAATATGGGTATTTGTATAAGAAAATCAGGTATCACTGTTTTGTTTTATTCGTCAACAGTTTGTTTTTGTTTTATGAAAATATTAAACCTCCCGTACTGTCGCACAGCGCCTTGAAAATGAAAACGAAAGTTACATACATGCGTCATGGAAAATGTCACTAGCTTTCATCTTATTATTTGTTCTGTTATATGCAACAAATGAAATGTTTGTTTCATTTATAAATATAAAGAAACATAATTAGATTTACCTACATGTATTTTGAAGCATTTGTATACTGTACATAGTCATATACTTACCAACATCGATACCATGCCACAAATATGACATCCTATACTTAAAAGTGACATAATTTGGCCTGATGATGTTACGGTAATACTGAGAACATTCTGATAATTTTGTGAACAATAACAGTATGAACATAAAACTGCACAATTTTGTTAACACTATGTGAATCGATATTTCACAAACAAGATTGGTTTACAGTTGACAATTTGTTGAGACTTGCATGTATTTACTGAACACCCCTTGTGTTTTGTCTGTAGAGCAAGTGTGTATTTATTGACCACCCCTCGTGTCTGTCTGTAGAGCAAGTGTGTATTTATTGACCACCCATTGTGTCTGTCTGTAGAACAAGTGTGTATTTATTGACCACCCCTCGTGCCTGCCTGTAGAACAAGTGAGTATTTATTGACCACCCTTCGTGTCTGTCTGTAGAACAAGTGTGTATTTATTAACCACCCCTCGTGTCTGTCTGTAGAACAAGTGTGTATTTATTGACCACCCCTCGTGTCTGTAGAACAAGTGTGTATTTATTGACCACCCCTCATGTCTGTCTGTAGTACAAGTGTGTATTTATTGACCACCCCTCGTGTCAGCCTGTCGAACAAGTGAGTATTTGTTGACCACCCCTCATGTCTGTCTGTAGAACAAGTGTGTATTTATTGACCACTCCTCTGGTCTGTCTGTAGAACAAGTGTATATTTATTGACCACCTCTCGTGTCTGTCTGTTGAACAAGTGTGTATTTATTGACCACCCCTCGTGTCTGCCTGTAGAACAAGTGTGTATTTATTGACTACCCCTCGTGTCTGCCTGTAGAACAAGCACGATGAGGCTGAGCCCCTGTACGAGGCGGCCCTGCGGATCTACGAGGAGAGTTTCGGCCCCAGCCACCCCCGCGTCGCCGAGACCCTACGCAACCTCGCCGTCCTCAAGTATGAACAGGTATACCATGTCTAATCCCTGGCCCTCTATACCATCACAGGTACACCATGTCTAATCTATGTTCCGCTTGACACTGGTATGTACACCATGTCTAATCCCTGGTCATATATACCATGGTAGGTACACCACGTCTAATCCCTTGTTATCATTCACTGGCTGACTGGTACACCATGTCTAATCCCTGGCCATATGTACACTGGCAGGTACACCACGTCTAATATCTGGCCATCTATAGACTGACCGGTACACCATATCTAATCCCCGGTCCTCTGCACACTGGCAAGTACACCATGTCTAATCCCTGGCCGTCTATACAATGGCAGGTACACCACGTCTAAGACCAGGCCCTGTGTAGACTGGCGGTACACCACATCCAATCCCTGGCCCTCTATACACTGGCAGGTACACCACATCTAATCCCTGGCCCTCTATACACTGGCAGGTACACCACATCTAATCCCTGGCCCTCTATACACTGGCAGATACTCCACATCTAATATACAGTCATCTATACACATTCGCAGGTATGCCACATCTAATCCACAGCCATCTATACAAACACATGTAATTCATGGCCCTCTATACACTAACAGACTATACACTAGCAGGTACACCACATCCAATCCCTGGCCCTCTATACACTGGCAGGTACACCACATCCAATCCATGGCCCTCTTTACACTGGCGGTACACCACATCCAATCCCTGGCCCTCTATACACTGGCAGGTACACCACGTCTAATCTCTGGCCCTCTATACACAGGCAGGTACACCACTTCTGATCCCTGGCCCTCTATACACTGACAGGTACACCACATATAATCCCTGTCGCTCTATACACTGACAGGTACACCACGTCTAATCCCTGGCCGTCTATACAATGGCAGGTACACCACATCTGATACCCGGTCCTCTATTCACTGGCAGGTACACCACGTCTAATCTCTGGTCCTCTATACACTGGCAGGTACACCACATCCAGTCTCTGGCCCTCTATACACTGGCAGGTACACAACGTCTAATCTCTGGTCCTCTATGCACTGACAGGTACACCACATATAATCCCTGTCGCTCTATACACTGACAGGTACACCACGTCTAATCCCTGGCCATCTATACAATGGCAGGTACACCACATCCAGTCTCTGGCCCTCTATACACTGACAGGTACACCACGTCTAATCTCTGGTCCTCTATACACTGGCAGGTACACCACGTCCAGTCTCTGGTCCTCTATAAACTGGCAGGTACACTACGTCTAATCCCTGGCCCTCTATTCAATGGCAGGTACACCACATCTAATCCCTGGTTCTCTATACACTGGCAGGTACACCACATCTAATCCCTGGCCCTCCATACAATGGCAGGTACACCATGTCCAATCTCTGGCCCTCTATACACTGGCAGGTACACCACATCTAATTCCCTGTCCTCTATACACTGGCAGGTACACCACGTCTAATCCCTGGCTGTCTATACAATGGCAAGTACACCACGTCTAATACCAGGCCCTGTGTATACTGGCGGTACACCACATCCAATCCCTGGCCCTCTATACACTGGCAGGTACACCACGTCTAATTCCTGGCCCTCTATACACAGGCAGGTACACCACATCTAATCCCTGGCCGTCTATGCAATGGCAGGTACACCACGTCTAAGACCAGGCCTTGTGTACACTGGCGGTAAACCACATCCAATCCCTGGCCCTCTATACACTGGCAGGTACACCACATCTAATCCCTGGCCCTCTATACATTGGCAGGTACACCACATCTAATCCCTGGCCCTCTATGCACTGGCAGTTGCACCAAATCTAATCCGTGGCCCTATATACACTAGCAGGTACACTACATCCAATCCCTGGCCCTCTATACACTGGCGGTACACCACATCAAATCCCTGGCCCTCTATACACTGGCAGGTACACCACATCTAATACCCGGTCCACTATACACTGGCAGGTACACCACGTCTAATCCCTGGTCCTCTATACACTGGCAGGTACACCACATCTGATACCCGGTCCACTATACACTGGCAGGTACACCACGTCTAATCCCTGGTCCTCTATACACTGGCAGGTACACCACATCCAATCTCTGACCCTCTATTCACTGGCAGATGCACCACATCTAATCCCTGGCCCTCTATACACTGGCAGGTACACCACATCCAATCCCTGGCCCTCTATACAATGGAAGGTACACCATGTCCATTCTCTGGCCCTCTATACACTGGCAGGTACACCACATCTAATCCCCTGTCCTCTATACACTGGCAGGTACACCACATCTAATCCCTGGCCCTCTATACAATGGCAGGTACATCACGTCTAAGACATCAGTGTAAGATGGCGGTAGGACCCACATCCAATCCCTGTGCCCTATACGACTGGCGGTACACCACATCTAATCCTGGCCCTCTATCCAATGGCAGGTACACTCTTAAGCCAGGTTGTGTAGACTGGCGGTACCACATCCAATCCCTGGCCCTCTATACACTGGCAGGTACTCCACATCTAATCCCTGGCCCCATACAGAGGTACTCCACATCTATACAGTAATTAACATTCGCAGGTATGCCACGTCTAATCCACTGTCATCTATACGAACACATCTAATTCACAGTCATATACACATTGGCAGGTATGTCACATCTTATCCACAGTCCCCTATACACATTGGCAGGTACTCCACATCTAATCTACATTCATCTATACAAATTGCCAGGTATGCCACATCTAATCCACAGTCCTCTATACACATTGGCAGATATGCCACATCTAATCCACAGTCATCTATACACATTGGCAGATATGCCACATTTAATCCACAGTCCTCTATACACATTGGCAGATATGCCACATCTAATCCACAGTCCTCTATACACATTGGCAGATATGCCACATCTAATCCACAGTCATCTATACACATTGGCAGGTATGCCACATCTAATCCACAGTCCTCTATATACATTGACCGGTATGCCACATCTACTCCACATTCCTCTATATACATTGCCAGGTATGACACATCTAATCCACAGTCATCTATACACATTGGCATGTATGTCACGTCTAATCCACAGTCATCTATACACATTGACAGGTATGCCACATCTAATCCACAGTCATCTATACACATTGGCAGGTATGCCACATCTAATCCACAGTCCTCTATAGACATTGACAGGTATGCCACATCTAATCCACAGTCATCTATACAGTTTGGCAGGTATGCCACATCTAATCCACAGTCCTCTATACACATTTGCAGGTATGCCACATCTAATCCACAGTCTCACATACGTCTTTGGCATATTGTATGTGACAGTTGAATCTGGTTATACCCCTTATGTGAGTATTACGATATTCGTAATCCAATTTTAGGGGAAGGGGCCAAGTGACTTGGTGTGGTATGGACCTGGCACCAGGTCAGGTTATTCTAATTTCAGGGCTGAATATATTTGTTCTCGATGTAAATACTCCGTCCTGATTTTGGGATTTTCCCCCCAATACAGCAGGTTAAAATGGGATCGAACCCGTTTACCCGGCCTTACATGACCTTTACTATTGATAGGCCGTTAAACACTAATAAACAAACAAACAAACAAACTAATCCACATTCCTCTGTATACATTGACAGGTATGCCACATCTAATCCACAGTCATCTATACACATTGGCATGTATATGACGTCTAATCCAGTCATATATACACATTGACAGGTATGCCACGTCTAATCCACAGTCCTCTATACACATTGGCAGGTATGCCACAACTAATCCACAGTTCTCTATACACATTGGCAGGTATAGCATGTCTAATCCAGTCATCTATACACATTGAGGTAGCCACGTAACTCACAGTCCTATACATTGGCAGGATGCCACTAATCCACAGTTCTTATTACTTGGCAGGTATAGCTGTCTTAATCCAGTCATCTATACACATTGACAGGTATGCCACGTCTAATCCACAGTCCTCTATACACATTGGCAGGTATGCCACAACTAATCCACAGTTCTTACACAGTGGCATACCCCACATCTAATTCAGTCATCTATACACATTGGCAGGTATGCCACAACTAATCCACAGTCATCTATACACATTGGTTCAGGTTATGCCACGTCTAATCCACAGTCCTTTATACACATTGGCAGGTATGCCACATCTAATCCACAATCCTCTATATACATTGTCAGGTATGCCATATCTAATCCACATTCCTCTATATACATTGACAGGTATGCCACATCTAATCCACATTCATCTATACACATTGGCAGGTATGCCACATCTAATCCACAGTCATCTATACACATTGGCAGGTATGCCACTTTTAATACACATTCCTCTTTATGCATTGACAGGTATGCCATATCTAATCCACAGTCATCTATACACATTGGCATGTATATCACGTCTAATCCAGTCATCTATACACATTGACAGGTATGCCACGTCTAATCCACAGTCCTCTATACACATTGGCAGGTATGCCACAACTAATCCACAGTTCTCTATACACATTGGCAGGTATAGCATGTCTAATCCAGTCATCTATACACATTGACAGGTATGCCACGTCTAATCCACAGTCCTCTATACACATTGGCAGGTATGCCACAACTAATCCACAGTTCTCTATACACAGTGGCATACCCCACATCTAATTCAGTCATCTATACACATTGGCAGGTATGCCACAACTAATCCACAGTCATCTATACACATTGGCAGGTATAGCATGTCTAATCCAGTCATCTATACACATTGACAGGTATGCCACATCTAATCCACAGTCCTCTATACACATTGGCAGGTATGCCACAACTAATCCACAGTTCTCTATACACAGTGGCATACCCCACATCTAATTCAGTCATCTATACACATTGGCAGGTATGCCACAACTAATACACAGTCATCTATACACATTGGCAGGTATGCCACGTCTAATCCACAGTCCTTTATACACATTGGCAGGTATGCCACATCTAATCCACAATCCTCTATATACATTGTCAGGTATGCCATATCTAATCCACATTCCTCTATATACATTGACAGGTATGCCACATCTAATCCACATTCATCTATACACATTGGCAGGTATGCCACATCTAATCCACAGTCATCTATACACATTGGCAGGTATGCCACTTTTAATACACATTCCTCTATATACATTGACAGGTATGCCATATCTAATCCACATTCCTCTATATACATTGACCGGTATGCCACATCTACTCCACATTCCTCTATATACATTGCCAGGTATGCCATATCTAATCCACATACCTCTATACACATTGGCAGGTATGCCACATCTAATCCACATTCCTCTATATACTTTGACAGGTATGCCACATCTAATCCACATTCATATATACATTGACAGGTGTGCCACATCTAATCCACAGTCGCCTATACACATTGGCAGGTATGCCACATCTAATTCACAGTCCTTTACATCTAATTCACAGTCCTATACACATTGGCAGGTATGCCACATCTAATCCACAGTCCTCTATACACATTGGCAGGTATGTCACATTTAATCCACATTCCTCTGTATACATTAACAGGTATGCCACATCTAATCCACAGTCCTCTTTATGTGGCAGTTGGAATTTGTGGGGGATAAATAAAATATCGCATTACATGTATATTTGTTACATTCTTTAATCCCATCCACCCTTTGACCATTGTCTCCTTTCGGGTTATACATCACCGTCCTCACTAGTCATTTCATAGCTGTAGACTTAGCCATTGTGGACTTTACATCTACCGGTATATGTAACTTTACTGTATTATTATATAGCAGTAGGTATGACATAGTGGCTAGTCTAGCGTAGTAAGATTCTTTTGTTAGGCAGTCACATGACTAAGAAATGCACTGTTTCACATGAGCGCACAGCTCTCGTCATTCGTGCCCGGCCAGTAGCGTTGGAGCTACCCGGCCACATTTACTTGATAACATGTATATCATCTCTAATCTACAACCCTTTGTACATGACAGCATGCATACCTTGTCTAATCCAAGGCCCTCTGTACATGACAGCATGCATACCTTGTCTAATCCAAGGCCCTCTGTACATGATGGCATGCATACCATGTCTAATCGAAGGCCCTCTGTACATGATGGCATTCATGCAATGTCTAATCCAAGGCCCTCTTGTACATGATGGCATTTATACCATGTCTAATCCAAGGACCTCTGTACATCATGACATTCATACCATGTCTAATACAAGGCCCTATGTACATGATGGCATTCATACCATGTCTAATACAAGGCCCTCTGTACATGATGGCATTCATACCATGTCTAATCCAAGGCCCTCTGTACATGATGGCATTCATACCATGTCTAATCCAAGGCCCTCTGTACATGATGGCATTTATACCATGTCTAATCCAAGGCCCTCTGTACATGATGGTATTCACACCATGTCTAATACAAGGCCCTCTGTACATGATGGCATTCATACCATGTCTAATCCAAGGCCCTCTGTACATGATGGCATTCATACTATGTCTAATCCAAGGCCCTCTGTACATTATGGCATTTATACCATGTCTAATCCAAGGCCTCTGTGGACCATGATGGTTATTCACACCATGTCTAATACAAGGCCCTCTGTACATGATGGCATTCATACCATGTCTAATCCAAGGCCCTCTGTACTTGATGGCATTCCAGTCTTCACGAAAAACTTTTTGAACCACTGGCCCTCCGGGCCAGTCAACTTCCCAAAGTTACTGGCCCGAACAAAATTTTACTGGCCCGAAAAATTATGCGGTACTATGTATAAATATAATATTATCATAAAAGTATATATATGCTTGTATAATAGTTGTATAATAAGAATAAAAACAAGTCAATATAATGTTGTTTTAATGATTGGTCTCAAGATATCAATGTTTTATGAAATCTAGCATCTTCCTGGACAATCTCCATCTGGTCATCATCATCTCTGGATTGGTCTCAAGATATCAATGTTTTATAAACTAGATCTTCCGACATCTCCATCTGGTCATCATCTCTGGATTGGTCTCAAGATATCAATGTTTTATGAACTAGATCTTCCGACATCTCCATCTCGTCATCATCTCTGTCTTGGTCATCATCGCTCTCATCACGGTCACTCTGACTCAATACCTACCAGGGCTTCTAAAATTTCAAAATGCCAATCGGTCCAGACGTAATTGTCGGCCCGAAGGAGCCGGTACGATTAGTGCCCCCCCCCCCCCCCCCCCCATGTTTTGTTGACTCCCCCTCTTCAGAAACTGAAAATCTGTTGGCTATTGGGTGCAGAATCTAAGTTTTGTGCTTTCTGCAGTTTGTCTGAAGCGAAGACACTTCGTGTAAACATAGAAAATATATCTTTTATGGTCAATGTACTATATTTATCGATTTTTGTAATGGAAAAGTCGTGTTTGAAACATTTAATACACACAGGCTCTTTGATGCGATGTCAGAAATCGGCTATTACATCAATTGAACACATAAAATAAAATAGTTAATCAAGTTTTAAAATGGTAATGTTTTACCATAATTCTGGTGTACCAGCATACACAAACAATTATTAACTGTTAGGGAAGCAAGATAATTGTATTTTTGTCAAGTAAATAACAATAATATCAAGTAGCCACAACTATAAAGAGGTAAATGGAACGGCCGTTCATGTAGCAAAGAGAATAAAAAAAAATTAAGAAAAAAAAAAAAAAAGGTTCTACTGGTCCGCCGGGCCTGGCAGCTTCTGAATTTTACTGGCCCGTCGGAAATTTTACTGGCCTCGGCATCGGACCTGTACATGATGGCATTCATACCATGTCTAATCCAAGGCCCTCTGTACATGATGGCATTCATACCATGTATAAGCCAAGGCCCTCTGTACATGATGACATTCATATCATGTCTAATACAATGCCCTCTGTACATGATGACATTCATACCATGTATAAGCCAAGGCCCTCTGTACATGATGGCATTCATACCATGTATAATCCAAGGCCCTCTGTACATGATGGCATTCATACCATGTATAAGCCAAGGCCCTCTGTACATGATGACATTCATACCATGTCTAATCCAATACCCTCTGTACATGATGGCATGCATACCATGTATAAGCCAAGGCCCTCTGTACATGATGACATTCATACCATGTCTAATACAATGCCCTCTGTACATGATGGCATTCATACCATGTCTAATCAAGGCCCTCTGTACATGATGGCTTCATACCATGTATAAGCCAGGCCCTCTGTACATGATACCATTCATACCATGTATAATCAAGGCCCTCTGTACATGATGCATTCATACCATTGTAGCCAAGGCCCTCTGTACATGATGACATTCATACCATGTATAATCCAAGGCCCTCTGTACATGATGGCATTCATACCATGTATAAGCCAATGCCCTCTGTACATGATGACATTCATACCATGTCTAATACAATGCCCTCTGTACATGATGGCATACATACCATGTCTAATCCAAGGCCCTCTGTACATGATGGCATTCATACCATGTATAAGACAAGGCCCTCTGTACATGATGACAGGGGGGTTTTCAAACCCACCATGGTCTAATACATGCCCTCTGTACATGATGACATTCATACCATGTATAACCAAGCCAAAGCCCTCTGTACATGATGGCATTCATACCATGTAATAATCCAAGTCCCTCTGTACAATGATGGCATTCAATAAAACCATGTATAAAGCAAGGCCCTCTGTACATGAATGACATTCATACCAGGTCTAATCCAATACCTCTGTACATGATGGCATGCATACCATGTATAAGCAAAAAAAAAAGCCCTCTGTACATATGACATTGCATCCACCAATGTCTAATATACAATGCCCTCTGTACATGATAGGGCATTCATACCCATGTCTAATCAAGGCCCTCTGTACATGATGGCATTCATTACATGTATAAGCCAAGGCCCCTCTGTACATGATGACATTCATACCATGTAAAATCCAAGGCCCCTGTACATGAAATGGCCTTCATACCATGTTATAAGCCAAGGCCCTCTGTACATGATGGACAAATTCCTACCAATGTTAAATAAAAATCCAAGGCCCTCTGAACATGATGGCATTTCTACCATGTATAACCAAGGCCCTCTGAACATGACATTCAATACCGTAACCAAGTTAATCCAATGCCCTCTGTACATATTGCAGCATACCAATTGTATAAGCCAGGACCTCTGTACCAAGGAATGACCATTCATACCATGTCCTACAATCCCTCCTGTACAGTGGATGGCAAACCCATTCCATGTCCTAATCCAAGGCCCTCTTACATGATGGTTGCATTCATACCATGTATAAAGCCAAGGCCTCCCTACATGAATGGACATCCATAACCAATGTATAAACCAACCCACTGTACATGATGGCATTCACCAATGTAATAATCCCCAAGGCCCTCTGTACATGATGACATTCATACATGTCTAATCAATGCCCTCTGTACATGAAATGGTCAATCATTTACCATGTCCCTGATCAGGCCCTCAGTACCATGATGGCAATCATACAAGTATAAGCCCAAGTCTCTGTACATGATGACATCACCACCAAAGTCTAATACAATTGCCCTCTGTACATGATGACATTCATACAAGTATATAAGCCAAGGCCCTCTGTACATGATGGACATTCATACCATGTCTAATCCAAGGCCCTCTGTACATGATGGCATTCATACCATGTATAAGCCAAGGCCCCTCTGTACATGATGACATTCATACCATGTTTAATCCAATGCCCTCTGTACAGGATGGCATGCATACCATGTATAAGCCAGGCCCTCTGTAACATGATGACATTCATACCATGTATAATCCAAGGCCCTCTACATGATAGCTTCTACCTGATAAAAGGCAATTCCCTCAGTACAATGATGGCATTCATACCAATAAAAGCCCTCTGTACTATGACATTCTACCATTGATACCAAGGCCCTCTGTACATGAATGGCAATTCATCAATGTATAACAATGCCCTGTACATGATTTCATTCATACCATGTCTAATACAATGCCCTCTGTACATGATGACATTCATACCATGTCTAATACAATGCCCTCGTAGATATTCTCAATGTCTAATACATGCCCTCTGTACCATGATTACATTCAATACATGCCCTCTGTATCCTCTGATGATTACATTCATACCATGTATAATACAATGCCCTCTGTACATGATTACATTCATACAATGTCTAATACAATGCCCTCTGTACATGATTACATTCATACCATGTCTAATACAATGCCCTCTGTACATGATGACATTCATACCATGTCTAATACAATGCCCTCTGTACAAGATGACATTCATACAATGTATAATCCAAGGCCCTCTGTACATGATGACATTCATACCATGTATAAGCCAAGGCCCTCTGTACATGATGGCATTCATACCATGTATAAGCCAAGGCCCTCTGTACATGATCACATTCATACCATGTATAAGCCAAGGCCCTCTGTACATGATGACATTCATACCATGTCTAATCCAAGGCCCTCTGTACATGATGACATTCATACCATGTATAAGCCAAGGCCCTCTGTACATGATGACATTCATACCATGTATAATCCAAGGCCCTCTGTACATGATGACATTCATACCATGTCTAATCCAAGGCCCTCTGTACATGATGACATTCATACCATGTATAATCCAAGGCCCTCTGTACATGATGACATTCATACCATGTATAATCCAAGGCCCTCTGTACATGATGACATTCATACCATGTATAATCCAAGGCCCTCTGTACATGATGGCATTCATACCATGTATAAGCCAAGGCCCTCTGTACATGATGGCATTCATACCATGTATAATCCAAGGCCCTCTGTACATGATGGCATTCATACCATGTATAATCCAAGGCCCTCTGTACATGATGACATTCATACCATGTCTAATCCAAGGCCCTCTGTACATGATGACATTCATACCATGTATAATCCAAGGCCCTCTGTACATGATGACATGCATACCATGTATAATCCAAGGCCCTCTGTACATGATGGCATTCATACCATGTAATCCAAGGCCCTCTGTACATGATGACATTCATACCATGTATAATCCAAGGCCCTCTGTACATGATGACATTCATACCATGTATAATCCAAGGCCCTCTGTACATGATGGCATTCATACCATGTATAATCCAAGGCCCTCTGTACATGATGGCATTCATACAATGTATAATCCAAGGCCCTCTGTACATGATGACATTCATACCATGTATAATCCAAGGCCCTCTGTACATGATGACATTCATACCATGATATCCAAGGCCCTCTGTACATGATGGCATTCATACCATGTATAATCCAAGGCCCTCTGTACATGATGACATTCATACAATGTATAATCCAAGGCCCTCTGTACATGATGACATTCATACCATGTCTAATCCAAGGCCCTCTGTACATGATGACATTCATCCAAGGCCCTCTGTACATGATGGCATTCATACGATGTCTAATACAATGCCCTCTGTACATGATGACATTCATACCATGTATAATCCAAGGCCCTCTGTACATGATGACATTCATACCATGTCTAATCCAAGGCCCTCTGTACATGATGGCATTCATACCATGTCTAATCCAAGGCCCTATGTACATGATGGCATGCATATCATGTCTAATCCAATACCATGTCTAATCCAAGGCCCTCTGTACATGATGACATTCATACCATGTCTAATTCAAGGCCCTCTGTGCATGATGACATTCATACCATGTCTAATTCAAGGCCCTCTGTACATGATGGACATTCACACCATGTCTAATCCAAGGCCCTCTGTACATGATGGCATTCATACCATGTCTAATACAATGCCCTCTGTACATGATGGCATGAATACCATGTCTAATCCAAGGCCCTCTGTACAGGATGGTATGCATACCATGTCTAATGCAAGGCCCTATATACATGATGACATGCATACCATGGCTAATCCAAGGCCCTCTGTACATGGCATTCATAACATGTCTACTATGTGGTACCATATGATGGCATTGTCTAATCCAAAGCCCTTTGTACATGATGGCATACATACCATGTATAATCCAAGCCCTCTGTACATGATGACATTCATACCATGTCTAATACAAGGCCCTCTGTACATGATGGCATTCATACCATGTCTAATACAAGGCCCTCTGTACATAATAGCATTCTGTACATGATGGCATTCATACCATGTCTAATCCAAGGCCCTCTGTACATGATGGCATTCATACCATATCTAATACAAGGCCCTCTGTACATGATGGCATTCATACCATGTCTAATACAAGGCCCTCTGTACATGATGGCATTCTGTACATGATGGCATTCATACCATGTCTAATCCAAGGCCCTCTATACATGATGACATTCATACCATGTCTAATCCAAGGCCCTCTGTACATGATGACATGCATACCATGTCTAATCCAAGGCCCTCTGTACATGATGGCATTCTGTACATGATGACATTCATACCATGTCTAATTCAAGGCCCTCTGTACATGATGACATGCATACCATGTCTAATCCAAGGCCCTCTATACATGATGGCATTCATACCATGTCTAATACAAGGCCCTCTGTACATGATGACATGCATACCATGTCTAATCCAAGGCCCTCTATACATGATGGCATTCATACCATGTCTAATACAAGGCCCTCTGTACATGATGACATGCATACCATGTCTAATCCAAGGCCCTCTGTACATGATGGCATGCATACCATGTATAAGCCAAGGCCCTCTATACATGATGACATTCATACCATGTCTAATACAAGGCCCTCTGTACATGATGACATGCATACCATGTATAATCCAAGGCCCTCTATACATGATGGCATTCATACCATGTCTAATACAAGGCCCTCTGTACATGATGGCATTCATACCATGTCTAATCCAAGGCCCTCTGTACATGATTACATTCATACCATGTCTAATCCAAGGCCCTCTGTACATGATTACATTCATACCATGTCTAATCCAAGGCCCTCTGTACATGATGACATGCATACCATGTCTAATCCAAGGCCCTCTGTACATGATGGCATGCATACCATGTATAAGCCAAGGCCCTCTATACATGATGGCATTCATACCATGTCTAATCCAAGGCCCTCTGTACATGATGGCATTCTGTACATGATGACATTCATACCATGTCTAATTCAAGGCCCTCTGTACATGATGACATGCATACCATGTCTAATCCAAGGCCCTCTATACATGATGGCATTCATACCATGTCTAATACAAGGCCCTCTGTACATGATGGCATCATACCAGTATAAGCCAGGCCCTCATACATGATGACATTCATACCATGTCTAATACAAGGCCCTCTGTACATGATGACATCATACCATGTATAATCCAAGGCCCTCTATACATGATGGCATCATACCATGTCTACAAGGCCCTGTACATGATGGCATTCATACCATGTCTAATCCAAGGCCCTCTGTACATGATTACATTCATACCATGTCTAATCCAAGGCCCTCTGTACATGATTACATTCATACCATGTCTAATCCAAGGCCCTCTGTACATGATGACATGCATACCATGTCTAATCCAAGGCCCTCTGTACATGATGGCATGCATACCATGTATAAGCCAAGGCCCTCTATACATGATGGCATTCATACCATGTCTAATCCAAGGCCCTCTGTACATGATGGCATTCATACCATGTCTAATATGTTGTACCCTGTATATGATGGCATTCATACCATGTCTAATATGTTGTACCCTGTATATGATGGCAGGCACGCCACATTTACTCCATGGCCCTGTTTACCAGTGTTATCCGTGTTACCACTGCAGCACGACTACGAGACGGCAGCACGGCTCTACAAGCGGGCCACAGAGATCAAGGAGAGCGACTCGGCGTACGCGGGCAAGGATCTGTCCCGCCGCAGCTCCAGTACTGACACCAACTCTACCGTGAAGAACCTCCACGTGCTCCACTCCTGACCCCCGTGGCTGAAATGGGGACGTTTCCGGGCTGCGCGGCAATATCTCGGCCCAGGCTTATAAAACTGTTTGAACAAAAGCCAGATGATTCATTGGCTGGGTCCTCCTGCCCTCGCTATGGTGTCACAACTGATGTCACAATGTTACCTCTATTGATGTACGGGCCAGTCTAGGAGATTATCACACATCTTACATCTGTGCTGCTAACTGAAGATATGGGGTTTATGGCCCTTCTCACCAGTGGTGACTCAATTACAGACTTTGTACAACATCATTCAGTTTATTTGAACTTCCCAAAATCATTTTGATGACAACTACAATATAAAAATTTCCTATTTACATTTGAAATAAGCTCCCAAAATTTATATTTAAGCTATTTATGTCTACCCCATATATGTCCGTCTGTCCGTCACAAGTGGGTGGAAGGTGGGTGCAAGCGATGGGTAATTTAACGATCGGGGTTCATCCTTACCGGAATTCCGAATGGAGACCTGGTTTGGCCCTCACACACGTCTTTGGCATTTTGTATGTGACAGTTGAATCTGGTTATATCCCTTATGTAAGTATTACGATTATTCGTAATCCTATTTTAAGGGAAGGGGCCAAGTGACTTTGGTGTGGTATGGACCTGCCACCAGGTCAGGTTATTCTAATTTCAGGGCTGAATATATTGTTTCTCGATGTAAATATTCAGTTCTGATTTTGGAATTTTCCCCCCAATGCAGCAGGTTAAAACGGGATCGAACCCGTTTGCCCGGCCTTACATGACCTTAGCTGTTGATAGGCCGTTAAACACCAATAAACAAACAAACAAACTGTCCGTCACAAAATTTGTGTCACGCATTTCTCCAAAACTATTTGAGTTAGAGTCGCGAAATTGTACAGAAATATTTGTCATCATGTGAAGTTGCGCACCTGGGGTTTTAGATGTGGATTCATCCAGCATTACGCAAACACGTCTTATTTGGAATTAATAAATCAGTGAACTACTTTCGGCAAGGGAGATAATCAATATCACGCGAACTATTTTCATACGAGCCAAGCGGATTGTTCTGTTTATTAGTATATATAGTTTTAATCTATCTCCTGTGATATATAATGATACATTACTTCGTCATGTTATGGGTACTAATACATGTTGTTTCAATAGCGTGTCTCTGTAACGGTATCGTTGTAGATGGAGTTGCAAATAATTTAATAATTATTACGTTCAAATGGTTGCGTAATACTGATAGCACTTCTGTATAAATGTAATCGTCGTAAATGACGCAATAGTCGTGAGGTTAAGGTCGCCGAATTCTATGATTTAATTACCGATTCCCGAAAGGGTCGGGGGTTCAAACCTCGACTTGGTATATTGTTTTTTTTATGCCACCGGGTTTCGAAGAAACGGGTGGCATATAATGTTTGGACCGTCCGTCTGTCTGTCCGTCTGTCTGTCCGTCTGTCCGTCCGTCACACTTTTCGGTTAACCAATTTGTCACAGTTTCTCAAATATGCTGCAGGTGGCATCCTCGTTCGACAGACGCATTTCTTGTTTCTCCATATATATTATTTTTGTGATTTTAATATTTTCACAATTTTATGATTTTAATAAAAATAGCTATAAATTGATAGAAACTTACCAACGATGAAAGTGTCCGTCTTTAAGTAATATATACACAGACAGTTTGTTACTGTTTTTTAAGTTTGAGGTACTGTCTATACTATATAACCATATAATTTTTTACTGTCGCAAAATCTATTTTTTGGCTGTCACAATTAATTAATTTTCGGACAGCAAACATTTTTTTATGAATTTGAAATAATTATTGTCCTCCATCTCATCACAAAACTTCGAACTGCGCATGTGGCTACCACGACCAGAATTCACTGGCCGCAAACACAGTAGCCTTCGGCGTCTACTTATTAAATTATTATTTTTTATTTTATTTGAATTCCGCGTGAGAGCTGAATTTTGTGTCAACACCATTTACAGAAAATATTGGTGATTTTCTAAACGAATATCGGAGAAATGCGGCTATATATTTTGTGTCAATTTTCAATACCATTTACAGAAAAAAATTACTGATTTTTTAAAACAATATTAGCACAACTAAATACGGTGATAGAATTTTTGTCAACTTTTCAAAACCATTTACGGAAAATATTACTGATTTTCTAAAAACAATATCGGCGAAGGTGTACTGAACTACTTTTTTTTTAAAAATAAGCAGCCGTCTAATAGATCTGTGTATAATCGAGAGTATATCGTTAATTGTCATGTTGTCTCCGACTGAGGTGTTGCGGCACACATCAAAACGACTCGTCAATTTAAAAACATTGCCTAATGGTCAACATTTACAGCTGTGTGGTGTCATCAGATCAACACCTCGTCACACGACTGCGCAGTATCAATTTTTTTTCCGCACAAAGCGACGTGTATTTACAATTAGATCTGTGTAATGTGTTGGGTGTAGCCAAAGACCATACATAAATTCGTAATTAGTCACAGATGTAGCCTTAAAATATAATCGATTTCCTTAAATTACGTCCGCAAGTTGACAGATATTTCAGAGCAGACGTCATCGTAATTTGCCGTTATTTATTTCCAAAATTAGCCATATATTCTGTAAATGGCGTTGAATGTTGACAATAAATTAAGACCAGATCAGTACGTTAAATCGCTATCGACGACAACTGACGATCCGATGAGAGAGTAATACTGTTTACGCGTATCCAATGTTAAATATACATAATTATTTTTGTATGACTTTCGTAGTTTTTACCGAGAAATTCAAACCGTTTCCAATTATTGGGGAACATGTTCCAGCCGTTAACACTTATTTAGCAGCATTACTTATGTAGTTAGTCTGAACATTCTGCAGAGAAATTTGAATTGGACGGAATCGAGCGTTGTTTAAACTTAGTCCGGTTCATATGCACAGGTCAGAATATGAACTGAAAATGGCACTTTGTGTGACAGAAATCCGTACGCGGACGAATAAATGCGTACAAAATAAACAACTTTTTGCCTCACTAATTATGCTGCCCCCTTATGCGATAACAAGGGGGGCATATTGCGTTGCTGTTGAGGTTCCGTAAGTCAATCCGTCTGTGTACACTTAAGTTTGTAAGAGTTTCTCAAACATGTAATATCCTCCATATTACCTGAAAGATTGCTTCGTTGCTTTGACACTTGAATCACCTGAACATTTGTTACACACTCGCGCCACCATTAACATGACCTTGATCTTTGTCACCTTCAAAATGTGGCTGAAAGAAACATTTAGCCATTTTGTTGCGTCAAAAGGTTTGTAAGAGTTTCTCCAACATGTAATATCCTCAATATTACGTGAAGGATTGCTTCTATACTGGACACTTGAAAACTGGAACATTTGGCGCACACTCACGCCACCCTTAACATGACCTTGACCTTTGTCACCTTCGAAATGTCGCTGCAACACTTAGCCATTTTGTTGCGTCAAAAGGTTTGTAAGAGTTTCTCTAACATGTAATATCTTCAATAATACGTGAAGGATTGCTTCAATACTTGGACACTTGAATCACCTGAACATGTGTTACACATTCGCATCATCATTAACACGGCCTTGACCTTTGTCACCTTCAGAATGTCGCTGAAACATTTCGCAATTTCGTTACATCAAAAAGTTTGTAAGAGTTTCTCAAACATATAATATCTCCAAGATTGCGTGAAGGATTGCTTCCATACTTGGACACTTGAATCACCTGAACATTTGTCAGACACTTGCTACCGTTAACACAACCTTGAACGTTGTCACCTTCGTAATGTCACTGAAACACTTAGGGCTGTTCCAGTTAAACATACACGGCACCCGGGGACGGCAGAAAAAAGAAAATACATGCCAGGGTGTCTGTGCCTAAAAATTGCATCTATGCTTTTGCTTTTGCCGGTATACTGGTATACCCTCACACATGAGTGTTATCACCAGTTGAGTGCTAGGGGAAAATCAGAGGAAAAACGAAAAAGACTAGATAGAGCAGTAGGCCAAGGAACGGTAGAAGGAAGCATAGAGAGAGAAAGAAAAAGAGAAAGAAGAAGGTTTAGAATTAAATGAGTCTGGAGTGCTGAACCTTCAAGACCTGAGCCTTAAAGGAATCCAGCGACTCTGCCAGGCAGGTGTCAGTGGGCAGTTGGTTCCACTGTACAACGGTTCTAGGGAAGAAGGAGAAACGAGTGTAGTCTTTGTCGGCACGCAACTGGCGGTATTGGTGTTGGCGTCTACCAGTGCCTCGTGTTAAGTAGTTATCCTCATTTATGGCTACAAGATTGTTCCTAATTTTGTACAGCATACTCAGTCTGGCATCGACTCTCCTCTGTTCAAGTGATCTCCACTCCAGACTGTGCAGCATATCGGTTACACTAGATGTGTTGTGATAACGGTTAGAACCCATCTTGCAGCCCTCCTCTGGACCATCTCGAGTTGGTGTACAAGCCTATGCAGAGTTAAGTCACCCTCATTGTCTTTGCTAATACTCTTGGGGTCCCAGACTGTGGAACAGTATTCTAGTTTAGGACGAACAAGGGATTTATAAGCTCGTTCTTTGACAATCTTCGAGTTGATCCTGAGGTTACGTTTCAGAAAACCTAGAGTCTGATTGGCCTTAGATGAGACGGAGTTTATGTGTTTATTCCACTTCAGATCGTGGCTGATGTTAACCCCGAGGTACTTAATACAAGGAACTGAAGAAAGAATTTGGCCGTGGAGAGAGTAGTTATGCATAACAGGAGCCTTCCTGGTGGTAATGTGAATAACCTCGCATTTGTCAGGATGAAAAGACATTTGCCAGTCGGATTCCCATCTCTCGAGATTATGAAGGTCCTCTTGAAGTTTGTTGCAGTCAGATGGGCTATGTAAAGCTAAGTACAACAATGTGTCATCTGCAAAGAGCCGGACAGTACTATGGGTTGTGTACTCCGGGAGGTCATTAATATAAACAAGAAATAACGCAGGACCAAGCACAGAGCCTTGTGGAACACCAGATAGTACTGGAACGGACGTAGAAGCTTTCCCTTCAAGGCCGACACGCTGAGACCTACCACTAAGAAAGGATCCTATCCAACCGAGTGCTAATCCCTTCACGCCATAGGATGAGAGTTTGTAGAGGAGCCTATTGTGTGCTACCTTATCAAAGGCCTTAGCGAAATCCATGACTACAACATCATTCTGTCTACCACTCTGCATGTTGAGGGCTATGTCGTGAACAAATTCAATAAGTTGACTTTCACAGCTACGCTTCTCCCGAAAGCCATGCTGGAGGGGATATGAATATTGTTCCTATTGAGATGCTGCATCATATTACTGCAAACAATGTGCTCCAAGAGCTTACAGCAGATACAAGTTAGAGAGACAGGGCGATAGTTCGAAGGTGTCGTTTTGTCACCTTTCTTGTATATTGGTGTTACATTGGCTTGTTTCCAAATGTCTGGTAGGGACTGTTGCTGAAGTGAGTATTGAAAAGTAGAGTAAGAATTGGCGCAAGTTCAGCCGAGAGGCGCTTCAGAATAGTAGGAGTAATATTGTCTGGGCCTGGGGCCTTGGATTCTGACAGTTTTTGCAAAAGTTTCTGTACACCATTTTCTGTTACCTCTATCTCATGCATGTCATTTTCTTTTCTGGAAAAAAGGTTTGAAACATATTTGCAGTAAGAAACGAGTTTCATGGGAGTTTTGCTGAGAGAAAACAGAGTGGAACTGGTCATTAAGCAAATTGGCTTTTGAGATTGGATCGGTAATAGATACTCCCCGTTTCTCTTCAGGGATTTAAGTCCAATAGCATCTGTTTTTTTTGTGCTTAATAAAAGTCCAGAAACGTTTTGTAATATTGAAGTTTTCAGTTACTGAATTTTCATCTTTTGGAGTAATTAAGTCCTCAACATACTCCCAGTAAGCTCCTCTGCTCAGTGTCTGTATATGGTGTTTAAGAGTTTTTAGTTTACTTGAACCTTCAGGGGTAGGTTTAGCTCTGTTTTTAAAGTAAAGTTTATCCCGTTTCCTAATAAGACGCCTTATTTTACCATTAATCCAAGGTTGTCTATCTTTTAACTTTGCAGTTTTGTGCGGTATGAACTGGCTGATGGCTCTTTCGAGCTCCGAAGTGATATTGACCCATAATTGGTTAACCGGGGTTGAAGTGTCAAAATTTTGCAATTGGCTTTCCCCAAAGGTAGTAATATGCTTTCTAAGTCCCTCCCAATCACCCTTACTGTAGAGCGCAATCTTCCTGGGGGTTTGCTTGTTTAATAGGCCTAATGTCAATTTCAGTTGTTAGGACAGCATCATGGTCACTTACACCTGGGATCACTTTGCATGAAGAAATTATATTGGGGTTGTTTGTGATAACAAGGTCAAGGATGTTGGTGCCCCTGGTGGGTGAGTCTACAAGTTGAGTCCGGCCCATGTCGTCTAAGAGGTCAACGAACTGAAAGGTAAGAGTGGGATAGCCACAATTCTGTTTTTTATACAGTTGTTTGGCCAGTCGTATCCGGGAAAATTCATGTCTCCTGCAATAATAACATGGGAACAGTCATACCCAATCTCCGAAGTGACTCGGAAAACTGGTCTAAACTAAGAGCTGTTGCCCTCACTAGGCTTGTAGTAGCTACATAAATAAAGTGGCTTACATCCAGTAACCTCCATTTTCATCCAGGCAATCTCGCAGTCTGTATGCAGGTCGGGGACCTCGCTGCAAATAAAGTCATCTTTTGCGGCAATAATTACCCCACCACCTCCCCGTTTTCTGTCAACCCGGACAACATTTTCCATGTACTGTCTGGGTAAGATTTCACCCAAGTGAATAGTGGCATCTATCTTGGTTTCGACCCCTATGATAACATCAGGGTTTACGCTATCGATCATGTTACTAAGATCAGTACTGTGGGCCACGATAGAATTAATGTTTACACTCAGTACTTTCAGAGGTTTTAATGTACGACATGTGCGTGTAGGTTTTCCTGTACGAGGGAGTCGATGAGAGGTTCTTGGGGAAGAACTGTATGTGGGATCTCCTGGGCTGCTCTGCTGAGAAAGTGTGCTGAAGTTGCATGGGCTTATGGGCTCAAACCTGTTTGTCGTGATCAGGTCATCAATAAAGTTTTGATGACACAGTATGCTGATTAATTGCATTGCAATTGAGACAGTGCCAGCTTACACTGGTGTTCTGTAGTGTATGGAAGGTGGCTTCGCCTATATCCTGACAGTCAATGTGGAACCAGATAAAACAAGTCTCACAAAACACGGCATTCCTAGACCAGGTTACATTTGTTTCACAAGCTCCGCATGGGTAAATGCTGTTCCCACTAGTTTCTGTAATGCTAGGACCTGGGTTTGTTTGTACGTCACCTGATACCGAGACCAGTAGGGTGCAGATGTAGATAGAGACAACAATTGTTTCTCTGAATGTCAAAATTTTGGCATTTTCCGTTTTTCAAAAAGGAAAAAATTGGAAAAATGGTGGTAAAATTGCTACTCAAACATTCATTTTGTATTCTAAAAACCATCAGCATTCATTTGCAAAAATGAGTCAAAAACGGGTAGTCCAGTTTGATATGGAACATGGTGCAGTCTGGAAAGTAGGACCCCGGCAAACGAGGATTGTTGTCAGCATGAGAGTCAGTGCCAGAATGGGTCCGTTGGGTCTAAACATGGTGTATCTGATGAAAAATCTCAATAATGTAGTAATATCAACAACAATACATGGGCGCCGCCATCTTGGATGGTCACGTGATCAATAGTGATGTTTCGTGGCCGACAAAGAAACACACAAACTCCACTCCCCGTGAACAGCCGTCACTTGTAACAAGTATAATAACCTTACCAATGACCTAAACCTGCCTGACAATTACTCAAATAATTTTAAATGAACATAGACATAAAGATATAGTAGAAAAAAGATCACTCAGACAACGGAAGACTTTATAGTTTCGCGCATGGGTGGGTGAGATCCAACTAAAATCACATCTATGGGTGGGTGGGGTGGGGGTTCTCACACTAATCACATCTATGGTGATTTGTAGCATGCCTTCTGGTATTAAACGTCGTCATTCTTTCAAATCGCTATTCGCTATCGAAATCGAGATGCCGCATTAAAGTTGCTGTCGCCGTATCTTATTGGTAAGGTCGTATGACACAAATTATCATTATTTTGGTACACACCTGTAGAATAGTGTCTTAACAGAGCATACTGACCTTATCGGTGCATTGAAAGTATGAAAAAGTGTCTTTTATCCAAGAAAATCGCGTAGTGTTTGTCTCCCAACTCAACTCGCTACTCATGAATATTCATGAGGGCCGATCAGGTGACAATGTTGTTGTTGTTGTATTCCGATGTTCCGCCGCTTATTTTTCGGCGCACCCTTCAAGCCACAAGACAGGAAGGGTTGTTACTCACCTATCCAGCAGTAGTTTCGCTACTTCAAAATCGTAATGCAGCCATTGTCTGCGTTTCAATTCCCTCCACCTCCCTATCTCTGACATCAGGGCAACTCTGGATGTCGCCCTTTTTTTGTCATAGTCGATCTTCCTCCGTTTTGAAGCGGACCACGTAATTTTCGGTTTCCTGGTCGTCATCTGTTGTTGATGTGTCCTCTTCCGTTTTGGTACGACGCATGCGCGGAAGTTATGAATATTTATGACTGACGTGAAGCTCATTTGCATAAAACGACCCGACTAAAGTCATGTATTTAGAACGATATATTAATTAGCACAGTTAATTTGAGGTCCCAATTCTTGCGGATCCGTCATCAGTCATGCATTGGCTATACGGGAAAAATGCCCTTTTCCGCGAGATAAATCGTTTAATGACATAAAATAGCATTTATACAGCGACAGCATCTTTAAATTGTGCAAAAAAAATCACGGAAATGCGTCGTTTTTTCCGGGAGGAGTGAAATATCAGCGCAGGGATCTCGCATACACCAACAAACTCATAGCCAGTGCAAATGTGTGTATATATGTACAGTTGTTTAGAATTACGTGCACAATATCTTACAAACTTTAAATATATTCTTAATACGTTTTTAATACTTTTAAGACCACAACTACATGACATTGTACAAAGTATTTTAATACGGTGCCGCGAAAAATCAGCGCGGGAAGCTCAACGACAACAACAACAACAACAATAAAATGGCGAGCCTGGCTTCAATGAACACCGAACAACTGATTGCCTGGCTCGGCAACGAGCAGAATGAATTAGTGTGTAACATATTGGGTAAATCAGCAGCGGCTTGCCTATAACAGTGTTTAGTATTTTGGGAATGGGGCCCGTGAGTTTAAAATTGGGAAAACTGCGTCGTATGGTCGATATACCGGTATTCGGCATGCCCCTATATTCGGCAGGCTTTGGTTATAATCTGAATAATGTCTCCCGCGAAATTTTTCTTTGTGTGTACGATCAGCAGAGTATGCGAAATACGTCGGTTCCGACATCTATGGGTCGGTGTTTTCAAGGTAAAGGCACATCTATGGGTGGGTGCCAAAGCTACTAATTCGCATCTATGGTAGGCTACCCAAATCTAAAAGTGGTGTCCCCCCCTCCCATGTATGTTTTACTGGAACAGCCCTTAGCCATTTTGTTTTGTGGAGTTGCCTCGTTTCTTTTTTATGGTCCAGTATACCAGGGGGTATACCGATGTTTTACAAAGATAATCTCTAGTTTTTAGCTATCCTCATTTGTTGTTTTTTTGAAGATTGATTTCCCGTCAATCCAAAACTTGATTACTCTTTGGAATATTTTCATGATATTTCACACTCGCTCTTGCATATAAACCATGACCCAAGTTTCAAGAACGACAACTCTCACCTTACTAACATGTTAGTTGTCTCCCTGTAATTGTTTTGTTGACTGCCTGTTGGCGGGAACGGGGATGCACATGCGCTTGCGGACAAGCGTCAATTTCTAGCTTAATAAAGGTTTGGTGATCTTGAGCTAGATTCACCATTTCTAAAAATAGGCATAGATCGCCATTATTATCAATAAATGCCAATAAATAAAATGAAGATGAAGTCAATCTCGCTGAATTTCATCAATAATGCATTTTATTGTCTACTTACTAATAAGAATGAGCATTTTTGTTTCTGTTCATACTGCATCCTCTTGCCGCAACAAGATGTGTTGCCAGTAATTGTCATTGCCCATTAATGGCAGTTGTCTAAATGCCATCATTTGGTAATTGTTTGTGCCGGATGTTGCCAGGTCAGCGATATCTGGGAATTTTCAGCGCCATCGTGACCTGGACTATATTTGACTTAGTAAGGGGTTATTGAGGAAGAATAATGGGAGAGGGGACCATGTTGTGGTCAGTGGATGTTCATTGATGGCCCCTCTATACAACGCCACAAAATCCATAAGCCCCAAATCTCAAGTCGCAGCCATGTATATACCCCATTACTCTAGACACAGCCATATATGAAGTCGTATTCAGAAATTATTACCAACATCCGTTTCAGAGTGTGAATAGGCTTAATTTCACCAACTGGTCCCTGTTTACTGTTCAGTATGCCTTTGATCACAAGTTTGACTTGCTTCAGTATTGCTATATAAACTACAAGGGTTCCATCTCGGGGTCCGACACAAGCTGGAATCTTAGCAAATTCAATGTTTTTATTATTACTAACCGAATAGGCCATGGGCCAAATATGGAAACCCTCCCCCCCCCCACCCCCTTGTGGTACATAAGCAGACATATTTTTCTGATAACTACAATCAATTACGAGTTTAATGCAACTTGTCTGCGCTCTGTAACCCGCTGGATGAATGTATGGCACCATTTTGAAGTATACCACCCAGCAACTTTTTGCCATATTAAAAAATCACACTTTTTGTAAAAATGTGACAAAATTATATTGTTAAACACGGAAACTGCTGTTGTTTTGCAGGTTTTGAGAGATGTTTATAGCAATACTTTGCATTTAAGTAGAATTTAGGACCGTCCGGTCCTTACAAGCAAATATTTTGCATATTTAATTACCCCACCCACTCCATTTCAATGGTAACACATGTATTGCCACACATCTCTTCCCATACGGTATTTATAAATTAAAAATATACATGCATGTGCTCATGAAACATGTACAAACTATTGTTCCTGTTTTTCTTATGCTTACTGCACATGGTACTAACTTAACCACAACTGAATTTGAAACCGTTACCCCACCCACTAAATCTACAATGTACATTTTACACATATTGAGTTTCATTAGCTGTCTCCACTTACATTTACTTTTAACTGGTACATATGAATAGTCAACTACTTCAACATGACACTGGCGTCATTGCATACACAAAAATATCGTGAGTTGTCATGATGAAAGTGCATGGAGTGAAGTATGTATAGCAGCAAGTGTGAAGAAAAAAGACAGTTTCCCCACATTATCGGGCAAGAAATGATTCGATATTTACAACAAGATCAATGCTATATTGTGAAATAGAACATGTTAAATGTGAGCATTGATATAATGCACCACAACAGTTATAGACATGCGTATACTGATTTGCGTATGCTTATACAACAAGGTAATAAATTTTCAATCAAGGTTTGAAGCATCGCGCCTGTGGCGGGGACAATCCCCACAACATCTGGTGAGAAACTATTCATTATTTGCATTGTCACATCAAATATGGTTCATGAAATCATTTACATATACATAGCATCACATATATATATAGACATACATACATACATACAGTTACATAATGTGTCCAGGGCTTTCATTGTTCTTGATTTGTGCATGATTATACAACAAGGTAATTAATTTTGAATCAAAGTTTGAAGCATCGTGCCTATGGCGGTGACAATCCCCACAACATCAGGTAATCTACTATTCATTATTTGCATCGTCACATCAAATATGGTTCATGAAATCATTAACATATACATAGCATCACACGCACGCACACGCGCACGCACGCACGCACGCACGCACGCACGCACATATATACATACAGTTACATAATGTGTCCAGGTTTGTGATTTGATTTGTTCTTGATTTGTGCATGATTATACAACAAGATAATTAATTTTGAATCAAAGTTTGAAGCATCGCGCCTGTGGCGGGGACAATCCCCACAACATCAGGTAAGAAACTATTCATTATTTGCATCGTCATATCAAATATGGTTCATGAAATCATTTACATATACATAGCATCACATATATATAGACATACATACAGTTACATAATGTTTCCAGGCCTTTCATTGTTCTTGATTTTTGCATGATTATACAACAAGGTAATTAATTTTCACTCAGGATTGAAAGCCTCGATACCAGGTAAGACATATTTCGATATTTACAATAACAGATGAAATAAAATATGGTACACAATATCAGTCATATCAGCATATTCATATCAGCATATATAGACATACATACAGTTACATAATGTGTCCGTTCATTCGTTGTTCTTGATTCACGTATGGTTGGTTACAACAAAGTAATTCATTTTCAATCAGGTTCGGAAGCATCGCACCTGTGGCGGAGTCAATACCCATGGCATCAGGTATGAAACTCTTCGATATTTTCTGACATCAACAGCGCTCAGGTATTATCCTAACATGCTGTACAAATCGTAGATACATATCTAGTGAATCCGGCTTAAGAGAAGCAACCTAGTCATATGCTTCATCCGCATCAAACATGCTATCTAGTAAGCTGTCAGGCTCATGGGCATTTGTTTCATCAACATCCACCGTATCCACTTCTTCCTCTTCTTCTACCAGTAGATCTATCATTTCAGTTGGCAGGTAATCCGTTGATGACCTCCCACCCACGGCCATTTGGTGGCGGTATGCATGCATTCGATTGGTCAGTGCTGCACCAAATGAGGGCGTTTGGTGATTAGCTCTCATTATATACATTCTCAACGATGACCTGCATGGTGGCAGAATGCTAAGATCAGCGCCATTGTAACTTGACAGCAGCTCTCCTGACTTGGGACTGAACTTTTGCAGGAATAGCTCCATGCGCAGTTTGTTTGTCTGTAATACTAGTACTAGTACTCCTGTACATCAGACACACAAAGTGTTCAAGGTCTTCGAAGAGTTGTGGTTCTACAGAAGGGGACAAACCCAACTGCATGAATGTATCAGTGAATTCTGGGTGCTTCTGAAGTAGTTTTAGCGGTGTCACCTTTCCACGACGAATGAAAGCACTTGTGCTGTCACAGCCGGTGAATGCATGAAGTGCTGGCAATGCCAAACACAGCTGCGTACCAACCTCAGCAATGATACTGTGTATGTCAAGCAGTCGTCGTTTGTTGCCGACACCGGTGTCAAACAGCACATGCTGTTTCACCTGCTGTGTAAACCTGAGTAACAGTACAAACACGTCGGTATCTGGAGATCTGACAACAATTGTATTGTTCTCCGATACATGCGATGCATGGTGCAAACAATGCAATACCAGTCGTGTGTCTGCTTCCTCTTGTGACAAATTCAGTTCTTCTATTTCGTCAGTGTGTGTTGATATGCCATACATACTAGTAATTTGACGCATTTGGTTTCACACACAAACACAATTGTTCTTCCCTTCACCTTGTGTGTGTATTTATCTTGCATCCATTCATTAAGTAGGAGTTTTCACAATTGTGTCTTGTTGACATCGTTCGAGAGGAACTGCTTCCAGTCATGTAGAACATTTGTCAGCGGTCCCTTGATCAAGTAGGTATTTGTGGTACCTCTTCGTTGTCGTTCATTGGTTTTAATTGACAGAGGATGGTACGTGTTTGTTACAAAATCCACGCGTTCTGCTTTCGGCATTTGATGATATAGACTCCGCCAGATCTGCAAATGTGTTGGGTAAAGCAGTTTGCATATGTAGAATTGCATTTCCGTCAATGATGTAGCTCACCTGTTCTAGCGGAGGCCTGTAAACCATATGCGTCTGCCTTTCCAGTTGGTGCATCAATTTCGCTTTGTCAATCCTTGCCGGTGATCCATCAGCTGTTGCAAGCGACCATGGAACTGGACCTAACAGGTAACTGAAGACCTTAGCCATGTCAATGTTGTTCCTGAGTGCAATGGAAACGAGCTGTCCAAATACATTCCGTTCTGCTACTAGTTCCTTTGACATTCGCTGTGGACTCGTAAGTGTCACCGATTTTGCAAGCGTTGCAAATGTCTTGAGTTTTTGTTGCTTTATTGGCGCATGGAAGCTGGCAGATCTTTCTACAAACAGACTTCAGTCTGCACCTGCTAATTTGTGACGTTGACTGACAAAATGTACCGAAATACATTTGAGACCAGCGTAACGCCAGATGTGACATTATGGTAATGGCACATGCTGTTCGCTATTCAATCTATATTATGAAGTGTCATTTCTATTGAATATCTTAGATCCAGAACAGACTGCATTTCAATACATGTGTAAGTCAAGACATCCATAGGTCGCATATGTCATAAGATTAGGCCATGGGCCAAATATGGAAAACCTACCCCTGTGTAAAACACACATTATATTACGCAATTGTCATGTATATTGATATCCATCACATGGCATTAATTTGCGGTGTAAAAAGTGGTTCAAATGCCACATATCAGTTAACATGGACAATTGTTAACATAGAAAATTGTTGAAAAAACGCCCTTTTGGCGGCCATTTTGAAAATTTCCACCATTTATATCATGCTGTCAAGTCAATATGTATTACATAATTGATGTGCATATTGATATGCATTACATGGTATAAGTTACAATGTTAATAGCGGTTCCAATAACACTTAACAGCAGTTACAGTGCAAACTTTTCGCAAAAACACACTTTTTGGCGGCCATTTGGTAAAAGAAATTGATTTTGAATGTATCACACACTGTTTTATATTCAATTAGGGAGTAGATAAGAACGATTTAGAAAAATTAAATCGGTCCTAATACCAGTTAACAGGCGATAAAGCTAGTCCTGTAAACCAAAACAATTGTTTTTGACGGCCATCTTGGAAAATGGCCGCCATTTGTTCATCCAGCGGCTTTTTAATGGCAGACCTTCTGGAATGACAGACAATTGACTACTGAATTTGAAAATCATAGTGGCGTTATGTACCACAGGGGGGGGGAGGGGGGGTTATTGGTGGCCCAAAGACTATAAATCATATAGTGTAAAATATACATTGAGAATAATCATTATTTTGCGGACATACATAGAATGATCAATTGAAACATGATTTGTGTTGCAATACAAGCTGGTGTCCTAGCAGGGTTGGAACCTGTTCTATGAAGCATCTCTTAAGGAGCAATTTTGTAGTTTATACAGCAATACCTGTAGATTTCTTGTAAAAGTCTTTTTATAATTTAACTCTTTTTAAAATATATGTTTACACTATAGCTTCACTGTATTTGTAATAATGACTTGAGAAAACCATTTACTTGTACTTTTATTTAATGTATAAACCGTGTATGTTGTTTTAAAGCACCGAGTCTCATATGTGCATAGAAAATGATTAAATATATATTTTGCATTGTATTTCTGAACTCTGAACTGAATCTGAGTCGCTTGGAAAATGTGGATCATTTCACAACAAAAATAATGTTATTTCATAACTTTTCCTTAATACTAATACAGTTGAGTACCAGTATCTCAAAGTCGAAGGGAGATCGCCCATATAGTTGAGATAGGACTAGGTTTGAGATAGCGATGATATGACATGGTCGAATATTTTCGCTAAAAATATGAAATAATACTACCCATTACACCACGAGTGAGCCGGTGTAGGGTTGTACATGGTAAACGAGGATAACGGTGGCCTTGTTGCCTCTCATTGTTTCAGCCACACACCTTGTAACACGATACTAGAAACACAATGACAGGTGGACCAATTAAGCAAACAACCTGAGATGGGTGTAAATTTATTTTTGTTTTGCTTGATAATAGGTCTTGAAAATTAGCAGCCATGTGCTTAAGCGATTTATCCATGCGTTTATGTGATCGAGATAGCAAATATATTTTTCATGTATTTTATACGGAGGGGGCCGCATGAAGTCGAGATAGAGAATATATACGAGATATAGTGCATGGTCGAGATAGCCGAGGAAATTTATATTAAACAAATAAGGATATAAGTCTGGACTTTAGTGAATCATCGAGATACTGATATTGGAGATACCGGTGCTTGACTGTAGTATGTGTATGGCAAAAATGCATAACAATTTATCTTCCATATTTATCACATATTCTGATAGTATATTCTTGAATATAATGCAAACGCCACAAATCGAAATATCACCATTGAATATCTGAGACACAGTGCCTTTAATTTCTTGTGTATTTACCAGAGAAAATCGAAAAATATTACCTACATGTTTTTAATTGATATGCACATTGGTGGTCTTTATGAACAGTCATTTATAGGATTGCAACCAAATACGCAGAATAAGGTACGCTATGTATCAATACCAATGCTTGTATATGGTACGATGTATTGTACTACTGAACATACAAAATGCAATTCCTCTGAATGTACATTTATTACCATAGTAATTAATTTAACTGACTCTTAATGTCTTGGTGGAAAGCTAACATGATCCATAATTGTCCATCCAAAGATCAGGTATTGTATGCTGATATGTATGGTGGCATATATTTGCCATCGAGATGTTGGACCTAATTTATCACATGTCGACTTAAATATGACGACATGTCAACATAACGTGAAACTATGTCAACATGTTCAGGATGTCGACATGTTGAGGTAAAATACCACATTATCTCAACATGTTATACATGTATTAACTTATCATGTTATGTCACATGTTGATTTAAAATATCACGTTATGTCGACATGTTGATTTTATATTACATAATGTTAACATATTGTGTTAAGCTATCACGTTATGTCGACTTGTTATGATGTGAAAACTTATCACATTATGTTGACTTTTGTGATAACTTATCATGTTATGTCAACACAATTTATCTCAATATGTTGACCTAGTTCACGTTATTTCAACATGTCATGATATTTAAGTCGACATGTTGCGATAAATTATATCAACATCTTGACATCTCGATGGCAAATATATACCGCCATAGATATGAACACACGGTTGCAGCCCTACTCATTTATCTCGTTATAGTGAGGCCTTGAACAATTGTAATCATTTTAAAAATGCTCAGAAATTTCAGGAAAAAAAGGACATTTGAAAATAATGTGTGTTTGATATATACCCCTCTATGACTGTTGTTTTTGATATCATGTACATTTTATACATGCTCTCCGTCCATATTTATGTAACTGCCGTCCAAATAAATAGATTTTAAATGGTGCATGACTATACCTATTGTTTGTGAATACCGTACATTTAATTATGTTCATGCATAGAACTCCATTGATCAATTGGTATGACACCTTTTGTCACCTTTCCTATATTGACTTGATCAGACTGTAATATGTGTCTGCGACTGGAGAAATAGGTCTTGTGGGTTTTGAGACCAGCATAAGGATCTGCACTGTCAGCAATATAGAGTGTTATCACTACAGGAGTGTGGTATTTAATCCGATGGGTAATTTAACGATCGGGGTTCATCCTTGCCGGAATCCTGACTGGAGACCTGGTTTGGCCCTCACATACGTCTTTGGCATTTTGTATGTGACAGTTGAATCTGGTTATACCCCTTATGTGAGTATTACGATATTCGTAATCCTATTTTAGGGGAAGGGGCCAAGTGACTTTGGTGTGGTATGGACCTGGCACCAGGTCAGGTTATTCTAATTTCAGGGCTGAATATATTTGTTCTCGATGTAAATATTCCGTTCTGATTTTGGGATTTCCCCCCCCAATGCAGCAGGTTAAAATGGGATCGAACCCGTTTGCCCGGCCTTACATGACCTTAGCTGTTGATAGGTCGTTAAACACTAATAAACAAACAAACATAAATCCCATAAGCCCCATTTCTCCAGTCACTGCCACATATATCATTGCAAAGTATGGTCCATCTACATATCATTACAGCTATACAATTGCAGTATTACATATTGCGATCAGAATACTACAACCATAACATGACAAATTACGATCATACCTTTGCATGTACCATAGTGTTACAAATTACCATCGGGCTACATAATTATAGCATTACAAGTTACCATCACACTACATATGGTGTACCATCCCACTATTCTATGGTATGTACTCTCAGGGGAGCAGGGAGGCATAATTATCGTTGCTGCTTTGTCCATCTGGCATCACACATCCTTTTGACCATGACCACTAAAAAAGCTATCTTCAAATTTTCATCAAACTTTGTCAACATGTTTATATTGACGATATTTTGGGCAAGTTCTTAAACTACGCATATCACATAACCTATACCAGAGTTATTGCCCTTTGCATGTTTATGTAGCCTGAAGAAACACTTTGGATACATGTAGTCGCCACCCTGTTCATCTATTCATCTCTACTATCTTAGTTAACGTAAGTCGGGTTGGCTTAACATACTTACATCCATATCATCATTCTCCCATGTGGCCCTTGTGCTCAACTTCAAGATCAAATGGCTTAAAACTTTGTGTTAAAGTTGTATAGGTATATCTGGCATCAGTGTTGCTGATTACTCGTGTTGACTGTCTTAAGGTTGTGCCTGCAATAAGTTCAACAATTACTCGCCGATTTCTACCAAACTTTGTGGGGATGTTTACTTTGAAGATCACAAACCATGCATACTGAATGGCATGCAATGGCCGCCCCCATTCTTACCATTTCACTTCGAGGATGGGAAGATGTGAATCCATTCTTTATTAATATTTTATCAATGCATCTTACAGAGATTCACACCTGGGGCAATATGATCCGGTGTAGTAAGGGTGGACACTGGAGCGGTACACTGTATTTCAGTGCTGGAAATTTTTATTGTAATTCCAGGGATAAAAGAATGATACTCGCCCCATACAGATACATTCTCATCTGTACGACCTTGTTGTTGATGGATGTAACACCCCCAATCAATCAATCAATCAATCAGTCAATCTTTCCTTTTGTCTCACTATTATCAATATTATTATGTTAGCATCAGGGAGCACCTAATGGTTTTACTGACTTCCAATTACAATGCTATGGTATGTTAGAGGCTGATCTGAAGTCTACACTTATCACACTTAGCACAAACATGACAAAGACTGCAAACCCCATTTCTCCAGTCACACCCCTTATCAGTATTTTGACATACATGTATACCGGTAATTATATATCTGGTTTCATTCTTTACAAGTAGTTCTGCTATGTAGGTTGAGGTTTATATCTATCCAGTTTGTGTGGCATCCATGTTACGGTGAACACTTCACTTCTGTTTTCTACTTCTACCCATCCTTGCTTACTGTCTGTCCATATGTGTGTATCAGTATTTACAAATTGATACTGCTCAATCGGAGAGCAAATATTTGGGCATTAAATTAAACCATTCCGGTATTTGCATCACAATAAGAAAAAGGGGCTTATAGAGTTTTGAACAAGTGTAGCTCCTGATCAGGTAGTACATATGTGCAGCCCGATACAACTGTAGGTGTGGCAATAGTGTTCATCGAATGCAATAAAGAACACTGTAGAACAATTGCACAGGCTGAACTGGGGCTACACTGGACACTCTATCATCCCCATTTTGTTACGGCTGGTCTCATATTGGCCAGTCCTCTATCCTGACGTGTGTGGGGGGATGTCTGTACGACCGAGCCAGGGTGGAGACTGCTTGTTAATGTACTCACTACTCGCCAATCGTGCCATCACTCCTGGCCAATACAACAAACACCTGCACCGGGGGCAATGCACACACAACTGATCTACTGTATTCAAATAGGGGCCCTAAGTGCGTTGACAGGCCATATTTTCTACTTTGTGTGTGTTGTGCGTGTCGGACCGGACACCTGGTTTGGCCCTAACGTATGTCGTGAGCATTCTTGTACGTGACAGCTGAATATGGTTTTACCCCTTATGTGAGAATTACGATTATTCGTAAAACCAGATTCAACTGTCGCATAGAAAAATGCCAAAGGCGTATGTAAATATTCCATTCTGATTTTGGCATTTCCCCTTCAATGCAGCAGGTTATATATGGGGAACCCGTTGGCCCAGCCTTAAATAACCTTAGCTGTTGATAGGCCGTTAAACACCAATAAATTAAATCAAATCACCTTGTTTGTAAGGCAAATGTGTTATTTTTTATTATACGTCCGTTTGAAAAAACGGGACTTATTATGCATTTAACTTGTACGGGCGGGCAGGCACAGCTTGTCCATGCAATAACTATAGGTCTACTTGATGGATTGTAACCAAATTCGATGTACATGTTTATCACGGCAAGACGAAGAAGCATATTGATTTTCAAACATTTCGGATGACTTATCTCCCCTTGGCGGCTATTTTTATTTTTCGCACTCTGTATCCTTGTCCACACAATAACTCAAGTTCTACACAATAACTCGAGTCCAAATACGGTATACATGTTTATCGCTGCAACATGAAGAAGGCTATTGGTTTTCAAAAATTTCCGATGACTCCCCTTGGCGTCCATTTTTAATTTTCGGACTGTAACCAGATAACCAGATAAGTTCTTTGACGGATCATAACCAAATTCAGTATACATGGTACATGTTTATCAATGCAAGATGAACATTATGGGTAAACATTATCACATTGGTTTTCAGTGACTTATCTCCCCTTGTTGACCTTGCCTATACGGGCGTATATTGTCACCTTCGGCACTCCTGTTGTTTATTCAATAATTTTATGAACTACTTCACCGATTTTGATAATATTTGACCACAATGTGTGTAGGTATGGTGCTTTGTTTTGCATATGACCCGGACTTACGTTTTTTATGCCCCCCCCCCCCCCCCCCCAATTGATGGGGGCATTAATGTTTGCCCCTATCCGTAAGGCAAATGTGTTATAAGTTTTCAATAACTCGACTCCTTCACCAATTTCAATAATATTTTCCCACAATGTCTGTCTAGGGATGCTGCTTTGTTTCACACATGACCCATGTCCAGATGTCCAGACACCCAAGGTTAAGGTCACTGGGGACTTATGTTCACCTTGTTTGTAAGGCAAATGTGTTTAAGTTCTTATTTTTTTCTCAATTACTCCTAACTCAGTAGAGCCGGAGGCATATAGTTCTAGAACAATGGAAATGGCCCCTTCCTCCATATGTTTTGCACGTCCGTCCATGTGTCCGGCACATTAAGAAGTTCGCCAAGTTTCTCAATTATGTCATAACTTCTATATCCCTTCAAGGATTACTTAAATATTTCAACACAGTATACCTGTAGACAAATGCCACACATCCATGATGCCCTGAATAATGATGACCTTGACCTTTTGACTGTCAAAACTTGAACTTTTTCACACATTAAGAAGTTTGCCGGAGTTCCTCAATTCCGTCATAACTTTTATATCCCTTGAAGGATTACTTTAATAGTTCAATACATTATACTTGTGGACAAATGCCACCCATCCATGCTGCCCTTAATATGACGTTGACAACTTTGAACTTTTTCACACGTTAAAAAGTTCTTCACCATTTACCATCTCAACTGTGCTGATGAATAATCAACTTTACCACAGTTTCTCCAATCTGCCACCGGGTGCATGTATGTGCCGACAGGCCACATTTTCTTGTTTAATATTTTCTCAAGGACTCCTTAACTCCTTCACCAATTTCAATAATATTTGCCCACGATGTCTTTCTAGGGTTAGCTTCGTAATAATGATGCCCTTTTACTATCAAGGATGCAGGTGGGGGTATCCGTGTTCTATGAACACATTTTCTAGTTGATTTTTTTTATTTATCAAGTCTGCCAGAGAGGGGATTAGCCTCGTGATAACGATGCCCTTGTTGGAATATTTATGTCGTATCTTGTGTGCATTTGCTACTGGTTCTGGTCACATTGTAAGGATAATTGTAAACATTCTATATTGCGGTGACTAGTGTCACGTGGTGACAGGTCCGATGTCAGTATAAGTTGCATTATCGTCAGTTGACATCAATTGGGTGGTTGGTCTGGCGAACACAATGGTGTAAATTAACGGTGGGGTTCCTCCTTATAGGAATCACGATTTGCCTGGTTTGGCCCTCCGGTACGTTTTTTATTTGGCTCATTTTGTTAACTGGGGGTTGAATTGAGTTTATTATAGTCTATTATAAAAGTAGTACCGGTAAGATTATTACTGATCCTACTGCTTTTGGGAGGGGTCCAAGTGATTCTGATGTGGCGAGGACCTGGCATCAGATCAGGATCATTCTGATTTCAGGGCTGAATATATAATTCTTTTATTGTAAATATTCAGTTCTGATTTTGGGATTTTCCGCCCATTTGTACATGTACTTGAACATGTACATGCACTTGTACGAGTAATATATGGGATTTAGTACTAAACCCATTGACCCGGCCTTACATGACCTCAGTTGTTGATAGGCTGTTAAACCCCAATAAAAAACAAACAGTTGACATCAGTGAAATTGTCATCCTTACATTCTGTTGAATGAAGCATTGTGCCATGTGTGCCAGTGGGTGGCCCAGCCCTGTATCGGCCAGGAGTCTATATCTGTGATAAATTACGTGGACCCACGGCCGACAGACGGACCACGATCCAGTCCCGATAATGCATGTCCAGACTATTCTCTACATTAATCTGTAGTTTAGCTTTTTGTACTGAACAGCTCAATGGCTGGATAGTGAACAGTGTAGGCTGATCAGAGGCTACACTGGTCGTGATTGTGAGGTCTGCTTTATCTGCCGAGGGCCCATATATACAGCCATTACATGTGGTTTGTTTTTGTTGTGCAATAAATTCATTATTGACTACATCTCCTGCATTGTGTTTTCTCACTGATCCACTTTATACTTGTGCATACATTGTACATGTGATTGTGACTGGACGTTGCAACCCAGATCAGCATGTGCATCTGTATAGTCCTAACGGGCTCTGCATTGTTCACCGTTCAGGCTCTGAAACGCACCCTAGAAACAGTATAGGCCACAAATACCATCAGCTCCATTTCTCCAGTCGCATGTAACCCGCAAGTGTCCACAGACAACAGCTGTTGTCGATTTCATTAAAAACCTCCGTGCTGTAGACTTTCAGGGAGTAATTGTTGATAGCGCAGAACAGCTGAGAAAAGAATTGATACGCAGTAGCTACCGCTATGTTTACATATAATCAGGGTATGGGGAGATGTGGTTTCCGAATAACGATGACTTGATGTTGTATGGTTGCACTAAAAGTTCTTTACAAAACCATACAACTTTCACTATTAAAGAATCGAGTTATGCTTATTTCAAATATTCGCGTGTTCTAGATTTTGACTGTAACCGATCATTCGTCCCGAGATGAAAGCAATAAAAGGCAAACAATTTCACATTTGCTGCACCATTTCAAAACAAGAATGCCGCTAACGGCATGTATCGTTTCACTGTGCTGGTTGGATCATGAACACGTACATGACATGTTAAGCCAATCGTTGATACAGTAAAGAAATTATAGGAGAATAGAGAAACATGGGAGATGTACTGAATTGGAAAGTTCAGTTATTTGACCTTGACCTTGGGCCAGGGTAGAGCATGGGTGGGGCAGGAAATGAAAAAACACACCATATAGATGATGATAAAACATGTACATGAAGTTTGAACCTGATCGTTCTCATATGGTAAAGAAGTTATAGCAGAATGAATCGCAAAGCTATCTGACCTTGTCCTTTGGCACAGGGATATTATAGGAGAATGGATAAACGTCTCCTGAATTTCTATGTTATTTGAACTTGACCTTGGGCATGATGTGGGAGAGGATGACAATATGAATGATGAGAAATATGTAAATGAAATTTCAAGTCAATCACTCGGGGGACAATTAAAAAGATACAAGAGTGGAGAAACGGGCACGCATTTACTGAACTGAATTGAGTTATTTGACCTTGGGCACGGGGAGAGCATGGGTGTGGCAGGGAATGAACACAGGTGGAAGACTATGACCTACGACACCAAAAAAATCCCATTACCCCACCCACCTGGTCTCATACATATACATGTATGAGACCAAGTGGGTGGGGTAATGGATTTTTTGTAATGGGCATTTTCTGTGTTTCACAGGTCCGAGTCTTCCACCTTGGGGGAGCACGGGTGGGGGTGGCAGAATGTAAAATGTTATGGACAGACTGACGCATGAACGACTTTTACATCTAAAAACGTGACGTCACATTCGGAAACCACATGATCCCACACCCTGATAGTTATCACAGTGTGTTTGTTTTACCTTCCGTTGAAACTGAGCTGTGCAATAATTGCCAGTTAGGAATGGAGGGATAAACATCACAAGGGTGGCAGAATGGAAAACGTGATGGACAGACTGTAGTTTAGCTTGTCCATTTCCTGTAAAGGTCCATTTAGCTCGCCATCTCGGAGCGAGAACCTTTGATGATACCGGGATGGGCTGTGATTGTGTTCAGTGCTCACTGAGGTCGGTCCAGCATGCACCAGGAAGGTAGATCGGGGTGTTACTATATCCTGCTTTCCCAGCTTACTTTATACAACTTTCTGAGTATGTACTTCGTTCTCATGCTCAAAATTAGGATGTTTAATTGGTCGAGGCAGAGCTCCGATAATCAAACTGAGATTTCGAGTATGAGGCTGCAGAACATGCTGATAATGTTTTATAAGCACTAGACTGATGCTGGTGCCCCATGTCAAACTAATATAACTCGAAGGAACACGTTTCATTGGTTGCTCTGTCTGTTTGGAGGAATTATAGTAACACAGTGTTGAAGAAAATAGATTTATTGTCTGTAGCACAACTACTACAACTGGGTGGAATGCTGTACATTCTATCTGGTGTGAATCAGTCGTCACAGATGCTCATAGATGGGGTTTACTGCAGTGATCAGTTTGTTTGTTTGTTTGTTGGGGTTTGACGGCCTATCAACAGTTAAAGTCATTTAAGGCCGAGTCAATGGGTTTAGTACTAAATCCCATATATTACCTGTACAAGTACATGTACATTTTCAAGTACATGAGGGGAAAATCCCAAAATCAGAACTGAATATTTACAATAACAAAACTATATATTCAGCCCTGAAATCAGAATAATCCTGATCTGATGCCAGGTCCTCGTCACACCAGAATCACATGGCCCCTCCCAAAAGCAGTAGGATCAGTAATAATCTTACTACTTTTATAATGGGCAATAACCCAATTCAACTCCCAGGTAACAAAAGAGCCAAAGATAAAAACGTACCGGAGGGCCAAACCAGGCAAATAGTGATTCCTATAAGGAGGAACCACTACCGTTAATTTACGCTGTCTCGTTCGCCCGACCACCACCCACTACTGCAGTGATCAGGTGTCGGGTCGGGTCCTCCCCCGGATTTTTTTTTATTTCTATGTGCAATTTCCGGCGTTCGAATGCATTTTAGAGCTATAAAATGTACAAATATATTGAGCATTTACGAGTCCACGTAACGTGAAAATAATAATATGGTGCAAAGCAGAATGTTCCTCAGAACAAGTGGCGAGTGAACAAATTGCGATAATTTCCTCACAACATTTGAAATTTATGGCGATTCTTTGCTATTGGAATTTTTACTGGGCTAAGTTGGCTAAATGTATAAAACTACATATGGAGAAAATAAGTTTCCACATAAAATATAGTGATATTTGGTAAGAAAAGAATACTTAATGTGAGCAAAACTGAATTAAATAAATAGAAACATGTACATGTACAAATATCAAACATGACAAGGGAAATGGTTTAACGTCACTGCAACATCTAGATCGGGAGACGGTGAAATGAATGAAACAAAATTAAAAGCAGATGACTACGGTATGTAGAATGCATGTTAAAAAGGCAGTATGAGGTGGCTACAGTGATGAGACGACGTCCTCGGCACAAGGCGGCCCATCTACCGCAGTATGGCCTACAATGTAGCCTACCACCCAGTATCGCCCATCATACAGTAAACTCATATCCTTACATATACATGTAATGATGTCTGCAGGTGTTTGTTAGTTTAATGACATTTAATGACCCGTCAACAGCTAAGGTCACTTTAGGCTGGGTAAACAGGGTCGAATCCTGTATTTCACCAGTAAAAATGGGGGGAAAATCCCAAAGTCAGAATCAAATATTTACATATATATATATATATGCCCTGACATTAGAATAACCTGATCTGGTGCCAGGTCCTCACTACACCAGACTCACTTAGCTACACTCCCTAACAGCAATAGGTGTACAGTTGTATTTATGTATGTGTACAGGTGTATATATATGTGTGTGTACAGGTGTATATATGTATGTGTACAGGTGTATATATATGTGTGTACAGGTGTATATATGTATGTGTACAGGTGTATATATGTATGTGTACAGATGTATACATGTATGTGTACAGCTGCATGTGTATATATGTGTGTGTACAGGTGTATATATGTGTGTGTACAGGTGTATATATGTATGTGTACATGTGTATATATGTGTGTATATATGTATGTGTACAGCTGCAGGTGTATATATGTGTGTGTACAGGTGTATATATGTATGTGTACAGGTGTATATATGTGTGTGTACAGGTGTATATATGGGTACAGGTGTATATATGTGTGTGTACAGGTGTATATATGTGTGTACAGGTGTATATATGTATGTGTACATGTGTATATATGTGTATATATGTATGTGTACAGCTGCAGGTGTATATGTGTGTAAAGTAAAGGTGTATATGTATGTGTACAGGTGTATATGAGTGTGTGTACAGGTGTATATATGTGTGTGTACAGGTGTATATATGTGTGTGTACAGGTGTATATATGTGTGTGTACAGGTGTATATATGTGTGTGTACAGGTGTATATATGTGTGTGTACAGGTGTATATGGTGTGTACAGTGTATATATGTATGTGTACAGGTGTATATATGTATGTGTACAGTGTATATATGTGTGTACAGGTGTATATATGTGTGTACAGGTGTATATATGTGTGTACAGGTGTATATATGTGTGTGTATATATGTGTGTGTACAGGTGTATATGTGTGTGTGTACAGGTGTATATATGTGTGTGTACATGTGTATATATGTATGTGTACAGGTGTATATATGTATGTGTACAGGTGTATATATGTGTGTGTACAGGTGTATATGTATATGTGTTCAGGTGTATATGGGTGTATATATACAGTAGTCAATTAATGAATAGAGCATACAATGACAAACATTAACACAGTAAAAGTAAGATACATGTAATACATAATTATTTTGATTAAGTAATGGACTAGTAGGGGGGCAAGCACCCGTAAAAAATAATTCTGTTCAACCCGAGTGAGCAAAAGCAACGACTACTTTAAATAAATGCAGTATATCATCCTGAACACGAATCCGGTGTCGGTCAATCAAATCAGGTGGGACAAGGTCATTTTTGGGGTCATTAAGTGCACATGGGTCAAATGAATGCAAAACTCACTCTATTTTGATAATACAAAATGTACTCAATCCGATAAAGTATGTTTTATTGGTGATTATTGTTTTATGGGGCATATACAATGCAATTCGGTTTGCTCGGACGTCTATCGTTGAGAGTATGAACATATTCAAGATGGCCGCCAAGCATCAATATTTAGCCTGAAATGTGTACTGATTTGATGAACGAAAACAAATAGGCACTTGGATCTTGATCGGACGGACACAGAAAAACCTTTGGATACCATGTATTAATTTTAAACATAGATGGAGGCTATCAAATCAATTTGAATCCAAAATAGATGCCAAATATTCATCAAGATCAGGCAGCATCAACACTGTGGTGAGCCATATCTTGGTACTAAGCTAGATATGAACATATTAGTTTGATTTTCATCTGAGATACGATATTAAAAATATAGATCAATATGTATGCTCTTAAAAAGCGTGTTTAATTCAAAATGGCCGCCATATTTTCCAAAAACTCGAAAGTTGTTGAATATAATGGTTACTTTTGCTTTACTTATGTATACTACTGCATTTTGTTAGGCGGTTAAATCAGCAAGTTGGACACACTTGATTTTGAAGTCATTTGTAATTTTGTCTATTCAAAATGATCATCTTATTTAGGCTATTTTATATAGTGTGGTACTGGCAATTGGCATTTCTTTTCATTTACTTTTCAAATTTCTTTATAGGACAGATTCACACCTGCTCCGACTAGTAGATCACTGATAATACACTTGGTGATCTTCGAATAGGTTACACTCATTGTAGTCAGAATATTAAAATATATGTACTGTTTATTTTACATATTGTATTTTACTGAGTCTTCCGTTATCATATACGTTGTAAATTGCACTATACATGTAATGCCATATATGTATACACTATGTATTGCGATTAGTACATATATTATAGTTCGGCCATGTTCGCATTACAGTCAGATATTGAACTGTTATATGATTGTGTGCGGCTAAGTACCATGACATTTCAATCACTTTAGACTTAATTATAACCAAGATAAAACAATTCATGTAAAATACAACACTTATCAAATAGTATATATTACAGTTTCTGTTTCCGTTAATATCCATACATTCACAAGTGGATATACACATATGCATACATTTAAATTACACTGATATATGTATTAATTGTCCCATATAACCATACGTCTATATAAGGCAGGTCAGCATATTTTATTTCAGCAAAACTGTCCTTAAACATATTCTCAATTAACATATGTTCTCATCAACAAAAGTCCCGTCTCCTGCACTGAAATCAATATTGACAGCGTCTATGCCTGTCACATATATCAAACATAATATGCTGTAGCGAATGCTCATTATCTAGAGGCCTCAGATCAGCTATGTGTCAATGTTTAGCTTTACACGTTTCGCTTCCAGGATAGCTCAAACCCGGTCAGTTGAAAATCCAGTCACGGAAATTGAGGTTTTGTACTGAAAAGTGGTTGTTTGGTTGATTTGTGTACATTATTTATCCATGAATCGCAATTTCAACTACCCAAAACGTGCATGTGAAAATAAGTGTATCTTAATTATATGTCGTATGTTGGTGTGTATAGACACGGACGATGGAACTTTCTGATATAATTATAAATTAGCATAGAATTATAGATTATAGATCAACCATGTTCATTTTAATGCATTTAAAGTATTATACAGTGGAAGATCGATCTCTCGAACCGGCAACGGACTCGAATAGAAGTTCGAGTCAGGCGTAGTTCGAGGGAAAAAAATAAATACTAGTCACAAAGTGATTTCATTCCATTTAGGAATGACACCATTGATTGATGTTTGTATGGCCTTCTGGAAGAAATATCAAGTAAACAACTATAATGAACTAATTATTGTATTTCAATATGTACATGTATGCATACGTAAATAAATAAACTGTTAATTAAACTGAATATTACAAACCGTCTCGTCTTTGTTTTGTTTATTTTCATATCGAAACCGAAAGTTGTCGTGAGCAACATTCCCATTGTAAACGTGTTTATTTTACTATGCTATAATTAAGCTGACAACCATTTTTATTGCGAGTGAATGTTTTTTTGTCACGGATCATTTGCATACATAAGCAGTAAAGTGTTTGCAAAAGATCGGACTAAAATAACATTCAATAAACGAAAGTAGACAGGTGCGAAACATCATATCCAAAGAAAGTGTCTATAAATAGCACACTGTTTTATTAAATATACAAAATGTACAAATACAATTTAAACGAAATTGCACAAAACGCAAACAAAATAAGTGAATCACTCATAATTCACTGATGTGACAGTTAAAATTCAATTACCGGTAAATATTTAAATGCGAATTTTGTTCAAATTAATTCATTATCGTGGTCATCTTGACGTGGAATTAACACCGTTTAATTTTTAAATTCGTGATTTAATGTCGCCACCTGTCAAGCGAAACAAATCAAACAGACCGCCAATCGTGATATTCACACCTAGTAAGGCAAACAGATCAGCTGGCGACAGACTTACCTGTTCGAGCTATCAATAGCACTTTACGTTGATTGACAGACCAAGGGACCGTGACTTCAGTTCGAGAGTTCGACTTTGTCGTAGTTCGAGTTTTAGGTAGAAAATTATATGATTTATATACGGAAATTTGTCGGGACCACAGGACGAGTTCGAGTTTTCCGGAGTGTTCGACAGAGACCGGTTCGAGAGATCGATCTTCCACTGTATACTATATCACACATATGGTTGTGATATTATAATACACAGTTATAACACTTACACATACCATGTAAGGACATTATATGACTACAACATATATGATTACAGTGTATGGTATTCCCCAGAAACAGTGCCCTTCATAAGTGTGATACATATATAGATTGCATTATGACCGCATAATGCATTTTTATAACTTTTATTCTTTCTATGTACCAAACAATATCACATTATAGTTTAATATCCATACTTATGTGACTAACAAATACTGAATCATTAAATCCTTCCTATTTACATAGTCCATGCCTACCTGTATTTGACTTCTTGATAGCATAGGTCATCCAAAACGCGCTTGTATTGTTAATAAACACAGCATATACCGTTTATGAACTGAGATGTAATGGTCTGGATGACACCATGTACTGAATTTGTAGAAAATAGAGTAATAAATGTGAATATGGCTCAAATACTGTTATTACCTTATTCATACATGTACTTAAATGGCCTAGCACATGGCTACTGGCATATGACTACTTAAATGATACGTCATCCAAAAGTTATTTTATTTTGGGCATTAACAACATCATATGTCGTATATAAACTGAGATTCGATGGCCATGATCACACCATTGACTCTACATATATACGATATGTATACGGTATATCATTCCCCAATTTTCAAGTAATTGATTATGTCTCTTGCTACCAGTGTTTCCAAGTTATTGGTATTCCATGTTCATGTTACTGTCGTCAATATTACGACTTTTTTAAAATAATAAATGTGTCGATAAATATTGTTCAAGTATAAATGGTGGGAATATAACGTATGCAAATGCATATCAGTGTCTTCTATAGCGCACTAATGGGGACATTAGCATAATACTTATAAAGCTGAAGATGTGATGGCGTGGTTTTTGTTTTCTTATCCAAAAAGCTAAGCATACTTCTTCACTATGAAAAAACGCTGCTTTCATTATGTGGGAAGTAAATAATGGTAGTTGTTATGTAGCCAGCCAAGTTCAAAATTCGTCAACTTCCATTTGGTATGTCAATCGCTGTGCCTACCCTGTCGTGTACCGCATTAATACATTCATTATTGTTGTTCATAGATAGATAGTAGGCTTCGTTATAATGGAAAATCACACAATATCCGTATCCGCATGGAATGTACCGGTATCTCATGGTTTCGATGTATGCAACAGACCCGTAACCAGACTTTTATGAAGCAAGGAGTCTTTTCGAGGGCTTGAATGGCCCGAGGCAGCTATAGGGGTACGGGGCCATACTCTCCCTGAAATATCATTTTATATATTCTCAGCAAAAACTGAACACACACATGTAATACGACTCTCCTGCTTGCATCAATATTATAAAATGACTACGTATTGACAATTATTCTTATTTTAGTGCATGAAAGAGTGGACATCAAGGCACGATGAGGGAGGTTGGGGAGGGTGTTGTCCGACCACACCGACCCCCTGGTTACGGACCTGTTGCAATAATAAAGTGCAACATTGGTGTTCATGGTCGTGATAACATGATAAGAGTTCCGGTTTAATGTTTAATGGCTTTAAACGGACTATCGACAGCTCATTTCATCTGCATGGATGGGGGCAGGTAACTTAATATTTGCATACAATTTCTATCCAGCCTCCTTGACATTAGACAAACCGGATCTACTGTCAGGTCTTCACCACACAATATTAACTACTTAGCTCCACCCCCCACCCCCCCCCCCCCCATAAACGTAGAACGATTACCACTGATCGTATTACTCTTATAACAGGGTTAGCCGGATTCAACTCTCGCCTACAAGAAAGCTGAACATGCGAATAAGGGCCAAGCGCTCCCCGGCAATTATCAACCCACCATCGTTAATTATATAATAAATTATCATTCACATGCTCCCAACCTGCCAATGTATTTTATTTCTATCCGAATACAGGTATTAGACACGGGCATTATGTTGATTCACTCAAATGAATGAATACCTAGATGTAATTGTAAATATGTTCCTGTTTCCTTGCATGTATTCAGAATTATGTTCCACTTGAAATCCAAGATCGTGACTATGTGGTCACTTACTAATCATTACCATGTTACAGCTAGGATATATTGTTATCCATGAGTTGCACCAATATTTTGTTGATGTCTCATATTACAAAACTACGCAATACAGTAGCCATCTTGGTAACTAAAATGGCAGTCATAAAATATTATTCTTTATGTTGTCATCGGAAACACTAAAACATTGATTTTATGGTGTGGCATATGCTATGTCGTTGATGACTACCCTACTTAATATAGATGTGTCAGAATTGTATCCATGTTGGCGGCCATCTTTGATTTACCTTTCTTTGCAGCGACATATAATTCGGTACAGTTTGGAACACAAGCCTCGCACTTTTAAAATATTACAAATATGATTTCCAATTACGTTTCTTTTCTTTACTACTTTGTTGATCAACAGCGCCTACGAGCTTAACCGATACGTAGCGGCCATCTTGAATATTCCTAACATGGTCAAATAATAAGTATATTAGATGGACTCATTCAATTTTGCAAAGAACACATTCAATAATAAAACAAGAGGGCCATGATGGCCCAAATTCGCTCACATGAACACCAGAGGAGAATGTGACATTGAGTTCATATGTGTTTTAAAAATATTATGCTATTTTTAGATGGCGGTCATCTTGGATTAAGTGATGACTCTCATTTTACCAAATCTGAAAATGCTTTACCCAATGATCTTAACTTACTATGAAGTTTGGCAAGCATCGGCCATGTGGTTCACGAGAAAAAGACGTTCAAAATCTGGAATAAATGGACCTTTTGGCGGCCATCATGGATGACATAATCATCCGATTCCGACAAATATTGCACCAGAGCAATCGCCTCATCGATACCTTCAATTTGATATATGATGAGAATATTTGGTCAAAAAAAAAAAATTTAACACCTTTGAAAGAGCATTCTACATGGATCATTCCTACTAAGTTTCGTCGAAATCTGGCTGGCAGTTCATGAGAAGAAGATTTTTTAAGAATTTGTGCTGTTCTTAGATGGCGGCCATCTTGGATTAGCGACGACCTCCGTTTTAACAAATCGGAAAAGGCTTCACCCATGGACCATAACTGTGAAGTTTGGCCACCATGGGCCAAGCGGTTCGTGTGAAGAAGAATTTTGAAATCTCTAATAAAAGAACGACATTTTGACCTTTCGGCGGCCATCTTGGATGACATAACAATCCAATTTCAACAATAAATGCACCAGAGTGATCGCCTCGTTGATACTTTCGATCTGATATATAACGTGACCATATTCGGTCGAAAATAAAATTTGACCCCAATTTGACCCCACGGGCCACGCCCATTTTTAACACCGGGGTCACCATTTTAACAACTTTGAATGAGCATTGTACATCGATCATTCTTACCAAGTTTCGTCGAAATCCAGTCAGCGGTTCATGAGAAGATTTTTTAAGAATTTATACTATTTTTAGACGGTGGCCATCTTGGATCAGCGATGACCTCCATTTTAACAAATCTGAAAAGGCTTCACCCATGGACCATAATAACTTTTAAGTTTGGCTACCATGGGCCAAGCGGTTCATGTGAAGAATGTTGAAATCTCTAATAAAAGAACGACCTTCTGACCTTTCGGCGGCCATCTTGGATGACATAACAATCCAATTTCGACAATAAATGCACCAGAGTGATCGCCTCGTTGATACCTTCGATTTGATATATGACATGACCAAATTAAATTTCACCCCAATTTGACCCCACGGGCCACGCCCATTTTAACAACTTTGAAAGAGCATTGTACATCGATTATTCCTACCAAGTTTTGTCGAAATCCGGTTGGCGGTTCTTGAGAAGAAGATTTTTGAAGAACTTGTGCTATTTTTAGACAGCGGCCATCTTGGATTACGCAGTGACGTCATTTTAACAATTTTGTAATCCCCCTACCTAAGGTCCATGACCATGAAGTTTGATTACTATAGGCCCAATAGTTACCGAGGAGAAGATGTTTGAAAATGTTCACGGACGACGGACGACGACGGACGACGGACGACGGACGACGGACACATTGCGGTAACAATAGCTCACATGAGCTTCGCTCAGGCGAGCTAAAAAAATGCAAACAACTGAAATAAAAATGTGTATGAAAGTGTAGCTACATGTATATATTTTTGTTATTCCACACACATTTACTGCACGTCTGTGTGAATATTTGGCGGCCATCTTATATGTATATGAATTTGTCAGTGGTGAATTGTTTTTTTAGAAGTTATCAACAAGTATTTCTATGTATGTAAACGCATAATATAGGTACCAAACGCCATATAATAATCAAGTCAGAATATATTTAAGACACAATGTTGATACCTGGCGGCTATCTTGAAAATCGCAAAATACACAGCGGTTTGAACCACCATAAAAAACGAATCGTCTCATATATGTTCTACATATATATTCAACAATTTAAACAACTTTATCTGATATTTGAAGCATGATATGCACGTACATGTCCATCTACTGATATAAAATATGTTTTTGAACTCATTTGACCTCTTTGCACTTAATAACCTCAAACGTGACCTTAATTTGATACACAGACACCGGATTCATGTTCAGGAATGTATACCAATCTAGCATAGTCGTTGCTTTTGCTCTCTTGGGTTGAACAGAAATCGTTTTTAAGCCACTTCTCTTCAAAGTGCACCTCCACTAGACTAAGAGCTGATGGTATAACATTTAAATTAATGTCTATTATCTATATATAAAAATTGTGATTAAACTATAAGTCATACGAAAAATTAGACACACAAACTTAATGTATGATGAAAAAAAAGCTATATGATGTATACATTTTGTTGGACGTCTCTTTTTGATTATTACTGACACTGGCTACTTTGGAAAATTGTTAAAAGTGTGGCGACTTCATGTATCACCCCATCATAATTTCAGCAGAAACAGATCTGAATGAGATCAGATGTGAATGTCTGTGTAGTTTATGGTCTATCATGAGCAATTCTAACAGCAATGACACAGTCCAATTTTCTTTTGTTTTGAAGAAAATCTTAGACATGCATGGTAAATTTTTAGAACAGAAGACATAATTTTCAACAAGCGATACATGACTTCATTGTGGTCATGGCATCACAAGTGTAATGACGTCATGAAGAAGTCACATCAGCCAACCTGTTGCCAATAAATTGACGTAACAAAATGGCTAAGTGTTTCAGCGACATTTCGAAGTTGACAAAAGTAAAGGTCATGTTAATGGTGGCGAGAGTGCATGACAAATTTCAGGTGATTCAAGTGTCCAAGTATTAAAGCAATCCATCATGTAATATTGAAGATATTACTTGTTGGAGGAACTCTTACAAACTTTTCGACGGATGGACAATTGGAACCTCAAGAGCAACACAATATGCCCCCCTTGCTATCGCATAGGGGGCATAACAATGATACATGTACATTCTGTGAAACTAAAATTTCTAAAAAACTAAGAAGATAGTTACACTGTTGTTAACTCTGTTAATTCTGATCTGAGTTGCATGATTGTGTTAGTTCTCCGACTTATATCGGTATATCCGCTGCTGTGTGAGCGAGTTGGCGGCCGTTTGTCACCGCTATTTGCCTACAGCGAGTCCAGCATAGTACGAGTTGTACCACAGCTCCCCCGAATGTTCAAGTGACCTGGAATGTACAAAAGATTATTAAACTAGAGCAAGTGAGCAGAGGCTCATAGATACCACCGGCCGCCACCTGGACTGACAAATAAAAACTTTAATGCAAATCTTACGGACGAAATGACGAAAACTATGTACCCCTGGACATACTTCGTCTGCCAGGGATATAATAAAACACAACAAGTCCAGTGTGATATTTCTTATATACATGTATATAGATCTTCTTATATTGACACTGAGAGTGACTGATGTTGTCGCTAATTTTATCCAAATAGTTACCTCTAATAAATGCCCAGTGACTAGTTGCAACAAGTTATGAACTACATTTCAAACTGGATTCTATTCTTAACAGTATTTATAAATTATAACTTAGTATTTGGAAATCAAACAAACATTATCAACTTTCATTTTCAAATGCAGAAATGTTGAAACAGAATTAATTATCAAATATTTTTATTGTGTTTTAATATGTTTCGTAATTGTTCTATCATTCCTAAAGTACACGTATGTACATGTACTTCATTCATGTCATCACCTATACATTCATATCAATGCTTAGCCATTTTTACTTGTTCCATCACTTGGGTGTCTAATACAACGATTACAGTAATCACAGGGCCCTACCGGACGATGTCTCCAAACGCCTGCGACAGTGTTTTATTCCTATATGTGATGTTATGTTTCTTGCACAGAGACTGAACCAGCGGCGACACTCGGTGGAAGTTGTGACGTGGCATCGTAGGGAACAGGCTGCAAATATACACGATAATATTAGTCAAATATTTGGTAAGTGACCATTAATTGTGATGATTTACTTTTTAGACTAAAATAATTTCCTGAAAGATCATTGTTAGAAGTTTTGTGTGAAGATCATAATTTGTCAAACACAGGCCCATGTCATTTGATTTATGGTGACAACATTCTTACCCTTAAAGATTTGTTTTAAAATAGATTGTTTTACATATGAAGGCTGGATTGTACTTTACATTAATACTACAGTCTTGCACAGCTTTTTTTTTTTCACACCTTTTTGCATTCCCCCCATTAGGTTTACGCACCCGCAGACTCTGTTGGAGTTAAATATGGTAAGGAAAAAACCACCCTATATAGGCAATGAGTGAAATAAAAATATTATCATTAAATTGTCAAGGAATATGTCAACTTCCCAAATGCACTGATCTTTTTCAATACTTAAAAGATAAAAAATATCACATATACTGTTTGCAAGATACCCATTTCACTCCAGGGGAAGACGAAAAATTTGTACGGACTAGGTGGGGTAATGATGGTTATTTCAGTTCATTTCGATCTAATGCAAGGGGAGTAGCAATATTATTCAATGGTAATTTAGACTATAAAGTACACCAGTCAAAATGTGATCCCAATGGTAACTTCATTCTACTAGACATCACTATTGAAAATAATAAATTTACACTTGTATGCCTGTATGGACCAAACTCAGATGATCTCCTTTTTTTCCAGAACATATCAAAAGAAATTGATGAACTGAATAACGATAAATATATTTTATGCGGAGATTTAAACCTTGTTTTGGACCCAGATTTAGACTATCATAACTATAACAAGAGGGCCATGATGGCCCGAACTCGCTCACCTGACTCCATGAACACCGGAGGAGAATGTGACATTGAGTTCATGTGTTTTAAAAAAATTGTGCTATTTTTAGACAGTGGCCATCTTGGATTAGCGATGACCTCCGTTTTAACAACTGAAAAGGCTTCACCCATGGACCATAACTGTGAAGTTTGGCCACCATGGGCCAAGCAGTTCGTGTGAAAAAGACTTTTGAAATCTCAAATAAAAGAACGATCTTTTGACCTTTCGGCGGCCATCTTGGATGACATGACCATCCAATTTCAACAAAAAATGTACCAGAGTGATCGCCTCTCTGATACCTTCAATTTGATATAGACATGACCATATTCGGTCAAAAATAAAATTTGACCCCAATTTGACACCACGGGTCAGGTCCATTTTTGACCCCGGGGTGACCATTTTAACAACTTTGAAAGAATTGTACATCGATCATTCCTACCAAGATTCGTCGAAATCCGGCTGGCGGTTCATGTGAAGAATATTTTTTAAGGATTTGTGCTATTTTTAGACGGCGGCCATCTTGGATTAGCGACGACCTCCGTTTTAACAAATCTGAAAAGGCTTCACCCACGGACCATAACTGTGAAGTTTGGCCACCATGGGCCAAGCGGTTCGTGTGAAGAAGAAATTTGAAATCTCTAATAAAAGAACGACCTTTTGACCTTTCGGCGGCCATCTTGGATGACATGACCATCCAATTTCAACAAAAAATGTACCAGAGTGATCGCCTCTCTGATACCTTCAATTTGATATAGACATGACCATATTCGGTCAAAAATAAAATTTGACCTCAATTTGACACCACGGGTCAGGTCCATTTTTGACCCCGGGGTCACCATTTTAACAACTTTGAAAGAATTGTACATCGATCATTCCTACCAAGATTCGTCGAAATCCGGCTGGCGGTTCATGTGAAGAATATTTTTTAAGGATTTGTGCTATTTTTTTTTTAGACAGCGGCCATCTTGGATTAGCGACGACCTCCGTTTTAACAAATCTGAAAAGGCTTCACCCACGGACCATAACTGTGAAGTTTGGCCACCATGGGCCAAGCGGTTCGTGTGAAGAAGAATTTTGAAATCTCTAATAAAAGAACGACCTTTTGACCTTTCGGCGGCCATCTTGGATGACATGACCATCCAATTTCACAAAAAACAAAAAATGTAACCAGTGTGATCGCCTCTCTGATACCTTCAATTTGATATAGACATGACCATATTCGGTCAAAAATAAAATTTGACCCCAATTTGACACCACGGGTCAGGTCCATTTTTGACCCCGGGGTCACCATTTTAACAACTTTGAAAGAATTGTACATCGATCATTCCTACCAAGATTCGTCGAAATCCGGCTGGCGGTTCATGTGAAGAATATTTTTTAAGGATTTGTGCTATTTTTAGATGGCGGCCATCTTGGATTAGCGACGACCTCCATTTTAACAAATCTGAAAAGGCTTCACCCACGGACCATAACTGTGAAGTTTGGCCACCATGGGCCAAGCGGTTCGTGTGAAGAAGAATTTTGAAATCTCTAATAAAAGAACGACCTATTGACCTTTCGTGGCCATCTTGGATGACATGACCATCCAAATTCGACAAAAAATGTACCAGAGTGATCGCCTCTTTGATACCTTCAATTTGCTATAGACATGACCATATTCGGTCAAAAAGAAAATTTGACCCCAATTTGACCCCACGGGCCACGCCCATTTTTGACCCCGGGGTCACCATTTTAACAACTTTGAAAGAGCATTGTACATCGATCATTCTAACCAAGTTTTGTCAAAATCCGGCTAGCGGTTCATGAGAAGAAGATTTTTTAGGAATTTATGCTATTTTTAGATGGCGGCCATCTTGGATTAGCGATGACCTCCATTTTAACAAATCTGAAAAGGCTTCACCCATGGACTATAACTGTGAAGTTTGGCTACCATGGGCCAAGCGGTTCATGTGAAGAAGAATTTTGAAATCTATAATAAAAGGACCTTTTGACCTTTTGGCGCCATCTTGGATGACATAACCCTCCGATTTCGACAAAAAATGCACCAGAGTGATCGCCTCGTTGCTACCTTCGATTTGATATATAACATGACCATATTCGGTCAAAAATAAATTTTGACCTCAATTTGAGCCCACCGGCCACACCCATTTTTGACCCTGGGGTCACCATTTTAACAACTTTAAAAGAGCATTGTACATCGATCATTCCTACCAAGTTTTGTCGAAATCCGGTTGGCGGTTCTTGAGAAGAAGATTTTTGAAGAATTTGTGCTATTTTTAGATGGCGGCCATCTTGGATTACGTAATGACGTCATTTTAACAATTTTGTAATCCCCCTACCTAAGGACCATGACCATGAAGTTTAGTGACTATAGGCCCAATGGTTACCGAGGAGAAGACGTTTGATAATGTTCACGGATGGACGGACGTTCTTACGGTACTATACTTATGTGGCTTATCACATGTTAAATATTAGCCACATAAAAGGATTTTTAGCCACATAAAAGGATTTTTAGGTGGCTAATTGTAACCAACCCTATCCTTTACTAAGTCCATAACCCTGTGGGGCTAGCCACATAAGTAAAGTACCGTCAGCGGACGACGGACGACGGACGACGGACGACGGACACATTGCGGTAACAATAGCTCACATGAGCTTCGCTCAGGTGAGCTAAAAATATAAATAATAAAAAATCTAGAGAAAAATTATGAGAAGGTTCACATGGAGACGACGACAGCCTATTCAGCAAGCAAGACTAGATTTCTTCCTCATCTCTGAAAATACTTTACCTTCAATTAAAAATAGCTACAGATCTGATCATTCACCTGTATTGTTACATTTACGTTTCAACAATTTTATAAAGGGAAAACCACTATGGAAACATAACAATTCAATGCTGAAAGACATAAATTGCATAAACATGATTAATGAAAAAATAGAAGAAATAAAAAATCAATATGCTATTCCAATATATAACCAAGAAAACTTACATGAAATACCAAACAACGAATTGCAATTCACAATTAACGATCAACTTTTTCTAGAAACACTTATGATGGAACTACGTGGAAAATCTATTTCTTATTCTTCCTTTATAAAAAACGAAACCAATCAAAAAGAAAAATCATTAACAGAACAAATATCAAGGGCTCTAAATATAAATGAAGGAGAAAAACCAACAAAATATTTCTGTGCACTCGAATCTCATAACTTTATAAGTAAAACAATACCAAAACTTGAAACAGAAAATGGCAAAATAATTACAAATCAGTCGGAGATATTAAAAGAAACAGAACTATTTTACACCAAACTGTATAGCAATAAAGACACAGCTGCTTATAAAGATTTAGATTTGGATAATTTTTTGGAAAGTACGCATGTACCAAAATTAAATGAAACAGAATCAGAAAAACTAGAGGGATTAATCACAAAAACTGAACTAGCCTTTGCACTAAAAAACATGACGAACAACCGTAGCCCAGGTACAAGCGGATTTGCATGCGAATTTTATAAAAATGTTTTGGCATAAACTGGGTGATTTCATTTGTAGGGCAATAAATTATAGCTACCAGAAGGGTGAACTATCTATAACTCAACGGCAGGGTATAATAACACTAATCCCAAAAGAATATAAATCTCGACATTTTCTAAAAAATTAGACCTATTTCATTATTAAACACAATTTACAAAATGGCATCAGCATCTATCGCTAATAGAACTAGAAAATGCGTTCATAGAACACGGATGCCCCACATATCGCTTTGATAATAAATGAGGCCAAATTCCAAGTGAAATTTTTTTTTACCTGAGCGTTAAAGTATGTGACCTTGACCCTGGGCTTGGCGGGGGCAGGACAAACTTGGATTTGGCACAGGACAGTAGAGGACCATTAGAGCAATGAGTATATGAAGTATGAAGCTGATCCGTGAAAGAAAACAGAAATTATAAGATATTTACCTGAGCGTTAAAGTTTTTGTTTTTAAGCAACTCAGTATGTGACCTTGACCCTGGGCTTGGCGGGGGCAGGTCGAACGTGGATTTGGCACAGGACAGTAGAGGACCATTACAGCAATGCGTATATGAAGTATGAAGCTGATCCGTGAAAGGGAACAGAAATTATAAGATATTTACCTGAGCGTTAAAGTTTTTGAAGCACCAAGTATGTGACCTTGACCCTGGGCTTGGCGGGGGCAGGACGAACGTGGATTTGGCACAGGGCGGTAGAGGACCATTAGAGCAATGCGTATATGAAGTATGAAGCTGATCCGTGAAAGAAAACAGAAATTATAAGATATTTACCTGAGCGTTAAAGTTTTTGAAGCACTAAGTATGTGACCTTGACCCTGGGCTTGGCGGGGGCAGGACAAACTTGGATTTGGCACAGGACAGTAGAGGACCATTAGAGCAATGCGTATATGAAGTATGAAGCTGATCCGTGAAAGAACACAGAAATTATAAGATATTTACCCGAGCGTTAAAGTTTTTGAAGCATTCAGTATGTGACCTTGACCCTGGGCTTGGCGAGGGCAGGTCGAACGTGGATTTGGCACAGGACAGTAGAGGACCATTACAGCAATGCGTATATGAAGCATGAAGCTGATCCGTGAAAGGGAACAGAAATTATAAGATATTTACCTGAGCGTTAAAGTTTTTGAAGCATCAAGTATGTGACCTTGACCCTGTGCTTGGCGGGGGCAGGACGAACGTGGATTTGGTACAGGGCGGTAGAGGACCATTAGAGCAATGTGTATATGAAATATGAAGCAGATCGGTCAAAGGATGAAGAAATTATGAGACATTTACCCGAGCATTAAAGTTTCGTGACGGACGGACGGACGGGACGGACGGACAAGGGTAACACTATATGCCCCCTCCACTATCGTGGTGGGGCATAATAAAAACAGTATTAGACAAATTAATAAATGGGGACCAAACAGGATTTATTTCAGGAAGATACATGGGGGAAAACACTAGACAGGTATACGACATTATGCAATATATTGAAAAAAATGATATCCCAGGACTTTTTCTTCTTATAGACTTTGAGAAAGCATTTGACTCTATATCGTGGAACTATATTCATAAAGTACTTCGCTACTTTAAATTCGGACCAAATATTAGGCAATGGATTACATTATTCTACAAAAATGCTCAACTATCAGTTAATCAACATTGTAACCTCTCACCTTTTTTTTCAATACATCGAGGCTGTCGTCAGGGGGACCCACTCTCACCGTACATATTTATCTTATGCGCAGAAATACTTGCAATCAGAATACGCCAAAATCATAAAATTAAAGGAATTAAAATAAATGGAACAGAATATAAACTAACACAGTTTGCAGATGACACTAGTGCCTTCTTGGATGGATCAAGTGAATCACTAAATGAAACACTTAATGAACTGGAAATGAATGCCAATATGTCAGGACTTAAAGTTAATTTTGATAAAACACAAGTTATTTGGATTGGGGCAATTTTTTTTTAGCCAAGACTCAATTAAAACAAAATGGAAACTAAAGTGGGGAAATAACAGATTTAAATTGCTTGGAATTACTTTTGACACAGATTTAGAAAAAATTGTGAACATAAATTTCTCGGAAAAAATGAGGCTCATAAAAGAAACAAGAGGGCCATGATGGCCCTAATTCGCTCACCTGACTCCATGAATACCAGAGGAGAATGTGACATTGAGTTCATGTGTTTTAAAAAAATTGTGCTATTTTTAGATGGCGGTCATCTTGGATTAAGCAATGACTCTCATTTTACCAAATCAGAAAATGCTTCATCCAAGGATCTTAACTTACTATGAAGTTTGGCCATCGGCGATGTGGTTTCTGAGAAAAAAACGTTCAAAATCTCGAATAAATGACCTTTTGGCAGCCATCATGGATGACATAATCATCCGATTCCGACAAATATTGCACCAGAGCAATCGCCTCATCGATACCTTCAATTTGATATATGACATTAGCATATTCGGTCAAAAATAAAATTTGACCCCACGGGCCACGCCCATTTTTGACCCTGGGGTCACCATTTTCACAAATTTGAAAGAGCATTGTATATCAATCATTCCTACCAAGTTTCATCGAAATCCGGCCAGCGGTTCATGAGAAGAAGATTTAAGAATTTGTGCTATTTTTAGACAGTGGCCATCTTGGATTAGCGACGACCTCCATTTTAACAAATCTGAAAAGGCTTCACCCATGGACCATAACTTTTAAGTTTGGCCACCATGGGCCAAGCGGTTCATGTGAAGAAGAATTTTGAAATCTCTAATAAAAAAACAACCTTTTGACCTTTCGGCGGCCATCTTGGATGACATAACCATCCGATTTCGACAAAAAATGCACCAGAGTGATCGCCTCATTTCATTGATACATTCAATTTGATATATAACATGACCATATTCGGTCAAAAATAAAATTTGACCCCACGGGCCACGCCCATTTTTGACCCCGGGGTAACCATTTTAACAACTTTGAAAGAGCATTGTACATCGATCATTCCTACCAAGTTTCGTCGAAATCCAGCTCGCGGTTCATGAGAAGAAATTTTGTTAAGAATTTATGCTATTTTTAGACGGCGGCCATCTTGGATTAGCGATGACCTCCATTTTAACAAATCTGAAAAGGCTTCACCCATGGACCATAACTCTTACGTTTGGCTACCATGGGCCAAGCGGTTCATGTGAAGAAGAATTTTGAAATCTCTAATAAAAGAACGACCTTTTGACCTTTCGGCGGCCATCTTGGATGACCTAACCATCCGATTTCGACAAAAAATGCACCAGTGATCGCCTCATTGATACCTTCAATTTGATATATGACAAGACCATATTCGGTCAAAAATAAAATTTGACCCCAATTTGACCCCACGGGCCACGCCCATTTTTGACCCCAGGGTCACCATTTTAACAACTTTGAAAGAGCATTGTTCATCGATCAGTCCTACCAAGTTTTGTCGAAATCCGGTCGGCGGTTCTTGAGAAGAAGATTTTTGAAGAATTTGTGCTATTTTTAGACAGTGGCCATCTTGGATTACGTAATGATGTAATTTTAACAATTTTGTAATCCCCTTACCTAAGGACCATGAACATGAAGTTTGGTGACTATAGGCCCAATGGTTACCGAGGAGAAGACGTTTGAAAATGTTCACGGACGACGACGACGACACGACGACGACGACGGACACATTGCGGTAACAATAGCTCACATGAGCTTCTCTCAGATGAGCTAAAAATCAACAGCTGGAACAAAAGGTACTTAACACCATTAGGCCGAATCACAGTCATAAAGTCTCTTCTTCTCCCATCTTTAAATCACCTGTTTATATCCCTACCTAACCCCAGCCAAACATGTGTTAAAGATATCAGCAGCATTATGTAGGAATTTTTATGGCAAGGTAAATCACGAGTAAAAGGCACTATCACATGCAAACAATATGAGGATGGCAGACTAAAAATGCCAAATATTGAGGACTATATATCGTCTTTAAAAACAACATGGGTAAGAAGAATAGTGTGCAACAAATACAAATTTATAAACATTTTAAATACAGAAATTGATACAGATAATATTTTTAAATTGGGAGATATGTACATCGAACAAAAAATAGGAAAAATTTCAAACCTTTTTTGGCGGGATGTTTTAAAAGCTCATCTAAAATTACAAAATAAGCTTAAGCCGATAAACATGGATGCATTTCTTTCTAGCCCATTATTTTTTAATAAGGACAACCTTCTTCAATAACGCATGGTTTGATAAGGGAATATGTTTTATAAATGACATTATCAAAATTGATGGAACTTTTGCCTCTCAAAATGAACTTAAAAACAATTTCAACATAAATATAAACTTTCTTCAATATTATGGCCTTGTCAAAGCAATACAAGATTGGGGTAAAAGTTTGAAATTTATCAATATCGAAAAAAAGTTACAAATGCCATTTACTCCATACAAAATAAAAATATACCTAAAAAACAAAACCGGGACAAAAGACATGTACCTCGCATTAAACTCCAATTCTGAAACTCCAGCTGGTAAAATTAAATGGAACTCCATCTATAATTTTAACAATGAAACGTGGAAGAAAATATATTTATGGCCGCATATCATAACAAAAGACACAACTCGAAAATGGTTCCAGTACCGAATAAACCACAATATTCTGGCCACAAATGATTTCCTAAATAAGATTAAAATTGTCAGTAGTCCATTATGTACATTCTGTAAGAATTTCTCGGAAACAATAAAACATTTGTTTTGGGATTGTAAGGTTACACAAAACATATTTAGGGAACTTCAAGAATGGTTAGCGACCAAAAATATAACTATTACAATTAATGAAAAATCATTCATCTTTGGGATTTACGAAAAAACAATAAGTATCTTCAAACAATTAATACTATTAGAAACTAAATACTATCTCTATTATTGCCGGTGTTCAAAAGTAGTACCAAGTCTCAGCATACTGAAGCATCAAATTCAACTATTGTATGAAACATCCAGGAAGGCAGCAATAATGGCCAACAAACTTGAAAACTTTACAAAGATTTGGGAAGACTTTATCATTTCAAAAGTTTAATTTATGTAACAAAAATACCAAAATAAGATTTCATCTTCAGCTGAGCTAGTTGCGGGTGCTATAATAAATCTCTGCTTTTGTGCGTTTTTTTTTTTTTCCTTTCTTTGTTTTAACCCCTTCCCCACCCCCTCCCCACTCCCCATTCCACCTCATATTATAGGTTTGGGAAATAAAGACATGATCTGACGGAACCAGCCGCGTTTTGTTTTATAACCAGTGTGGGGATCGGAACAGATTGTACATTGGCTTGTCAATACATAATGTTACCAACAACTTTAACATTTAACCCTTTCAGCCCTAAATAACTGGAATGGATTATATATAATATGTTAATTTTCGGTCAATTCCATTCAACACAAAATACTTTTCAAATAATCTATTTTAACAAATATGAAAATTGCAAAGAGTGCAGATCCTGATGAGCCGGCTCGTCTGGATCTACACTGTTTAAAAACACCTATATAAACGGCTGTAGTGTTGAAAGGGTTATTTGTTTAGTTTGTTTATTGGTGTTTAACGGCCTATCAACAACTAAGGTCATGTAAGGCCGGGCAAACGGGTTCGATCCCGTTTTAACCTGCTGCATTGGGGAAAATCAGAACTGAATACATGTATTTACATCGAGAAACAATATATTCAGCCCTGAAATTAGAATAACCTGACCTGGTGGCAGGTCCATACCACACCAAAGTCACTTGACCCCTTCCCCTAAAATAGGATTACGAATAATCGTAATACTCACATAAGGGGTAAAACCTACACAGTAGGATTGAACTTCACTTTTTACAGAGTGGGGCTGGTTCAGTTGGATCATGGGTAATATGAATGATAACATATAATCATACTACATGTAGTATTACATATGCTAAATCAAACTTTGGCTCTTGCAGCGCTGGAGAGTGACATTGTCATCTGCGAGTTTGTTATAAGTATTACTGTCTTTTTTTTAATAACACGTGCAAGTTTTGATTGAAAATTCAGGTCTCTCATTAATGACGATTCTAATGTACCACTCAACCATGAAGTCTTAATAGAACAGTGATTTCTACCCAGTACTGCAAGAGCAAAAGAGGGTGAATATCTGTAATTGTATATTTTGTATTTGTATCTGACTATTACATGTATTTTATGTACGGTTTGTGGGGGATGGCCCGACCCACCACAAACCTATTACGGGGAAAATAAATATTTTCAAACCAAAAAAAAAAAATTATTTGTCAAACACTGATAATTCTTAAAAATTGATTCAGTTAGTAATGTGAAATAATTTGATTTATTGCTGTTTATTTTAAGGCCGGGAAATATGAAATAAATCAGTACTCCATATTTCATTGTGAACCGGGTATGGAAGGTTCTTTGAACCAATTCTCACCCTTAAATATAAGATAACTAACTAACTAATTTCATTCTGAAAACATCATACGCACATTGTCAACATCATAAGCTCTAAGAAATGCAAATTTCTGACTAATTAACAGCACAGCGAGGCATTGAAATTGCTTGAATCTGGATAGAGCTCAAGAAAGGCTGCCCAGCAATTTGGTTGTCTCAGATTCAGGTAGCCTACTTAATTGTGTTGCTGTTCGACTTGGCAATGCGTTTTTCATAAAATAAGGGCACCACATTGGCACAAAATGATGCAATGCTCATCTGAAAATTGACCACCGAATGATCAACAATATACAGCACACGGACAGTGAATGAAAGACAAAGACAAAATGGATTGTTGTGAAAATGAGTCCAATAGATTTAAGAGCAAAAAATTGCTATGTACTTCAAGTGCAAAAAATAGATAACGGACATTGATGGGTGGATGGTTTATGCCTTATGTGTTGGTTGTGGTGAGTGATGCAGAAGGAAGTTATGTCCAAGCTTAGTGAAGATAGACCAATGGGTTGTTGAGAAAATGACTTGAGTGTAAATAAATGTTAACCAAGATATAAGAGAATAACATTACTCAGTAATTCAAGTGGAACAAGGGTGCCGTAGGTCACCAAATACGCCCTTCGAAGATGGGCCAGACAGCAAAGATGCAGAACTGTGAAGCTGTCACCAAGGCAAGAAACCTTAATGTGAATTTGAAAATAAATAGCATTATTTCTTCCTCTTGTTGTGATAAACAGGTATACTAATTCAGGTAGAGATGTGTACAGTAGACATTATATAGAATTGCAGACAAAATGTAGAAAAAATGGCTGAGTGAAAAAGTCTAAAAAAACAACGGCTTAAAAATACCAAGGTGCACATGTACAATATGTGTAGACGACATGTGTAGAGGGGTAGTGTACACAAACTCACTACCTTATATATAATTGAATACAAACAAGAGGGCCATGATGGCCCTATATCGCTCACCTGTGCAATGTTACTAAAATCAAGCAAATACTGGTATGTAAAGTTGTCGCTACATATACATGAAAATAAGCCCATGACAGGCACAAAATGTCGATGCGACAAACTTGAGAAGTCACCAGGGTTGGAGTTTTCTTGCGATATATACAGATATATCTTACACAACTTTGAGAGGTTTGGAGACCACAACAGGATGCTTCCAGCCTACTTTTTATTGCAATCCTTAGATTTTATGTATTATATAACCATATTCCGTAAAAAAGTTTAACCCCCCGGGCCATGGTTCGTGAGAAGATTTTTTAAGAATTTATGCTATTTTTAGATGGCGACCATCTTGGATTAACGACAACTGCCATTTTAACAAAACTGAAAAGGCTTTACCAATGAACCATAACTGCGAAGTTTGTCCACCAATGGCCAAGCAGTTTGTATGAAGAAGACATTTGAAATCTCTAATAAAAGAACAACCTTTTGACCTTTTGGCGGCCATCTTGGATGATGTATATAACAGCACCACAGCGATCACCTCATCAATACCTTTGATTTTATATATTATAAGACCATATTCCGTCAAAAATGAAATTTGACCCCATTTTTGACCCAGGGGTCACCATTTTAACAAATTTGAACAAGCATTGTACATCGATCATTTCTGCCAAGTTTCGTAGAAATAAGTCCGGTGGTTCGTGAGAACAATTTTTTTAAAATGTGCTATTTTTAGACGGCCGCCATCTTGGATTAACGATGACCGCCATTTTAACAAAACTGAAAAGGCTTTACCAATGGACCATAACTGCGAAGTTTGCTACCAATGGCCAAGCGTTTGTACGAAGAAGACGTTTGAAATCTCTAACAAAAGAATGACCTTTTGACCTTTCGGCAGCCATCTTGGATGATGTAATCATCTGATTTCGACAAAAAATGTCCTAAGTGATCGTTTCGTCCATACCTTCGAATTGATATGTGACATTTGACCCCTACTTGACCACTCCTGCCCCGCCCATTTCTGACCCGGGGTCCACCATTTGAAGGAATCTGAACCAGCGTTTCCTATCGATCATTCATACCAAGTTTCGTAAAAATCGGCCTGGCAGTTCGCGAGAATATTTTTTAAGAATTTGACCTTCTTTTTAACAGCGGCCATCTTGGATTTCGCGATGACCATCATTTTAACAAAAATGAAAAGGCTTGACCCGATAACCATTACCGTGAAGTTTGGCCAATATTGGCCAAGCGGTTCACGAGAACGTTTGAAATCTTTATTAAAAGAACAACCTTTTGACATTTCAGCGGCCATCTTGGATGACATGACCATCCAATTTCGACAAAAAATGTACCAGAGCAATTGCCTCTTTGATACATTCGATTTGATATAGACATGACCATATTCGGTCAAAAAATATAATTTGACCCCACGGGCCACGCCCATTTTTGACCCCCAGGTCACCATTTTAACAACTTTGAAAGAGCATTGTACATCGATCATTCCTACCAAGTTTCGTCGAAATCCGGTTGGCGGTTCTTGAGAAGAAGATTTTTGAAGAATTTGTGCTAATTTTAGACGGCGGCTATCTTGGATTACGTAATGACGTCATTTTAACAATTTTGTAATCACCCTACCTAAGGACCATGACCATGAAGTTTGGTGACTATAGGCCCAATGGTTACTGAGCAGAAGACGTTTGAAAATGTTTACGGACGACGGACGACGGACGGACACATTGCGGTAACAATAGCTCACATGAGCTTTGCTCAGGTGAGCTAAAAATGTAGAAACAAGAGTCCCGAAGGTCACAATATAAGCACGTCAATGCAAGGCCAGTCAACAAGGGGATTAACTCACTAGGGTTCTTCATCTTGACATGATAAACATGTATACCGTTACGATCCGTCAAGTAGAACTTGAGTTCTTGCATGGACAAGGACACAGAGTGAGAAAATGAAAAATGGCCGCCAAGGGGAGATTTTTTAATATAATCAATAGGGTTCTTCGTCTTGCCGTGATAAACATGTACTGAATTTGGTATAACTATTGCGCAGCCCAGGATACAGAGTCCGAAAATGGCCGCCAAGGGGAGATAAGTTATTGGAAATTCTTCAAAATGAATAGGCTTCTTCATCTTGCCGTGATAAACATGTATACCGAATTTGGTTACAATCGGTCAAATAGAACTTGAGCTGTAACATGGACAAGGATACAGAGAGCGAAAATTAAAAATGTCTGCCAAGGGAAGATAAGTCATCTGACATTTTTGATAATCAATCGGTTTCTTCGCCTCGCCATGATAAAACATGTATACCAAATTTGGTTACAATCGGTCAAGTAGAACTTGATTTATTGCGTGGACAAGAATACAGAGTTCGAAAATGAAAAATGGCCACCAAGGTTAGATAAGTCATTGAAAATTGGTCAAAACCAATAGACTTCTTCGTCTTGTCACATGTATACCGAATTTGGTTACGATCGGTCAAGAAGAACTGGAGTTATTGCGTGGACAAGGGTACAGAGTGAGAAAATTAACAAGAGTTGTCAGAAGACAACGAAGCTCGCCTGTTGGCAGCCTTCACTCAAACTTGGCACAGTTGCATAAAAAAACGTGAATATTATATATAATTGACCTTGGGTTAAGGGGCATGCGGTGGACCTTGACATTGGGGTCAGTGGTGCAAGGTGGGTCGTGGGTTTGCTATAGCATAATATAGCATATTAAGAGAATGCATGTATGAAATATCAATGCGCTCCCTGAAAACAGAAGTAAAACAAAATTGAACCCAATGTTAAGTTTATGAATGCACTAAGTTGGTGATTTTCTACAGCATGATAGCTATTCACATGAGGAATGCATGTATGAATGTGCTAAGTTTGTGAGGGTCCTCTGAGGAATGCATGTATGAAATATCAAGGTGTTTCATGAAAGGAAACAGATGTTATAAGACATTTACCCCAACATTAAGTTTATGAATGTGCTAAGTTTGTGACCTTGACCTTGGGATAAGGGCTGGGTGGTGGGTCATGAATTTGCTACAACATGATAGAGGGTCATCTGCGGAATGCATATATGAAATATCAAGGCGTTCCATGAAAGGAAACAGATGTTATAAGAAATTTACCCCAACGTTAAGTTTATGAATGAGCTAAGTTTGTGACCTTGACCTTGGGGTAAGGGTTGGGTGGTGGGTTGTGGATTTGCTACAACATGATAGAGGGTCATCTGAGGAATGCATGTATGAAATAGCAAGGCGTTCCATGAAAGGAAACAGATGTTATAAGACATTTACCCCAACGTTAAGTTTATGAATGTGCTATGTTTATGACCGTGACCTTGGAGCAAGGGTTGGGTGGTGGGTTCTGGATTTGCTACATCATGATAGAGGGTCATCTGAGGAATGCATGTATGAAATATCAAGGCGTTCCATGAAAGGAAACAGATGTTATAAGACATTTACCCCGTTATTTTTAAGTTTATGAATGTGCTAAGTTTGTGACCTTGACCTTGGGGAAAGGGGTGGGAGGTGGGTCATGGATTTGCTATAGTACGATAGAGTTTCATCAGATGAATGCATGTATGAAATATGAAGGTATTCCCTGCAAATAAACAGAAGTTACACAACATTTACCCCAACGTTAAGTTAATGAATGTGCTAGGTTTGTGACCTTGACCTTGGGGTAAGGGTTGGGTGGTGAGTCGTGGATTTGCTACAGCATGATAGAGGGTCATCTGAGGAATGCATGTATGAAATATCAAGGCGTTCCATGTAAAAAAAAAGATGTTACAAGACATTTACCCCAACGTTAAGTTTATGAATGTGCTAAGTTTCTGACCTTGACCTTGGGGTAAGGGATGGGCAGTGGGTTATGGATTTGCAATAGCACGATAGAGTATCATCAGATGAATCCATGTATGAAATATGAAGGAATTCCCTGTAAATAAACAGAAGTAACACAACATTTACCCCAACGTTAAGTTTATGAACATGCTAAGTTTGTGACCTTGACCTTGGGGTAAGGGCTGGGTGGTGGGTCATGGATTTGCTACAGCATGATAGAGGGTCATCTGAGGAATGCATGTATGAAATATCAAGGCGTTCCATGAAAGGAAACAGATGTTATAAGAAATTTACCCCAACGTTAAGTTAATGAATGTGCTAAGTTTGTGACCTTGACCTTGGGATAAGGGCTGGGTGGTGGGTCATGAATTTGCTACAGCATGATAGAGGGTCATCTGCGGAATGCATATATGAAATATCAAGGCGTTCCATGAAAGGAAACAGATGTTATAAGAAATTTACCCCAACGTTAAGTTTATGAATGAGCTAAGTGTGTGACCTTGACTTTGGGGTAAGGGTTGGGTGGTGGGTCATGGATTTGCTACAGCATGATAGAGGGTCATCTGAGGAATGCATGTATGAAATAACAAGGTCTTCCATGAAAGGAAACAGAAGTTATAAGACATTTACCCAACGTTAAGTTTGTGGACGCCGACGCCGACGCCGACTGACGCCGACGACGCCGGGGGTATGCTATAAGCTCTTATGCACTTCGTGCAGGCGAGCTAAAAATGGCCGCCAAGAGGAGACAAGTCATCGGAAACATGAATACCAAATTTTGCTACGATCCGTTATTGCGTGGACAGAGTGCGAAAATTAAAAAAAAAATTAAAATGGCGGCCAAGGGTAGATTTTTGAAAATCAATAGGTTCCTTCGTCTTATCGTGATAAACATGTATACTGAATTTATGATCCATCAAGTAGAACTCTAGTTATTGTGTGGACAGGCTGTGCCTGCCCGCCACCAGCTTGCCCGCCCGTACAAGGTGAATACATAATACGTCCCGTTTATTCAAACAGGCGTATAAAAAGTAGGTCAATAATGGGTGGATGGTGTATGGTAGGGTTGTGGTCCGCGATGCAAGAAAGAAGTTATGTCCAAGTTTATATATACAAAGGTTATGTTGAGAAAGTGACTCGAATGTAAACACATTAACCAAGATTTTAGAACATAAAATTGCTAAGTAATTCTAGCGGAAAAAGTATGTCAAGGACATGGAGGGCAGGTAGATTGTGGATGGGTTGTGGTAATTACTGAAAGGAAGCAGATATGTCAAAGTTTCGTGAACATAGGCCAAGGGGTTGTTGAGACAAGAATTCCGCCACTGAAGTGGTGTCGCGCCTGCCGAGGCATTTAACTGTAACATGATCATGTATTAAAGTAAGCATCATAAAAACATTCAGAGAAGTGCATGTGTGCACATGTAATATTAAAGTTATATCATGATGAAGAAACTTGTATAAACTTTTTGACATTTCGGACGACGACGCGGACAACGACGAAGACGGAAAAAGCGGCGACTTCTGCTAAAGCAGGCACAACTAAAAATGACTCAAATGTAAACGAGAACAAGATTTAAGAGCCTAAAATGCAAGCGGAAAAAGTAGGTCAAAGATATGGATAGGCATGTAGATTGTGATGAGTGATGATCGAAGGATGTTGTTTCCAAGTTTCATGAACATAGATAGATCAAGGCGTTGTTGAGAAAATGACTTTGAATATTGGCAATGCAAACAGAACTAGAAAATGTGTTCATAGGACACGGATGCCCCACATATCGCTCTGATAATAAAAGAGGCAAAATTCCAAGTCCAAAAGGGGAGATAATCAATGACCCGGGGGTCAAATAAAAAATTGAAACATAAACTTTGCGCATCTACATAAGGAAGCTACATACCAAGTTTCAGGTAGCTATTACGGCTTAAAAGTTTTACGACTTACAAACCAAAATTGGAAAATTCTAAGTCGAAAAGGGGGAGATAATCCATGATCCTGGGGTCAAATAAAAAATTGCAATAAATTCATCATAAGGAAGCTAAATACCGAGTTTTAGGTCTGTAGCTATTATGGTTTAATTGTTTTACGACTTACAAGCCAACATTGGAAAAGGAAGCTACATACTAAGTTTCAGGTCTGTAGCTAATAACGGACGGACGGAAGGACGGACAAGGGTAACACTAAATGCCCCCTCCACTATCGTGGTGGGGCGTAAAAAGTAGGTCAAGGACATAGATGGGCAGGTGGATTATGGGTGTGTTGTGGTGAGTGATGCAAGAAGGAAGTTGTGTCCATGTTTCATGAACATATGCCAAGGGGTTGAGAAAATGACTCGAATGTAAAGGTTTAACAAATCCGTATCCGAACGAAGACGCACCTGGCCATATTCATGTTGATTATCTTTCGCGGTATGACGACGTGGGCTATTAATTTTTGGGACCAATTTATAAATTTTGGAAATAATATGTTTTCATTGCAATTCTTGACCCAGAAACAGAACTGCTGAATCAATTCTGTCCTTTGATAAACTCGAAAGCAATTTGACTGTGAACGAAACGGTATGCACATTACATTGGGCAAACCTCACTGTGCCCATCATTATCCCCCAGGTAAGTAAATCAACAAAAGTTGTGTGTGAGATATTTTCATCCTGTGTATATAAGTGGCCTAGTATTGTCCGCAAATCCATAAATTGGTCTTTTAGACTTCCCGCTCATGCAATAACCCGTGATTTGTCAGGATAGTGGTCTGATTCAGAAAACACATGCCACTTGGTAAGCCAACTTGGTAAGTCATATGCGCGAATGATGTCAGAAATCGTGTGTATTAATCTTTGAATTATTGTTATGACTAAGTGCCCACGGCGTGGAATTGACACTTGCTTCAACTTGACACCGCAGCATCTCTTTGCACTCGACAACACAACAAACTGACTTGTCACAGGCGTGTCACTTTAGACCAATCAGAGTCGGGTAAACAATAAAAGATAATGGTTTCGTAAATTGATGCTAAAGCTATTTTGTACAAGTTTTCAAACTGTTCATAGATCATATAATTATATTATGTCTACATGACACAGAACACGTATCAATATAGTTCATTCAAAATGTCTACTGGAACACAGGACCACAGAACACATATCAATATAGTTCATTCAAAACAACCAGGATTAACTGATGTCACCAAATGACACCAACCTACCTACATGGGAAAGGTAAAGATATTTAAAAAGGGGTCCGACATCTATTAGCAAAATATATTTAACAATCTAGGACATGTGGAAATACACATATTTGCGGAGATTTTTGTTCACGATTTTCAATCCCTCGCGAAGAACGCGAAGGTATCTCGCACGCGGATATTAGTTGTTTTACAGTAATTTTCAGAATCAGGTGACTTGTATTTATTCTGGTTTATCAGTACATAAATGTTACAATGGTAAGGTACTATATTGTCAGTGGCTGTTCATGAATGGCTCTCTACAACAGCCAGTTTTGTGTCTTCCCATGGGTGGCTGTTGTAGAGAGGGTGCGCTGTATTTCTTTCAAGATTAATAAAAATAATTTCTTATTTCGGTCAAATTTTAATTTCATTGTGAAAACCACATATTTTCTGTTCATTATCTGACCACTTACTGGTGTTCTATCTGGTAGTTGAGGTGGCCGGAGAACCAGTCGTTGAAGAAGCTGTGCTCCACGTTACACGATGCGTCCGCCTGTAGCCGCACCCACTCTTTGCCGTGGTCGAAGTCAATCTCACACGGGATGTGGCTCATCTGGGTGCACCACACAAACCAATGGCTCTCTATCATACTGTAAATGAATAAACAAGCAGTAGGTCAGATATGGAGCAGAACAACACATATAATCATATGGGTGTTTTACATGTTATGGTTTATGCACATACCTTTCATGGAGATGCAATTGATATGGATTCTTCCGTGGTGATTTTCAAACTATTCCATTAATACAAACAGTGGCGGTTTTAAAAACAAGAGGCCCAAATGGGTCTGTAATGGCAGGCTGACAAACCATGTAGAGACTGACCTGGCTACATAGACTAGTATGCATCATAAACATTCAGGGTTCCCTCAGATTCAAAGTGGTAAAATTCAAAGCTATTCAAGGCTTTCAATGCCATATTCAAGGATTTTCAAGGCCCATTCGGAGTTTATAGTAAATTGTAATACATTGTGTTTCTTTGGAGGAGGGCAAGGAGTTCTGACATTTTCTGGAATAACCCTATGACAGAGAATTGAAGAAGATGAATAAAGATGCAATACTATATCCGGACATGATGATTCCATTTGAGATACGGTAGATTTGATATGTAAAGAAGGTCCTCAAATGACACCAGCACCGTGGAGGTGGGAGTAGGGATGGGGGGAGGGGGGAGTGTGCCGGTAGTGCATGTCTAAAAGAACGCTATCAGAGTATTCCAATTGTACTACCAAGAGAACAGTTCCATAACTTTCCGTTTACCTCACCCATCAAAAACAAATGTTAGCACCGATATACGCCCGCTGTTTTCTTGTGACACGATACCATTAATAGATGACAGTATTATTCACATTCATGTATCAAGAAATAATAAAGAGTTGGCAAAACCAGCTACCTGCTAGTATTTTGAAAACTGAGAAAATGAGCTTGAAACGATACATTAAATCTTCATTCAGTTTACATTTTAATTCCAGTCGAACAGCCAACCTGTTGAAACCAAGAGCGATAATCGTAATAAAAAAGAGGGTATTTGCACGGTCTCAGCCAGGTTCATGCTGTCGGCACCTAGCATTTTTTTGTGATCTTTTTCTTCTTTTTTTTCCCCTGTCACGTCACAATGTGTTTATTTTCTTACAGAATTCCAGGACATTCAAGGCTCTACAATGAAATTCAAGGACTTTCAAGGCCTTGAAAGGCCTTTTGACAAATTCCAGGCTATTCCAGATGTTCAAGGCCCCACGGGAACCCTGCCATTGCAATTAGGAAACAAAATAAAAAATGTGGTCTTAATCTATTCATACATAGAGGCTCCAGAGGTCATTAAAGGCTGAGCCAATAAGAATCCAGCAAACCTAATTAATATATGTTGAATATGGTCAACCGTTAGTATATCCTAAACATTGATGTTAAGAGTCTACATATCAAATTTGATTGAAATCCGTTCATATATAGAGGCTCCAGGTGGAATAAAAGGCTGAGCCAATCAGAATTCAGCAAACCTTATTAATATACATTGTATGTGCATTTTAGACCAACATTAATACATCATAGACACTACCATTAGGAGTCTACAGACCAAATTAATACATCATAGACACTACCATTAGGCGTATAATAAAATATTGAATGTTTCCCCTCCCACGACCGACCCACCAAAATTCCCCCGACTCGAAATATTTTTCTCGCAAAACAGAAACAATATTTTTTTTATTTATAATCTACAAAAGGCCGAAATATACTTGGACGAAAGATTGCTGAAAGTCCGATTGCCGAACGTCCGAGTCAGTCGAACGCATAATATGAGCGAGTAGGCGCTTGCGAATCGATTCAATAGTTCGGACTTGATTGTATAGGTACAAGTCTGGCCGTGTTTTCAACTGTGTTCCGATACACACAAACCGAAAAGTCACTGGCGGAATTCACGGAGTGCAATACAAACAAGTACGGCCTATATGTTTGAAATAACAACAACAACAAAACATGTCGTTAGCGACACTCTGTGTTTCGATGATTATTCATATAATTTTCTGTCGATTTCTCCTCACACTGTGATACTGAGAATGCATAATACTTATGACGTTTGAATGTTGAAACAATGGGCGCCATTGTTTTATTTGTTTGTGACATTTCTAGTCATTAATAAAACTTAAATGTGTATAACATGCAAGAAATGGTGTTTCACTCAACACATGGATTTAAAAAATTTCCGGGAGAGGAGGGGCTTGCCTGGACCCCCATAGCACATGAATCTTTTAGGATGAAACATCTCCAACCAATCAATCAATTCTTGTACATTTTGGATAGTTTTGTCAAGATTGGGAAATATAGAAACCGTGTTGGAATATGCAGACAGAAACAGAAAAAATGAGAGTAATATAATGTGCTCAAACTTTGCTGAGAATGCAGCAAATGGCGTTTCACACCACTTGAATTTCAAAAATTTTCGGGGGGGCATACCCCCGGACCCCCCTAGCACAATCGGGACCTACGGGCCCTCAACTTGCCAATTCAGAATAAAAAAAATATTTTACCTACCTACCTACCCACCCCTCATTGGTCTGGGTCGCGGGAGGGGAAACAAACATATTTTTAAGGGTGGCCTTAGGAGTCTACAGACCAAATTAATACATCATAGACACTACCATTAGGAGTCTACAGACCAAATTAATACATCATAGACACTACCATTAGGAGTCTACAGACCAAATTTTGTCAAACTACTATACACTGGGGCATCTGGTGATCTCAGGGTAAGATATATATAATGTAGCAACAGATACAAGAAATGGCATGGTTAAATGACGCTAATTGCCTTGATAATAAAGAAACTAGAAAATGTGTTCATAGAACACGGATGCCGCACATATCGCTTTGACAATAAAGGAGGCAAAATTTCAAGTCCAAAAGGGGAGATAATCAATGACCCGGGGGTCAAATAAAAAATCGAAACATAAACTTTGCGCATTTACATATCATAAAGACGCTACATACCAAGTTTCAGGTATTACGGTTTAAAAGTTTTACGAGTTTCAAGACAAAATTGTCGAAAAGGGGGAGATAATCCATGACCCGAGGGTCAAATCAAGAATCAAAATAAACTTTGCACATATATTCATCATAAGGAAGCTACATACCAAGTTTCAGGTCCGTAACTATTAGTGTTTAAAAGTTTTACGAGTTACAAGACAAAATTGCCAAATTATAAGTCGAAAAGCGAGAGATAATCCATGACGTAGGGGTTGATTCAAAAATCAAAATAAACTTTGCGCATCTACTCATCATAAGGAAGCTACATACCAAGTTTCAGGTGTGTATCTAGTACAATTTAAAAGTTTTACGACTTATAAGCCAAAATTGGAAAATTCTAACTAAAAAATGGGGAGATAATCCATGACCCTGGGGTTGAATAAACAAGAGGCCCAAATGGGCCTGTATTGCTCACCTAAAAGCCTCCATAGTGGTCATCTTGATTTCACAAAGACTCTTCACTTACAACTTCAAATGTTCCACAGAATTTGTTGGTACCTTCTGATCTAACATATATTGCGAATGTGCATGTGATTTACTGCTATACCTTCGATTTGATATATAAAATGACCATATTCGGTCAGAAATAAAATTTGACCCCTATTTGACCCCTCGGGCCATGACCATGTTTGACCCAGAGGCCACCATATGAACAAATCTGAATCAGCGTTAACGATCGATCATTCATACAAAGTTTCGTCGAAATCGGCCTGGCGGTTAGTGAGAAGAAGATTTTTTGACCATTTGACCTACTTTTCAACGGCGGACATCTTGGATTTGGTGATGACCTCCATTTTGACAAAAATGAACAGGCTTCTTCACCAACAAAACCATTTCAGTTAAGTTTGGTCAATATCGGCCAAGCAGTTCACAAGAAGAAGTCCTTTGAAATCTTTAGTAAAAGAACAACCTTTTGACCTGTCGGTGGCCATCTTGGATGACGTAATCATCTGATTTTGGCAAAACATGCTCCAGAGTGATCGTCTCGTCGATACCTTGGATTGGATATATTATATGACCATATTTGGTCAAAAATATAATTTGACCCCTAGTTGACCTCTCGGGCCACGCCCATTTTTGACACAGGTGCCACCATATGAACAAATCTGAAACAGCGTTAAATATCAATCATTCACACCAAGTTTCGTCGAAATCAGCCTGGAGGTTTGCGAGAAGAATATTTTTTTGACAATTTGACCTACTTTTCAACGGTGGACATCTTGGATTTGGTGATGACCTCCATTTTAACAAAAATGGACAGGCTTCACCCACAGACCATTACAGTTAAGTTTGGCCAATATAGGCCAAGCAGTTCACAAGAAGAATACGTTTGAAATCTTTAGTAAACGAACAACTTTTTTACGTTTTGGTGGCCATCTTGGATGACCAAATCATCTGATTTAGACAAAAAAATGCTCCAGAGTGATCGACTAGTCGATACCTTCGATTTGATAAATTATATGCTTTGCTCAGGTGAGCTAAAAATTGAAATAAACGTTGCGCATCTACTGTTCGGACGGACGGACGGACGGACGGACGGAGGACGGACGGACGGACGGAAGGAAGGAAGGAAGGAACCTTGACATTGGGGTCAGTGGTGGAAGGTGGGTCCACAGGTGGAAGACTCGGACCTATGACACCAAAAGAAATGCCAATTAAAAAAATCACATTACCCCACCCGCTTGGTCTCGTACTGTACCATCTTCTGTGATAGAAAGGTGATAAAGAATATGGCTATTATAGAAAGAGCCCTCTCTTTTCCGACTCGCACAAACACAATAAACATCGATTAAATGAATGACTTTTGTCTCTGGCAATCGATAAAGGTATTAGGTGTGTGAATATACTCGCTGTTTCCAGGATTTATTCAGTTATTCGCATTTTGCAAACCCCATCCAAAGCGAAATTTGCGTGTACGAAAGAGTCTCACACAGAATCGGAGGCCGTTTGGTGTGGATTATCGGTCATATTTGGCCGATAGCTGATCGCCAGCTCAAAGTAATGGCGTACACCATCACCATATACATTAGAAACTCTATCCATACAAAGTTTGTACAATTGTGATCGTTCACCTGATCTAAACGAGATGGCTGCGGCCTGCATGTCGCGCCTTGGGGCGAGGCATGGACACTAAAAAAAAGAGATATAGTATAACGAAAAACTTTAAACAAAAAACTTTAACCAAAATCTTTAACCGGACACACACGTACGTATGTACGTACACCAAAGTGCCGACTATATCGCGCTTTCCGCAAGCGGGCGCGACAAAAACACATTTTAGCACGATAGAGTATCATCAGATGAATGCATGTATGAAATATGAAGGCGTTCCCTGTAAACAAACATGATAGAAGGTCCTCTGAGGAATGCATGTATGAAATATCGAGGTGTTTCATGAAAGGAAACAGATGTTTACCCCAACATTAAGTTTATGAATGTGCTAAGTTTGTGACCTTGACCTTGGGGTAAGGCGTGGGCGGTGGGTCATGGATTTGCTATAGCACGATAGAGTATCATCAGATGAATGCATGTATGAAATATCAAGGCGTTCCATGAAAGGAAACAGATGTTATAAGACATTTACCCAAACGTTAAGTTTATGAACATGCTAAGTTTGTGACCTTGACCTTGGGGTAAGGGTTGGGTGGTGGGTCGTGGATTTTCTAGAGCATGATAGAGGGTCATCTGAAGAATGCACGTATGAAATATCAAGGCGTTCCATGACAGGAAACAGGTGTTATAAGACATTTATCCCAACGTTAAGTTAATGAATGTGCTAAGTTTGTGACCTTGATCTTGGGAAAAAGTGTGGGGGGGGGGTGTCATGGATTTACTATAGCATGATAGAGTATCATCAGATGAATGCATGTATGAAATATGAAGGCGTTCCCTGTAAAGAAACAGAAGTTACACAACATTTACCCCAACATAAGTTTATGAACATGCTAAGATTGTGACCTTGACCTTGGGGTAAGGGTTGGGTGGTGGGTCGTGGATTTGCTACAGCATGATAGAGGGTCATCTGCGGAATGCATGTATGAAATATCAAGGCGTTCCATGAAAGGAAACAGATGTTATAAGACATTTACCCCAACGATAAGTTTATGAATGTGCTAAGTTTGTGACCTTGACCTTGGGGTAAGCGTTGGGTGGTGGGTCATGGATTTGCTACAGCATGATAGAGGGTCATCTGAGGAATGCATGTAAGAAATAACAAGGTGTTCCATGACAGGAAACACAAGTTATAAGACATTTACCCCAACGTTAAGTTTGTGGACGCCGACGACACCGGGGGTATGCCATAAGCTCTTCTGCACTTCGTGCAGGCGAGCTAAAAATGAATGGCGTTACTAACGCACACACATATATACGTGGACTAACGATATATCCCCTCTTGCCTATCGGTGAGGGATAATTATAGGTTCAGCCAATCAGAAGTTTCAGAAGGCTAAAAATAGCAACAACATGAGCCTCTTTTCGATAAATAACATTTGACCTTTATAATATTTGAACGCCCTGGGCTGAGCCCATTTTTTACCCTTTGACAAACATTTAGCAATCTGAAAGAGCTTTGTATGAGACAATTATCATGTGCTACCATATGTGATTCGAGTTTTGTAAGGGATAGAAAGCAATAAATACTACATTATCATGAGCTGGCCAATGTCATAGAAGATTATCTCATTAATTTGCATGGTTGAACGCAATTCTGTGATAACAGATGGGCATGTGACCACTCACCGTACGAGCATGAAGAACCAGAAAGTGCCCGTCCAGCCGAGGATGGGCGAGAGGGTGAAGAACATTCGGAAGAAGAAGGACAGGGTGATGAGAGCCTCCATGTAGTTCCGTCGCGTGAACACGAAGTACAAGTTCTCCAGGACAAAGTAGATTGGCAGCAACAGTGGAGTAACTGATCAAGTGTAAAATAAGGAATTGTTGTAAATTCTTTTAATGTACATTTGTAGTTGTACCCTTCTTGTCTATGGAAATCTATTAAAAAACCAAATCATAAAACATTTGCTACTTATTCAAATACACTAATGTACCGGTATGTGTTCAATATAATAAATACATGGTTAGTGCCGTTGAACGTAAAATATATTTGGCTGACAGCTTTATGGAGCGAGCTTTATATGAGCCCCTATAAAGTTGCGGGGCAAAACCAAATATATTTTAGATTAGTTTATACTGCATCTTACACTTAAATGCTTGAACGTGCATGACGTCATGTTTTATTGTCATTCGTTAGTCAAGCGTCACAAATCTAGACGTCATTCAATAGAAAATGTGAAGTTGTGAAGGTCAAAAGGTCAAGGTCATATTAAAGGCAGCATGGATGTGTGGTATTTGTCCACAAGTATGCTGTGTTGAAATGTTTAAGTAATCTTTTAAGGGATATAGAAGTCATGAAAGATATGAGAAACTCTGGCGGACTTCTTAATGTGCCGGACGGACGCACGGATGGATGTACGGACAGAAAGACGGACGGACACAGTCCAAACACTATATGCCTCTGGCTCTACCAAAACCCGGTGGCATAAAAATTTCACTTCATGTATATTAGGCTACTTCGTGTATATTCAGTTACTTATTTAACCTCCTTTATGCAGATACTGCTAGGGAAGAAATCACACCATATGCTGTAGGTAGAAAATGATGAGCTCAGTTTGATGTTTTACATGTATCACTTTGCTTCTACACACCTGTGTAAATATATATGTGCTACATCAAAATTGGTCTAATATTTGCAAACAGGAGTATCTGCATTTGTATTGGTGGCAGTATTTGCATAAATAATTGCTGATCACATTCATGTGGTTTATGTGTATAAGTAGCTATCGTCTTATGAGTACCTTTTTTATTAGATTTCCCTAGGGCCCACAAAAAGGGTGCAATAACCTTAATGGTGATGACAGTATGCATACCGTAACCTGGATTAAAGCCGATCTGGAGTGTACACATAAGCCCTCCATATTCTGTGCATAGGCAAGCTGAAAATGACTGTCAAGGTGAGATCATTCATGGCTATTAAACCATATATGTAGCTGTTACTGGAGAAATAATAGGCTTATGGGATTTGTGACCACTGAGGTTTCAAATCAAAAAGCACAATCATATAGCCTAAGTAAGTAAGTAACGTCTTCATTTATAGAAGAAGCTCAGTTGGCTTAGCCAATCTTCCCTGAGATCTACAAGTACACGTATATTTAACAAATAATAATGATACAAGTACATGTAAACATGAGTCGCAATGTAACAATCGCATAATAGCCTGATAACAATCTATATTGCTTTCTAGATGCATGACGGGTGTTTCATTGATGGAATGGTGGACAGTGCAAAGTGATTGTGCAGGCTGATCTGGATTTACATTGGTCATAAAATCTATAAGCCCCATTTCTTCAGTCAGAGCCACAAATATATCCTAACCATAACAATAACCTGCCTGTCTGACATCCATACAAGGCAAATACATAATGCATCCAATTTTACAAATAGGTACATTGTAATAAAAATATATTTTTTAATAGCTGAACAAGTTTTTACTAAATTTAATCCGATACAATAAATCTTATGACTATGATCATAACAGTTCCATTTTTTTGTGGACAACTTGAAAATCTTTACATGTCAGATTATTTGATGACTGCTTTCTCTTCAGTCAGAAACAGATAAACATGTAATATGAACATGCAAGAATAAAACAAAATATAAATGGTTTATTAAGTATCAGAAATATTTTCACAGGTTACTAGATTGTTAGATATCCAAAATCAATTCCCTTGTATTCAAGTATTGCGTCTGTGACATTTCTCTTGCACCTCACGCCGAGGTAAACAACAAGAGACCCAAATTGGCCTGTATCGCCCACCTGAAATTATTATCGCCATTATAAAGCAAACAAGAAGTCGCATCATTAAACGAAGCTTACCGGGTATCCCCTCACTGGCAGCCTTGATAATATTATAATAATAATTAAAACAAGAGGGCCATGATGGCCCTAATTCGCTCACCTGACTCCATGAACACCAGAGGAGAATGTGACATTGAGTTCATGTGTTTTAAAAAAATTGTGCTATTTTTAGATGGCGGTCATCTTGAATTAAGCGATGACTCTCATTTTACCAAATCTGAAAATGTTTCACCCAAGGATCTGAACTTCCTATGAAGTTTGGCCAGCATCGGCCATGTGGTTCCTGAGAAAAAGATGTTCAAAATCTTGAATAAATGGACCTTTTGGCCATCATGGATGACATAATCATCCGATTTCGACAAATATTGCACCAGAGCAATCGCCTCATCGATACCTTCAATTTGATATATGGCACGAGCATATTCGGTCAAAAATAAAATTTGACCCCAATTTGATCCCACGGGCCACGCCCATTTTTGACCCCGGTGTCACCATTTTAACAATTTTGAAAGAGCAATATACATCGATCATTCCTACCAAGTTTCGTCGAAATCCAGCTAGCGGTTCATGAAGATTTTTTAAGAATTTATGCTATTTTTAGACGGCGGCCATCTTGGATTAGCGATGACCTCCATTTTAACAAATCTGAAAAGGCTTCACCCATGGACCATAACTTTTAAGTTTGGCTACCATGGGCCAAGCGGTTCATGTGAAGAAGAATTTTGAAATCTCTAATAAAAGAACAACCTTTTGACCTTTTGGCGGCCATCTTGGATGACACAACAATCCGATTTAGACAAAAAATGCACCAAAGTGATCGCCTCATTGATGCCTTCAACTTGATATATGACATGACCATATTCAGTCAAAAATAAAATTTGACCCAAATTTGACCCCACGGACCACACCCATTTTTGACCCCGTGGTTACCATTTTAACAACTTTGAAAGAGCAATGTACATCGATCATTCCTACCAAGTTTTGTCGAAATCCGGTTGGCAGTTCTTGAGAAGAAGATTTTTTAAGAATTTATGCTATTTTTAGACGGCGGCCATCTTGGATTAGCGATGACCTCCATTTTAACAAATCTGAAAAGGCTTCACCCATGGACCATAACTTTTAAGTTTGGCTACCATGGGCCAAGCGGTTCATGTGAAGAAGAATTTTGAAATCTCTAATAAAAGAACAACCTTTTGACCTTTCGGCGGCCATCTTGGATGACACAACAATCCGATTTCGACAAAAAATGCACCAAAGTGATCGCCTCATTGATGCCTTCAACTTGATATATAACATGACCATATTCAGTCAAAAATAAAATTTGACCCCAATTTGACCCCACGGACCACGCCCATTTTTGACCCCGTGGTTACCATTTTAACAACTTTGAAAGAGCAATGTACATCGATCATTCCTACCAAGTTTTGTCGAAATCCGGTTGGCGGTTCTTGAGAAGAAGATTTTTTAAGAATTTGCGCTATTTTTAGATGGCGGCCATCTTGGATTACGTAATTACGTCATTTTAACAATTTTGTAATCCCCCTACCTAAGGACCATGACCATGAAGTTTGGTGACTATAGACCCAATGGTTACCGAGGAGAAGACGTTTGAAAATGTCGCTGACTACGACGCTGAAGGTATGCCATAAGCAAAGGCGTGCTAAAAATGAATGGTGTTACTAACATTCACTCGCATGCACGCACGTACGCATGCATGTACATGGACTAATGATATATCCCCTCTTGCCTATCGGCGAGGGTATAATGAAAGGTGTTACTAACGTATGCACGCACGTACACACGCATGCACGTACGCATGTACATGGACTAACGCTAAATCCCGTCTTGCATATCGGCGAGGGGAGAAGACAGTGGAGTATACATACACAGGAAGAAGTAGAGGTGTTGGTAGTTATAGGGCATGAAGCCGCGGCGTTTGGAGCCAAACTGCTTGGGGAGCACGTCACCCACCAGGAAGAGAAAGGCCAACTGCACGTCGGGATCCTTCTTGATGATGTTTGGCTTCGAGTGGTGCAAGTGGTGTCGGAAATTCCACCAGTGCGCCGATGCCCCCTGCAACAACAACGGCAATAAACTCATAATAGCAGAAACATATACATTTTATTTATACGGAGACCAGATACAATATGATGAAACAGTTGAAGCCATTTCATTAGTACAAACCTACATGATGTAGATGCTGACAATGTGTAAGGCAACATATTTGCCAGTACATATCTAGGAAACCAGGTGTGTGGTCTATGTGTTTTACAGCCACAAACTATTTAAGATTGTACAACATAACATAATAATGTCATTGCAATATTTAGTGTTATACATGTTAGAACAAAGCAGATTATTCTAAATCTGATGAATCAGGAGCATAATGAAAAAGTCGGTGTGCATACTCATGGATTGACGTATATCTAGAAAACTTTCACTCACTACACCCATACATTGACACATCCTTTCGGAAGCCACATTTATTTGTAAACAAACTTACAAAGAGATATAACAAGAAATGACATTGTTAACCGAAGATTATCCCCTCGCTGGGCCCAGGTACCCTAAATATAGATTTTTTCCAAGTATGTGGGCCTGTGACCTTGACCTTGGGATCAGCAGGGGTCGGACGATCATAGATTTGTCACAGCATGATAGTAGACCCTTAGAGGAATGCATGCATGAAATATTAAGAATTTTTGATGAAGGAAATAGAAGTTGTAACAGATTTCTCTGATGTTAAGTTTTGTAAAGAGACTAAGTATGTAACCTTGATCTTGGGATCAGCGGGGGTTGGATGATCATGGATTTGTCACAGCATGATAGTAGAGCCTTAGAAGAATGCATGGGTGAAATATTAAGAATTTTAGATGAAGGAAATAGAAGTTATAACATATATTTCTCTGATGTTAAGTGTTGTAAAGAGACTAAGTATTTGACCTTGACCTTGACATACTTAGTCTCTTCAAAAAAACTTAACATCAGAGAAATATGTTACTTCTATTTCAGAGGTTATAACATATTTCTCTGATGTTAAGTTTTTTGAAGAGACGAAGTATGTGACCTTGACCTCGGGATCAGCGTGGTTGGACGGTCATGGATTTGTCACAGCATGATAGTAGAACCTTAGAGGAATGCATGGGTGAAATATTAAGAATTGAAATATTAAGAATTTTCGATGAAGGAAATAGAAGTTGTAACAGATTTCTCTGACGTTAAGTTTTATGAAGAGACTAAGTATGTGACCTTGACCTTGGGATCAGCGGGGGTTGGACGGTCATGAATTTGGCACAGCATGGTAGTAGAGCCTTACAGGAATGCATGTGTGAAATATTAAGCATTTTAGATGAAGGAAATAGAAGTTATAACATATTTCTCTGATGTTAAGTTTAGTGACGGACGGACCGACGGACGGACCGACAACCTGACTCCAGTATACCTCCCACAACTTGCTGCAGGGGGGTATAATAAACTAGAAATGTGGCCTGTTGGCACACGAATGCCCCCGCTGGCAGCCAAAGAAAACGGAGGAGAATGTGACATTGAGTTCATATGTGTTTTAAAAAAATTGTGATATTTTTAGATGGCGGTCATCTTGGATTAAGCGATGACTCTCATTTTACCAAATATCTCAAATAAATGGATCTTTTGGCGGCCATCATGGATGACATAATCATCCGATTCCGACAAATATTGCACCAGAGCAATCGCCTCATCGATACCTTCGATTTAATATATAACATGACCATATTCGGTCAAAAATAAAATTTGACCCCATGGGCCACGCCCATTTTTGACCCCGGGGTCACCATTTTAACAATTTTCAAAGAGCATTGTACATCGATCATTCCTACCAAGTTTCGTTGAAATCCGGCTAGCGGTTCATGAGAAGATTTTTTTTTAATTTATGCTATTTTTAGACAGCGGCCATCATGGATTAGCGATGACCTCCATTTTAACAAATCTGAAAAGGGTTCACCCATGGACCATAACTTTTAAGTTTGGCTACCATGGGCCAAGTGGTTCATGTGAAGAAGAATTTTTAAATCTCTAATAAAAGAACGACCTTTTCGCTGCCATTTTGGATGACATAACCATCCGATTTCGACAAAGTGCACCGAAGTGATCGCCTCGTTGATACCTTGAATTTGATATATGACATGACCATATTCGGTCAAAAATAAAATTTGACCCCACGGCCCACGCCCATTTTTGACCCCGGGGTCACCATTTTAACAACTTTGAAAGAGCATTGTACATCGATCATTCCTACCAAGTTTTGTCAAAATCCGGTTGGCGGTTCTTGAGAAGATTTTTGAAGAATTTTTGCTATTTTTAGATGGCGGCCATCTTAGATTACGTAATGACTTCATTTTAACAATTTTGTAATCCCCCTACCTAAGGACCATGACCATGAAGTTTGGTGACTATAGGCCCAATGGTTAACGAGGAGAAGACGTTTGAAAATGTTCATGGACGACGACCGACGACGACGGACACATTGCGGTAACAATAGCTCATATGAGCTTCGCTCAGGTGAGCTAAAAACATGAATATTATATAACTTCACTTGACCTTGGGTTAAGGGGTGTGTGGTGGACCTTGACATTGAGGTCAGTGGTGGAAGGTGGGTCTTGGATTTGCTATACCATGATATAGCATATTAAGATGAATGCATGTATGTTTGTTTGTTTGTTTATTGGTATTTAACGGCCTATCAACAGCTAAGGTCATGTAAGGCCGGGCAAACGGGTTTGATCCTGTTTTAACCTGCTGCATTGGGGGGAAAATCCCCAAATCAGAATGGAATATTTACATCGAGAAAAAATATATTCAACCCCGAGGTTAGAATAACCTGACCTGGTGCCAGGTCCATACCAGGTCCATACCACTTGGTATCCATATCACTTGGCCCCTTCCCCTAAACTGTCACATACAAAATGCCAAAGACGTATATGAGGGCCAAACCAAGTATGGTGTCTGTATGCACAATAGTATTCCATGTACAAGCTTGACTAAAAACCTTAACCAAGGTTGAGTAAAAACCTTAACCAAGGGGAATTAACTAAGAAATTCAAGGTTAAATGTAGGTCAAGGTCAAATATAGGTCAGGGGTTGTTGATGTACATCACTAGGAGATGAAGTTGTCCAAGTATGGTTGGTGTAGGGTCAGGAGTATTCCATTTACAAGCTTGACTAAAAACCTTAACCAAGGGGAATTAACTAAGTAATTCAAGAGGAAATGTAGGTCAAGGTCAAATATAGATCAGGGGTTATTGATGTACATCCCTATGAGAAAAGGTTGTCCAAGTATGGTGTCTGTATGCACAATAGTATTCCATGTACAAGGTTGACTAAAAACCTTAACCAAGGTTGACTAAAAACCTTAACCAAGGGGAATTAACTAAATAATTCAAGGTTAAATGTAGGTCAAAGTCAAATATAGGTCAGGGGTTGTTGATGTACATCACTAGGAGATGAAGTTGTCCAAGTATGTTTGGTGTAGGGCCAGGAGTATTCCATCTACAAGCTTGACTAAAAACCTTAACCAAGGGGAATTAACTAAGTAATTCAAGGTTAAATGTAGGTCAAGGTCAAATATAGGTCAGGGGTTGTTGATGTACATCACTAGGAGATGAAGTTGTCCAATTATGGTGGGTGTAGGGCCAGGAGTATTCCATATACAAGCTTGACTAAAAACCTTAACCAAGGCGTGACGGTGACGCCGAAGCCGGGGTGACTACATAAGCTCTAACTATTCTTTGAATAGTCGAGCTAAAAAGGCATGTGTGAAATATCAAAACGTTTGGTGACAGGAAACAGAAATTATAACAAATTTCCCCCAAGATTAAGTTTATGAAAGCACTAAGTCTGTGACCTTGACCATGGGGTTAGCGGGGGTCTGAGCATCGTGGATTTGTCACAGCTTGATAGAGAATCATTAGAGAAAGGCATGTGTGAAATACATGTATCAAAAGGTTTGGTGAAAGGAAATTATAACAAATTTCTCCCAACGTTAAGTTTTAAAATTTTTGAAAACGGATGGGCGGACGGATGGGACGGACAGGCGGACGGGCGCTCGGGCGCTCGGGCCGGCAGTTTTGGCGGGCGGGCGGGCGGGCAGGCGGGCGGACAATGATAAGGAAGTATATGAAGTTTGAAGTCAATCTGACTTACCGTTACAGAGATAATGGGTACCCAAAAACAAGTAAATCTTACTACGGACGGGCGGGCCGGAGGTTTTGGCGGGCGGGCGGGACAGACGGAAAGGCATGCTAAAAACTAGAGAAAGTGAGCAGGGGTTCACGTATACACCTGGTCGCCGCCTGGACCGACAAATAAATACTTGAACGTATATATTTAAAATATTTAAACACAAATTTCTAAGTAATGAGACCTTGACCTTGGACATGAAGGCCGCATGGGTGTGGTATGGAATGAAAAGATGGATGATGATAAGGAAGTATATGAAGTTTGAAGTCAATCCGACTTACCGTTACAGAGATAATGGGTACCCGAAAACTTGAACACAGATCTGACAGATGCAAATTTCTAAGTAATTTGACCTTGACCTTGGACATGATGCCGCTTGGGTGTGGTATGGAATGAAAATATGGATGATGATAAGGAAGTACATGTATATGAAGTTTGAAGTCAATCCGACTTATCGTTACAGAGGTAATGGGTCCAAAGACAAGCAAATCTTACGAACGCAAATTTATAAGTAATTTGACCTTCACCTTGGCCATGAAGGCCGCTTGAGTGTGGCATAGAATGAAAATATGAATGATGATACAGAAGTATATGAAGTTTGAAGTCAATCCGACTCCTTACAGAGATAATGGGTCCCAAAATTTTTAATGTGGACGGACAGATGGAATTACGAAAACTATATACCCCTAGACATACTTCGTATACCACAGGTATAAAGCCTTGATAATAATAAAAAGAAACTTTAAAGGTACATGCCCACTCAGTAGGCACACAATGTTCTTTATAGGAATTAGATAAGTGTATAATTGTGTCACTCTTCCACCAATTCTAAAAATTACGAGTGCCCACTATACAGATATAATCATTTAGTAATATGTATTTTACTGAAAGTGACTCGCGGTGGTATCAGGCTATTTTCATATGCAAATGAGGCAGGATATTTTTTAATTATTTAAATGTGTCACCTGAAAAAATAATATTTTCAACAGATTATAAAGTATGATCATTGCACATCTAAGAATAATCATCAGAGAACAAATAGTAATGTCCATTAACGTTTTAAGGAAACATGGTTATTGCTCCTGATATCAGTGTGGAAATTTACGTCTGATTCTCAGTTCTAAGTTCTCAGTGACCTTGACCTTGGGCAGTCGTACGTGGGTCGTATGTGAAACATAGCACCATCCCTAGACACACATTGTGACAAAATATGATCAAAATTTGTGAAGCGGTTCATGAGTTAAAAAACTAACATTTTTGCCTTAATGCAAACAAAGTGAACACAAGTCCTCAGTGACCTTGACCTTGGGTGGCCGGACATGGGTCATATGCAAATCAAAACACCATCCCATGACACACATTGTGGCCAAATATTACCAAAATCGGTGAAGCGGTTCATGAGTTATTGAACAAGAGTTGTCGGAAGACAACAAAGCTCGCCTGTTGGCAGCCTTCATTCAAATTTGTCACAAACTTGTCACAGTTGTATAAAAAACAAGAATATTATATAACTTGACCTTCGGATAAGGGGTGTGTGGTGGACCTTGACATTCAGGTCAGTGGTGGAAGGTGGATCGTGGATTTGATATAGCATGATATAGCATATTAAGATGAATGCATGTATGAAATATCAATGCCTCCCTGAAATGAGAAGGAAAACAAAATTTAACCCAGGTTAAGTTTATGAACACACTAAGTTGGTGATTTTCTACAGCATGATAGCTATTCACATGAGGAATGCATGTATAAATGTGCTAAGTTTGTGACCTTGGCCTTGGCAAAAGGGGTGGGGGGGTGGGTGGGTCATGGATTTGCTGTAGCACAATAGAGTATTATCAGATGAATGCATGTATGAAATATGAAGGTGTTCCCTGTAAAGAAACAGAAGTTATAAAAAGACATCTACTCCAACGTTAAGTTTATGATGTTGATCTTGGGGAAAGGGGTGGGGTGGGTCATGGATTTGCTGTAGCACAATAGAGGATCATCGGATGAATGCATGTATGAAATATCAAAGCGTTCAAAGTGTAAAGAAACAGACGTTACACAACATTTACCCCAAAGTAAAGTTTATGAACATGCTAAGTTTGTGACCTTGACCTTGGGGTAAGGGTTGGGTGGTGGGTTGTGGATTTGCTAGAGCATGATAGAGGGTCATCTGAGGAATGTATGTATGAAATATCAAGGCGTTCCATCAAAGGAAACAGTTGTTATCAGTTTGTGACCTTGACCTTGGGGTAAGGGGTGGGCGGTGGGTCATGGAATTTCTATAGCACGATAGAGTATCATCAGCTGAATGCGTGTATGAAATATCAAGGCGTTCCATGAAAGGAAACAGATGTTATAAGACATTTACCCCAACGTTAAGTTTATGAATGTGCTAAGTTTGTGACCGTGACCTTGGGGAAAGGGGTGGGGGTTGGTCATGGATTTGCTATAGCATGATAGAGTATCATCAGATGAATGCATGTATGAAATATCAAGGAGTTCAAAGTGTAAAAAAACAGAAGTTACACAACATTTACCCCAACGTTAAGTTTATGAACATGCTATGTTTCTGACCTTGACTTTTGGGTAAGGGTTGGGTGGTTGGTTGTGGATTTGCTACAGCATGATAGAGGGTCATCTGAGGAATATATGAAATAGCAAGGCGTTCCATGAAAGGAAACAGACATTTACCCCAACGTTAAGTTTATGAATGTACTAAGTTTGTGACCTTGACCTTGGGGTAAGGGATGGGCGGTGGGTCATGGATTCTATAGCATGATAGAGTATCATCAGATGAATGCATATTTGAACTAGAAATGTGTCCTGTCGGCACACGAATGCCCCCGCTGGCAGCCAAAGAAAACAAGGCATATTTGAATGTGGATTTGTCACAGGGTGGCAGAGGAAATGTGTGAAATGTGAAGCAGATCCGTGTAAGGAAACAGAAATTATAAGCCATTTACCCGAGCGTTAAGGTTTCAAACGCACCAAGTCTGTAACCTTGACCCTGGGCTTGGCGGGGGCGGGACGAATGTGGATTTGTCACAGGGTGACGACCTTGGCAAGGTGTGAAATGAAGCAGATCCGAGCAAGGAAACAGAAATTAGGCTTTACCCAGTTAAGGTTTTGAACGCACCAAGTGATTGCCCTGGGCTTGGCGGGGAGATTGTGGATTTGCCACAGGGTGGCAGAGGACCATTGGAGCAATGCGTGTGTGAAATGTGAAGCAGATCCGAGCAAGGAAACAGAAATTATAAGGCATTTACCCAGCGTTAAGGTTTCGAACGCACCAAGTCTGTGACCTTGACCCTGGGCTTAGCGGGGGCGGCACGAATGTGGATTTGTCACAGGGCGGCAGAGGACCATTGGAGCAATGCGTGTGTGAAATGTGAAGCAGATCCGAGCAAGGAAACAGAAATTATAAGGCATTTACCCGAGCGTTAAGGTTTCGAACGCACCAAGTCTGTGACCTTGACCCTGGTCTTAGCGGGGGGCGGGACGAATGTGGATTTATCACAGGGCGGTAGAGGACCATTGGAGCAATGCGTGTGTGAAATGTCAAGCAGATCCGAGCAAGAAAACAGAAATTATAAGGCATTTAGCCAGCGTTAAGGTTTCGAACGCACCAAGTCTGTGACCTTGACCCTGGGCTTAGCGGTGGCGAGACGAATGTGGATTTGTCACAGGGCGGTAGAGGACCATTGGAGCAATGCGTGTGTGAAATGTCAAGCAGATCCGAGCAAGGAAAGAAAAATTATAAGCCATTTACCCGAGCGTTAAGGTTTCGGGACGTACGTACGTTATGTACGTCACGTACGTACGTTACGTACATACGTACGTTACGTACGTACGGACGCCGGTAACACTATATGCCCCCCTCACCATTCGGTGGCGGGGGCATAAATATCAAGGCGTTCCATGAAAGGAAACAGCTGTTATAATACATTTACCCCAACATTAAGTTTATGAATGTGCTAAGATTGTGACCTTGACCATGGAGAAAGGGGTGGGTGGTGAGTCATGAATTTGTTATAGCACGATAGAGTATCAGCAGATGAATGCACGTATGAAATATCAAGGCGTTCCCTGTAAAGAAACAGAAGTTACACAACATTTACCCCAACATTAAGTTTATGAACATGCTAAGAGGTGACCTTGACCTTGGGGTAACGATTGGGTGGGCGGTGGGTCATGGATTTGCTATAGCACGATAGAGTATCATCAGATGAATGCATGTATGAAATATCAAGGCGTTCCATGAAAGGAAACAGATGTTATAAGACATTTACCCCAACGTTAAGATTATAAATGTGCTAAGTTTGTGACCTTGACCTTGCGGTAAGGGCTGGGTGGTGGGTCATGGATTTGCTACAGCATGATACAGGGTCATCTGAGGAATGCATGTATGAAATAACAAGGTGTTCCATGAAAGGAAACAGAAGTTATAAGACATTTACCCAACGTTAAGTTTATGAATGTGCCAAGAATGACCTTGGCCTTGGGGTAAGGGCTGGGTGGTGGGTCATGGATTTGCTACAGCATGATACAGGGTCATCTGAGGAATGCATGTATGAAATAACAAGGTGTTCCATGAAAGGAAACAGAAGTTATAAGACATTTACCCAATGTTAAGTTTATGAATGTGCCAAGTTTGTAACCTTGACCTTGGGGTAAGGGCTGGGTGGTGGGTCATAGATTTGCTAAAGCATGATAGAGATCATCTGAGGAATGCATGTACGAAATAACAAGGTGTTCCATGAAAGGAAACAGAAGTTATAAGACATTTACCCAACGTTAAGTTTATGAATGTGACAGGTTTGTGACCTTGACCTTGGGGTAAGGGCTGGGTGGTGGATCATGGATTTGCTACAGCATGATAGAGGGTCATCTGAGGAATGCATGTATGAAATAACAAGGTGTTCCATGAAAGGAAACAAAAGTTATAAGACATTTACCCCAACGTTAAGTTTATGAATGTGCCAAGTTTGTGACCTTGACCTTGAGGTAAGGGCTGGGTGGTGGGTCATGGATTTGCTACAGCATGATAGAGGGTCATCTGAGGAATGCACATATGAAATAACAAGGTGTTCCATGAAAGGAAACAGAAGTTATAAGACATTTACCCAACGTTAAGTTTATGAATGTGCCAAGAATGACCTTGGCCTTGGCGTAAGGGCTGGGTGGTGGGTCATGGATTTGCTACAGCATGATACAGGGTCATCTGAGGAATGCATGTATGAAATAAGGTGTTCCATGAAAGGAAACAGAAGTTATAAGACATTTACCCAACGTTAAGTTTATGAATATGCCAAGAATGACCTTGGCCTTGGCGTAAGGGCTGGGTGGTGTGTCATGGATTTGCTACAGCATGATACAGGGTCATCTGAGGAATGCATGTATGAAATAACAAGGTGTTCCATGAAAGGAAACAGAAGTTATAAGACATTTACCCAAGGTTAAGTTTATGAATGTGCCAAGTTTGTGACCTTGACCTTGGGGTAAGGGCTGGGTGGTGTGTCATGGATTTGCTATAGCATGATAGAGTGTCATCTGAGGAATGCATGTATGAAATAACAAGGTGTTCCATGAAAGGAAACAGAAGTTATAAGACATTTACCCAACGTTAAGTTTATGAATGTGCCAAGTTTGTGACCTTGACCTTGGGGTAAGGGCTGGGTGGTGGGTCATGAATTTGCTACAACATGATAGAGGGTCATCTGAGGAATGCATGTACGAAATAACAAGGTGTTCCATGAAAGGAAACAGAAGTTATAAGACATTTACCCAACGTTAAGTTTATGAATGTGCCAAGTTTGTGACCTTGACCTTGGGGTAAGGGCTGGGTGGTGGGTCATGGATTTGCTACAGCATGATAGAGGGTCATCTGAGGAATGCATGTATGAAATAACAAGGTGTTCCGTGAAAGGAAACAGAAGTTATAAGACATTCACCCAACGTTAAGTTTATGAATGTGCCAAGTTTGTGACCTTGACCTTGGGGAAAGGACTGGGTGGTGGGTCATGGATTTGCTGCAGCATGATAGAGGGTCATCTGAGGAATGCATGTATGAAATAACAAGGTGTTCCATGAAAGGAAACAGAAGTTATAAGACATTTACACAACGTTAAGTTTATGAATGTGCCAAGTTTGTGACCTTGACCTTGGGGTAAGGGCTGGGTGGTGGGTCATGGATTTGCTATAGCATGATAGAGTGTCATCTGAGGAATGCATGTATGAAATAACAAGGTGTTCCGTGAAAGGAAACAGAAGTTATAAGACATTTACCCAACGTTAAGTTTGTGGACGACGCTGTATGCGGTATCACATAAGCTCTTCTGCACTTTGTGCAGGCGAGCTAAAAATGAAAGGTGTTTACAAACGTACATACATGTACATGCTATATCCCCTCTTGCCTATCGGCGAGGGGATAACAAGAAAATGTGGGCTGTCGGGACACGCATGTCCTTGGTGGCAGATTGAAGAAACTCTATCAAATTTCTTAACATGACCTCCGAGCCACAGACACACACATGGACACACTGTCCATACACTATATGCCTCCCAGCTCTACCAGCACTGAAAGCATTATAAATACTGTGATTTTTTGGTTTGCAAAACTTGTCTAAATGAGTTGTCAGAAGACAACGAAGCTCGCCTGTTGGCAGCCTTCACTCAAACTTGGCATAGTTGCATAAAAAAACATGAATATTATATATAATTGACCTTGGGTTAAGGGGTGAGCGGTGGACCTTGACATTGGGGTCAGTGGTGCAAGGTCGGTGGTGGGTTTGCTATAGCATAATATAGCATATTAAGATGTATGAAATATCAATGCGCTCCCTGAAAACAGAAGTAAAACAAAATTTAACCCAACGTTAAGTTTATGAACGCACTAAGTTGGTGATTTTCTACAGCATGATAGCTATTCACATGAGGAATGCATGTATGAATGTGCTAAGTTTGTGACCTTGACCTTGATGTAAGGGTTGGGTGGTGGGTTGTGGATTTGCTACAGCATGATAGAGGGTCATCTGAGGAATGCATGTATGCAATATCAAGGTGTTCCATGAAAGGTCAACAGATGTTATAAGACATTTGGTGCAGGCGGTGGGTCATGGATTCTCCATAGCACGATAGAGTTTCATCAGATGAATGCATGTATGAAATATCAAGGCGTTCCATGAAAGGAAACAGATGTTAAGACATTTACCCCAACGCTAAGTTTATGAATGTGCTATGTTTGTGACCTCGACCTTGTGGAAAGGGGTGGGGGGTGGGTCATGGATTTGCTATCGCACAATAGAGGATCATCAGATGAATGCATGTATGAAATATCAAAGCGTTCCCTGTAAAGAAACAGAAGTTACACAACATTTACCCCAACGTTAAGTTTATGAACATGCTAAGTTTGTGACCTTGACCTTGGAGCAATGGTTGCGTGGTGGGTTGTGGATTTGCTACAGCATGATAGAGGGTCATCTGAGGAATGCATGTATGAAATATCAAGGCGTTTCATGAAAGGAAACAGATGTTATAAGAGATTTACCCCAACGTTAAGTTTATGAATGTGCTCAGCTTGTGACCTTGACCTTGGGGTAAGGGGTGGGTCATAGATTTGCTATTCCATGCATTCCTCAGATGACCCGCTATCATGCTGTAGCCACAGGTGGAAGACTCGGACCTATGACACCAAAAAAATGCCTATTAAAAAAAAATCCCATTACCCCACCCACTTGGTCTCGTACATTACCATCTTATATAAAGAAAGGTGGATAACATTGTGGCCATTATAGAAAGAGCCCTCTCGTTTCCGACTCGCACAAACACAATACACATCGATTAAATGTATGATTTCTGTCGCTGGCAATCGATACAGGTATTAGGTGTGTGAATATATTCACTTCAAATCGCTCTTTCCAGCATTTATTCAGTTATTCGCATTTTGTATACCCCATCCAAAGCGAAATTTGCGTGTACGAAAGAATCTCACACAGAATCGGAGGCCGTCCGGCGTGGATTATCAGTCAGCTCAAACTAAAGTGGTGCACCATGACCATATATATACATTAGCAACTCCAACCATACAAAGTTCGTCCAATTGTGATCATTCACCGATCTAAAAAACACCTTTTATCTACTTTCATTCATGATTCGCGTACTATCAGATTATGTCTTCCGCAATCCCCAAATAGGTTGAATGACGTCATTACAGTTTAGATTTAGCCAATCAGAGATGTTCTTTACATAGACGCTTCCGGTTGTATTATGGAAGATGGTGCATTGACCTGGTTGCAGATAATGAACGAAATTAGACAAAAAAGTGTTTTTTAGATCGGTGAACGATCACAATTGGACGAACTTTGTATGGTTGGAGTTGCTAATGTATATGGTCATGGTGCACCACTTTAGTTTGAGCTGGCGATCAGCTATCGGCCAAATATGACCGATAATCCACGCCGGACGGCCTCCGATTCTGTGTGAGATTCTTTCGTACACGCAACTTTCGCTTTGGATGGGGTAATCAAAATGCGAATAACTCAATAAATACTTGAAACAGGCGATTTGAAGTGAGTATTCACACACCTAACACCTTTATCGATTGCCAGAGACATATTTCATACATTTAATCGATGTTTATTGTGTTTGTGCGAATCGGAAAAGAGAGGACTCTTTCTATAATAGCCATATTTATACCCACCTTCTATAAATAGAAGATGGTAATGTACGAGACCAAGTGGGTGGGGTAATGGGATTTTTTTAATAGGCATTTTGTTGGTGTCATAGGTCCGAGTCTTCCACCTGTGGCTACAGCATGATAGAGGGTCATCTGAGGAATGCATGTATGAAATATCAAGGTGTTCCATGAAAGGAAACAGAAATTATAAGACATTTACCTAACGTTAAGTTTATGAATGTGCTAAGTTTGTGACCTTGACCTTGGGGTAAGGGTTGGGTGCTGGGTCATGTATTTGCTACAGCATGATAGAGGGTCATCTGAGGAATGCATGTATGAAATATCAAGGTGTTCCATGAAAGGAAACAGAAGTTATAAGACATTTACCTAACTTTAAGTTTATGAATGTGCTAAGTTTGTGACCTTGACCTTGGGGTAAGGGTTGGGTGGTGGGTCATGGATTTGCTACAGCATGATAGAGGGTCATCTGAGGAATGCATGTATGAAATATCAAGGTGTTCCATGAAAGGAAACAGAAGTTATAAAACATTTACCAAACGTTAAGTTTGTGGACGCCGACGACGCCGGGGGTATGCCATAAGCTCTTATGCACTTCGTGCAGGCGAGCTAAAAACAAGGGCATCATTATTATGAGGAAAATCCCCTCGCTGGCAGCATTTATATTAAAAAACAAACTTAAGTCCTCAGTCAAGGTCGGCAGTCGGACGTGGGTCGTATGCAAAACAAAGCATAATTCCTAGATACACATTGTGGTCAAATATTATCAACATCGTTGAAGCTGTTCATCAGTTATTGAAAAATGAAAGGCATTATTAATGTGCGTACGTATATACATGGACTAACGCTATATCCCCTCTTGCCCATCGGTGAGGGGATAATAAAGCGGCCAGCGGGAGCTTGCAAATCATCCATTTTTATGTTGCATTCGTGAAACCAGTATACATTACGCAAACACGTCTTATTTGGAATTAATAAATCACTTAACTACTTTCGGCAAGGGAGATAATCAATATACACCACTACCACGTACGGGAACTATTTTCATACGAGCCAAGCGGATTGTTCTGTTTATTAGTTTTTTGATACATTACTTTGTTATGTTATGGGAACTAATACATGTTGTTTCAATAGCGTATCGCTGTAACGTTATCGTTGTAGAGGAGTTGCAACTAATTTAATAATTATTACGTTCAAAATGTTAATGTCCTCCATCTGATAACAACACAGTTCGAACTGCGCCTGTGGCTACCATGACCAGAATTCACTTGCCGCAAACACAGTAGCCTTCGGAATCTATTTATTAATTAGTATTTTTTATTTGATTTGAATTCCACATGAGCGCTGAATTTTGTGTCAACACCATTTACAGAAAAATTGGTGATTTTCTAAACGAATATCGGCGAAATCCGGCGATATATTTTGTGTCAATTTTCAACACCATTTACGTAAAATATTACTGATTTTTTAAAACAATATCGGCAAAACTAAATATGGTGATAGAATTTTTCAACTTTTCAACACAATTTTACGTAAAATATTACTTATTTTCTAAAAACAATATCGGTGAAGGTGTACTGAACAACCTAAAATATCTTTTAACATTCCGGCCCCCAGAAAATCAATTTTTTTTAAAAAATAACCAGCCGTCTAATAGATCTGCGTATAATCGAGAGTGTATCGTTAATTGTCACGTTGTCTCCGACAGCGAGGTGTGCGGCACACATCAAAACGACGCGTCAATTTCAAAACATTGCCTAAGGGTAAAAAATTACAGCTGTGTGATGTCATCAGATCAACAACTCGTCACACAGCTGCGCGTGTATTTATAATTAGATCTGTGTAATGTGTCGGGTGTAGCCAAGGACCATACATAAATTCGTAATTAGTCCCAGGTATAGCCGATATTAAAATAAATAATCAATTTCTTTAAATTACGTCCGCCAGTTGACAGATATTTCAGAGCAGACGTCATCGTATTTTGCCGTTATTTTTTTATTTCCAAAATCAGTCGTATTCTGAAAATGACGTTGAAAGTTAACAATAAATTCAGACCAGATCAGTACGTTAAATATCTATCGACAATCAGATGAGAGAGTAATACCGTTTACACACGTAATGTTAAATATAAATCGTTATTTTTTTCATGATTTCCGTAGTTTTTACCGAGAAATTCAAACCGTTTCCAACTATTGTTGGGGTACATATTATCATGATTAGCACACCGTCTCATGAAGCGGGGGCTACTCAGGAAATGGGATCACGTAGTCTATTGTTTACACTGGATTAATGGCAGCACCCATGAGGTCTCGGGTAAATCTTATTTTTTATCAATACGACTGTGATTTCTTCCTTTTAATGATGACCATGTGCCAACCGTTAACACTTATTTAGCAGCATTACTTATGTAGTTAGTCTGAACATTCTGCAGAGAAATTTAAATCGGACAGAATCGAACGTTGTTTAAGCTTGGTCCAGTTCATATGCACAAGTCAAACTTTGAACTGAAAATGGCGCTTTGTGTGACAGAAATCTGTACGCGGACGAATAAAAAAATGTTTTGTTATAAATATCACATATAGTGAAACAGCGATAGCATCTATTGTTTTAATAATATGCATACATATTGTAATTAATGTTTAATAGCGATATACTTATGAATAATATACTATAATATAGTTTATACTCCAGCACTATGTTCTAAGGCTGTGTTATTTGCCTCAAAATAAGCTGGATCAGTTCATACTTAATATATTCATGCGCTTCATCAGAACATCAACACATTTAAAATATACAAATATGCAAGCGGGCGCGACAATGACGGTGAAACTTTGCTTGTTTGTGACATCATAACATGTGGTGATAAACTGCAAGACTTTTAACTTTAAAATGGTGTATGATCTGTATAGCTTTGCTGAATTATGTTTTACAGTGCCATTCCATGATAAGAGACGATGGGCTGGCTGACAGGCTACGTACCTTGAAGTGGCCGACGAGGAGATGGTGTGCGATGTGATTCAGGCGTCTGCTCTTGAACACGGACTGATGGCCGAAGTCGTGTTGTAGCCAGCCGGCCTGTGCCTGTAGGGGCAGATAACAAGCTGGTCATTAATTGGGGAAGACAACAAAATACAAACATGTCAGCCCTACCAGCCATCAATGCCACAAAAGATAGTAACTAGAGCCTAGTAGAGGTTTAGTAATTACTGTATCTGTATCAGTGTGGATGTAATCTGAAGTCCAACAGAGGGTGATCATTCTTGATGCAGATGTCGAAACAAATTGAAATGCCATTTGCTCATTTACACACAATATGGAAGTTATGGCAATGTGTGTGAATTTAATCTGAATATGCGGCTGTGACTGGAGAAAAATGGGTCTTATGGCATCTGTAACCAGTGTAGCTTCTAATCAAATAGCACACTCTGTACTCTGTAGCGTGATAACAATCTATATTGATTGTAAAAAAATGAAAGGTCTTTTATTGATGGAATGTCGAACAGTGCAGACCCTGATCAGACTGTGCGGATGCACAGGCTGATCTAGATCTAGACTGGTCAGCTAATACATCTGCACACTGACTGATCAGGCTCTGATCAAACCATGAAGTTAAGAACCACCTGTTTCATGCCAATCAGGGTCATTGAATATATAGTGAAAATATAGAAACCTAACTTTATATCTATAAGCATTAAATGCAACCGTCCATGTGTTTCATTTGCATACATTCAGCAATCCTTCTATACCAGTTGCTAGGCAATCAGAGGCAGCATGTTAAAATGATCATGGCCTTCATAATTAGTGTCTGTAAGGTTAATAAAGTTTATACAAAATGTTTAATCGTTAAGTAAGTTAGAGCCATCTCAGTTTAAACCCAGAGCATTACGACAGTAATGATGCCAATAATGGTGTGAAGTGTGTAAAATTATCTGTTACTTTCAACGTGTAACCCACCTCGTGGCCACCCATGCACATCATATTTAAAAGTTATGCGTTTGAACTGCATGAGCTGATCCGTGGTTAATGTCCATACTGTTAGCTATCGTTTACCAACTGTACATATCGTTACCAACTGTGCATATCGTTTACATCGTTTACCAACTGCAAGTAATATTCTGTTGTTGTTAACATTAAAGACATTGGTCTCTATCACTTTATGTCCAGACAGGCATTCATTAAATGCAAATGTTTCCTATTTTAATTGAAGAAATCAGTAGCTATACACTATGAAATATACAAGTGTAATAATATCTTACAAACTAGAAATGGACGCTTGTCGACAAGCGCATGTGTATCCCCCTCCCCAGATACACAAGTAGTTTGAAAAAAGGGTGTTCAAGTTATGCTCCGGAGACAAAATCATTGACGGAAAAACAAAGGGAGATAACTAAAAAAATGAGTGATGCAAGAGTTGTCATTCTTGCGTGACACACCTTTAGGGTCGTGGTCTATGCATGTGTGAAGTTTCATGAAAATATTCCAAAGGGTGTTCGAGTTATGCTCCGGACACGAAATCAGTGCACGAAACAACAAAGGGAGATAACTAAGAAATTAACGACGCAAGAGTTGTCATTCTTACGTGCGACACACCTTTGGGTCGTCTTCTATGCATGTGTGAAGTTTAATAAACTAGAAAATGTGTTCATAGAACACGGATGTCCCACATATCGCTTTGATAATAAATGAGGCCAAATTCCAAGTCAAAATTTTCTTTTACCTGAGCGTTAAAGTTTTTGAAGCACCAAGTATGTGACCTTGACCCTGGGCTTGGCGGGGGCAGGACGAATGTGGATTTGGCACAGGGCGGTAGAGGACCATTAGAGCAATGTGTATGTGAAATATGAAGCTGATCCGTGAAAGAAAACAGAAATTATAAGATATTTACCTGAGCGTTAAAGTTTTTGAAGCACTAAGTATGTGATCTTAACCCTGGGCTTGGCGGGGGCAGGACGAACGTGGATTTGGCACAGGGCGGTAGAGGACCATTAGAGCAATGTGTATATGAAATATGAAGGAGATTGGTCGAAGGATGAAGAAATTATGAGACATTTACCCGAGTGTTAAAGTTTTGTGACGGACGGACGGACGACGGGAGGACGGGAGGACGGGACGCACGTTCCTACGAATGAATACTTGTTGGGTTTTTACTCTATAAAAATACCCAACAAGAGTACCCAACACTATCCTAACCCTACCCAATAAGATCCCCGTACGCTTACAACAAGTACCCATTCGTGTGTGCGGACGGACGGACGGACGGACGGACGGACGGACGGATAAGGGTAACACTAAATGCCCCCTCCACTTGTGGCGAGGCATGGACACTAAAAATAAAGATATAGTATAACGAAAAACTTTAACCAAAAAACTTAAGCAAAAACTTTAACCAGACACACGTACGTACGTACGTACGTACGTACGACAAAGTGCCGACTATATCGCGCTTTCCGCAAGCGGGCGCGAAAAAAACTTTAACCGAAAACTTCAAAGTAATTTGACCTTGACATTGGGCACAGGGGCCGCACGGGGGGTAGAATGAAAATATAGATGATGATAAACATCCATGTGAAGTTTCAAGGTAATGGGCAAAGCAGTTGCAGAGATATAGTATAACGAAAAAATTTAACCAAAAAACTTAATCAAAAACTTTAACCAAAAAACTTAACCAAAAAACTTAACCAAAAACTTCAAAGTAATTTGACCTTGACATTGGGCACAGGGGCCGCACGGGAGGGGGTAGAATGAAAATATAGATGATAAACACCCATGTGAAGTTTCAAGGTAATGTGCAAAGCAGTTGCAGAGATATAGTATAACGAAAAAATTTAACCAAAAAACTTAACCAAAAACTTTAACCAAAAAACTTAACCAACAAACTTAACCAAAAACTTTTAACCAAAAAACTTAACCAAAAACTTCAAAGTAATTTGACCTTGACATTGGGCACAGGGGCCGCACGGGAGGGGGGTAGAATGAAAATATAGATGATGATAAACACCCATGTGAAGTTTCAAGGTAATGGGCAAAGTAGTTGCAGAGATATAGTATAACGAAAAAATTTAACCAAAAAACTTAACCAAAAACTTTAACCAAAAAACTTAACCAAAAACTTCAAAGTAATTTGACCTTGACATTGGGCACAGGGGCCGCACGGAAGTTGGGTAGAATGAAAATATAGATGATGATAAACACCCATGTGAAGTTTGAAGGTAATGGGCAAAGCAGTTGCAGAGATATAGTATAATGAAAAACTTTAACCAAAAAACTTAACCAAAAAACTTAACCAAATACTTTAACCAAAAAACTTAACCAAAAACTTCAAAGTAATTTGACCTTGACATTGGGCACAGGGGCCGCACGGGAGGGGGTAGAATGAAAATACAGATGATGATAAACACCCATGTGAAGTTTCAAGGTAATGGGCAAAGTAGTTGCAGAGATATAGTATAACGAAAAACTTTAACCAAAAAAACTTAACCAAAAAACTTAACCAAAAACTTTAACAAAAAAAAAACTTAACAAAAAAAAAACTTCAAAAAAAACTTAACCAAAAACTTTAACCAAAGAACTTAACCAAAAACTTCAAAGTAATTTGACCTTGACATTGGGCACAGGGGCCGCACGAGAGGGGGGTAGAATGAAAATATAGATGATGATAAACACCCATATGAAATTTCAAGGTAATGGGCAAAGCAGTTGCAGAGATATAGTATAACGAAAAACTTTAACCAAAAAACTTAACCAAAAAACTTAACCAAAAACTTTAACCAAAAAACTTAACCAAAACTTCAAAGTAATTTGACCTTGACATTGGGCACAGGGGCCGCACGGGAGGGGGGTAGAATGAAAAATACAGATGATGATAAAAACACCCATGTGAAGTTTCAAGGTAATGGGCAAAGTAGTTGCAGAGATATAGTATAACGAAAAACTTTAAAAAAAAACAAACTTAACCAAAAAACTTAACCAAAAACTTTAACCAAAGAACTTAACCAAAAACTTCAAAGTAATTTGACCTTGACATTGGGCACAGGGGCCGCACGAGAGGGGGGTAGAATGAAAATATAGATGATGATAAACACCCATATGAAGTTTCAAGGTAATGGGCAAAGCAGTTGCAGAGATATAGTATAACGAAAAACTTTAACCAAAAGACTTAACCAAAAAACTTAACCAAAAACTTTAACCAAAAAAACTTAACCAAAAACTTTAACCAAAAAACTTAACCAAACAACTTAACCAAAAACTTTACCGGACACACGCCAAAGTTCCGACTATATCGCGCTTTCCGCAAGCGGGCGTGACAAAAAATTGAAAAAGAATGTAAAAAACAAAATTTAATTTAAAAAAAATACAAAAATAATGCTCCCTACTGGAGCCCAGAATGTTTTTTAATAGTCCTATATTTATCTACATATCATATATGCACAGGTCCACATATTGCCACAATATTTTCAACACAGTTTACGGAAATGTAATATAATCATTTACCTGTATAAATTACCTGTAAGTGGTCAGTGGTCAGTTGCACATGCTAGCACATACACAGGTGAATAGTCTGTATATAGCACTTACGACCTTATGCTACTAGACAAAAATTGAAAAAGAATTTGAAAAAAAAAATGAAAAAAAATAAATGGACAAAAAAAGTTTAAAAATTAAAAATAATAATGCTTGCTACTGAATTTTTTTTTAATAGTCCTATATTTATCTACATATATCTGCACAGGTCCACATAATGCCACAATATTTTCAACACAGTTTCGGAAATGTAATATCCAATGTAGTAATTTACCTGTATAAATTACCTGTGGTCAGACTGGTCAAGACTGGACATCTGCACATGCTAGCACATGCAGCACATGGACAGGTGAATGGTTCTCCCAGTCTCTATTGTTCTCTCTACAGGTAAGGTGTACAGAGCACAAGAGAAAAGGTGTACAGAGCAGACGAGAAAACGGGTCTTCATGCATTATTGTCCAGTTTGTAGAGTGCGCAAAACAAAAAAGGGAGATAACTAAAAAATTAGCTACGCAAGAGTTGTCATTCTTGTGCGCGACACACCTCCGGGTCGTGGTCTATGCATGTGTGAAGTTTCATGAAAATATTCCAAAGGGTGGTGGAGTTATGCTCCGGACACGAAATCAGTTCGAGAAACAAAAAAGGGAGATAACTCAAAAATTAGCAATGCAAGAGTTGTCATTCTTGTGCGCGACACATCTTCGGGTCGTGGTCTATGCATGTGTGAAGTTTCATGAAAATATTCCAAAGGGTGTTCGAGTTATGCTCCGGACAAAAAGTGTCTGCGGCGGACGCGGCGCGCTGTCAAATCCATAGTATCCCCCGACGGAGTCCGGGGGATACAATAATAGTAACATCTTGCGTTTCTATGAAGGGCTTGTCACTGAAAATGCCAGAGTTTCACCAAAGCTTTTTGTGGTCACTCATCACAGGACAAGTGACACGTGACTTCCGAAAAGGAGATGTCATTGATGACATGTCAATATAGTGGTTTATACAGCAACCATTGCTCCATGTAACATAATAAACGGGGTTGAATAAATGCTGTTTATATCTGAAGTAACCTAATATACCTGAAGTAGCCTAATATACATGATGTACCGTTTTTGCCTTTATTTTTTCACCTTTGACCCCTAATCGCGGCCTCTCATTGGTCAATCTCAACAGCAAATTCAAGATGGTGGTGGCTTTTAAAATCTAAATCACTGTCCATTCAGCTGAATTTTGTCCAGTTTTACAGTATGAGGGGAGTTCAATAAATTCCAGGAAAAGTCCTGTAAAAGATTCATTTTTAAGTGAATTGTATAAAAACTCGCGTGATTTGCACTCAAATATTTTCTTCAATTGGGCATGTAATTTACCGAAACTCGATTATGCAAAACTGAAGACCGATAACCATAGTAATGTCATGTTCTGTGACCTGGTGCATTTGCGACGTCAATAATAGTTTTTTTTGCCAAAAAGTTGAACTTTTTGATTGATTGAATATGGCACAGTATGTAAATTGATTAAATTTCAATTATGAATTTGTCCAACAGCAATTACTGACATAATGTACACAATTTGGTGACGTCAAAATAATTTTCTGACGTCATGCATCAATCTCGTGGACGCCATCTTTGATGCAGTACAAAATGGCAACCGAATAAAGAAATTCAATCAAGTTTTGGGTCAATCTCGCAAAGAAACCATTGATATGATGACCCGTGCCTATGGTGACGATTGTATGTCAACAATCATTATATACGAGTGGTTCAGGCGGTTTAAAAATGGACGCGAGACTGTAGAAGATGACGAGAGGGCGGACTGTATGTATGCAGCATACTACAATTGTGTAATGACATGTATTACGATTTGTTCTCGGATTATGCGAAATATCAGTCAATTTGAGCGATTGATATAGCGTCTGTGAAAACATTCCTGGAATTTATTGAATGCCCCTCGTATATGCGACGTAATCAGCGACACGGACATCTACATCGGGATTGTAATGTGTTTTATTACAACTGTGTAGTCTAAAGCTCGCCAATAATGAAGCTCATCGTAAATAAATCGGATATTTAATCAGATACAATACCGAATCTACCTAGAGTGGACGTCGCCATTTTGCATTCAATGACGTCGCTAGATTTGTGACTATTTCGAGGGTGTTATGTCAAATTACGTTCAGTATGCGGTATAAATTAAATACATGATTATTGCCGTCGACTATAAAATAAATTTTGTTTCGCCCTGACAACTTTATAGGATTTCGCTAAAGCTTTCCCCAATAAAGCTGTCTATGTCTCAACCGAATATATTTTATATTCGACGGCACTAACCATGTATTTACAGGGGTTGAAAAAATCCTTTTTTTCCACTCGCCCAGCTGGACAAGTACAAAAAAAAAGTACTTGCCCAGGTCAAAAAGTTACTCGCCCAGGTCAAAAAGTTACTCGCCCATTTTTAAAAAAAATAAAATGCTATTTCCAGTATTTGTAATGTTGCATCTTATTTAAAAAAAAAGAAGCTTTTACATATATATGATCATTACCAAAACGTATGAGACATATTCACTATAATTGTTATTTATATTTTAAGTATTAAATGAACATAAACAAAAAAATAAATATTATTTATCGGGAGATAAACTTCGTCGAGTTTTTTCTTCAACAACGTTTTTTAGCAGCGAATTTGTTCAGAGGCTTGCATGCTTCTTATTTTCTATAAGCGTTGAGTGACATAGATTTTGTTTAATTTATAGTGGCTATGTTTGCATGCGCTGCGCGCTGCCTTAATTACTAAATTCAATGGTTTCGGACCCGGTGCCGACCGTTTCGTCCCAAGCCGTTGTGTTCAGCTTCTGAAATGCGCGTTAACCCAACTGTATACGAGACGATATACGTGGCCGCGTATACACTAGTCTATACTCGCAGTCATATTATTTGTTAGCCCGGCCGTGTACAGCCGACAAATAATCCGTGAATTAAACTTGCCCGATATGGACCGTGTTCAAAATCGCTAGCGATTCTACCCGTAACCGTGTACATAGACACTGCTTGAATCTTACTTCCCGCAAATTGACGTAAACTGTAAACAACAAATGGTCGCTGAATTAATACCATTTGTTGGCCGTTATCGATGGAATTAATTGGCAATTTCTTCAGAAAAAAAAATCCTGACCAAATCTTTCACTCGCCAAACTGGGTGAGTGCCTGTAGAAAGTACTCGACCGCCACAAAAAGCACTCGCCATGGCGAGCTTGGCGAGTGAAATTTCAACCCCTGATTTACTATATACCAGGTTTCATTCAGATATACAAGTGTACAATATATCAACATACATACTTGTTTTTACTACTGGGTGAGCATTCATACTTTACCTGGTGACGTGACGAAGCAACATGACGGAGACCATGTAGGGCAGCCAGGCACTGGCGAGTCCTAGACAGGAGAATATACCTTACCTGTGATGTGACGAAGCACATGACAAGCCACCATGTAGGGCAGCCAGGCACTGCCGAGTCTAGACGGGAGATATACCTTACCTGTGATGTGACGAAGCACATGACAGCCACCATATAGGGCAGCCAGGCAGTGCCGAGTCTAGACAGGGGGATATACCTTACCTGTGACGTGACGAAGCAAGACAGCCACCATGTAGGGCAGCCAGGCACTGCCGAGTCTAGATGGGAGATATACCTTACCTGTGACGTGGCGAAGCACACGACAGCCACCATGTAGGGCAGCCAGGCAGTGCCGAGTCTACACGGGGGGATATACCTTACCTGTGACGTGACGAAGCACACGACAGCCACCATGTAGGACAGCCAGGCAGTGCCGAGTCTACACGGGGGGATATACATTACCTGTGACATAACGAAGCACACGACGGCCATCATGTAGGGCAGCCAGGCTGTGCCGAGTCTAGATGAGAGATATACCTTACCTGTGACGTGACGAAGCACATGACGGCCACCATGTAGGGCAGCCAGGCAGTGCCGAGTCTAAGACAGGGGGAAAATACTTTACCTGTGTGACCGAGACGCAAGCACATGAATGGGGGGGGCCGCAATGTAGGGCAGCCAGGCAGTGCCGAGTCTAGACGGGAGATATACCTTACCTGTGACGTGATGAAGCACGTGACAGCCACAATGTAGGGCAGCCAGGCAGTGCCGAGTCTAGATGGGAGATATACCTTACCTGTGACGTGACGAAGCACACGACAGCCACCATGTAGGGCAGCCAGGCAGTGCCGAGTCTACACGGGGGGATATACCTTACCTGTGACGTGACGAAGCACACGACAGCCACCATGTAGGACAGCCAGGCAGTGCCGAGTCTACACGGGGGGATATACATTACCTGTGACATAACAAAGCACACGACGGCCATCATGTAGGGCAGCCAGGCTGTGCCGAGTCTAGATGAGAGATATACCTTACCTGTGACGTGACGAAGCACATGACGGCCACCATGTAGGGCAGCCAGGCAGTGCCGAGTCTAGACAGGGGGATATACCGTACCAGTGACGTGACAAAGCACATGACAGCCACAATGTAGGGCAGCCAGGCGTGCCAATCTAGACAGGGGAAATACTTTAACCTGTGTGACGAGACGAAGCACATGAAGGTGGCCGCAATGTAGGGCAGCCAGGCGAGTGCCGAGTCTAGACGGGGTGAGAGATATACCTTACCTGTGACGTGATGAAGCACTGACAGCCACAATGTAGGGCAGCCAGGCAGTGCCGGAGTCTAGACAGGGGGGATATACCATTGCTTGTGACGTGACGAAGCACTTGACAGCCACCATGCAGGCAGCCAGGCAGTGCCGAGTCTAGACAGGGGGATATACCTTTACTCGTGACGTGACGAAATAAGCACATGACGGCCACAATGTAGGTCAGCCAGGCACTGCCGAGTCTAGACAGGGAGATATACCTTACCTGTGACATAACGAAGCACATGACGGCCACAATGTAGGTCAGCCAGGCACTACCGAGTCTAGACAGGGGGGATATACCTTGCTTGCGACGTGACGAAGCACATGACAGCCACCATGCAGGGCAGCCAGGCATGCCGAGTCTAGACAGGGGGGATATACCTTACCTGTGACGTGACAAAGCACATGACGGCCACAATGTAGGTCAGCCAGGCACTGCCGAGTCTAGACAGGGAGATATACCTTACCTGTGACATAACGAAGCACATGACGGCCACAATGTAGGTCAGCCAGGCACTGCCGAGTCTAGAAAGGGAGATATACCTTACCTGTGACGTGACGAAGCACATGACGGCCACCATGTAGGGCAGCCAGGCACTACCGAGTCTGGACGGGAGATATACCTTACCTGTGATGTGGCGAAGCACATGACGGCCACAATGTAGGCCAGCCAGGCACTGCCAAGTCTAGACGGGAGATATACCTTACCTGTGATGTGACGAAGCACATGACGGCCACCATGTAGGGCAGCCAGGCAGTACCGAGTCTAGACAGGGGGATATACTTAATTACTAAATTCAATGGTTTCGGACCCGGTGCCGACCGTTTCGTCCCAAGCCGTTGTGTTCAGCTTCTGAAATGCGCGTTAACCCAACTGTATACGAGACGATATACGTGGCCGCGTATACACTAGTCTATACTCGCAGTCATATTATTTGTTAGCCCGGCCGTGTACAGCCGACAAATAATCCGTGAATTAAACTTGCCCGATATGGACCGTGTTCAAAATCGCTAGCGATTCTACCCGTAACCGTGTACATAGACACTGCTTGAATCTTACTTCCCGCAAATTGACGTAAACTGTAAACAACAAATGGTCGCTGAATTAATACCATTTGTTGGCCGTTATCGATGGAATTAATTGGCAATTTCTTCAGAAAAAAAAATCCTGACCAAATCTTTCACTCGCCAAACTGGGTGAGTGCCTGTAGAAAGTACTCGACCGCCACAAAAAGCACTCGCCATGGCGAGCTTGGCGAGTGAAATTTCAACCCCTGATTTACTATATACCAGGTTTCATTCAGATATACAAGTGTACAATATATCAACATACATACTTGTTTTTACTACTGGGTGAGCATTCATACTTTACCTGTGACGTGACGAAGCACATGACGGAGACCATGTAGGGCAGCCAGGCACTGCCGAGTCTAGACAGGAGATATACCTTACCTGTGATGTGACGAAGCACATGACAGCCACCATGTAGGGCAGCCAGGCACTGCCGAGTCTAGACGGGAGATATACCTTACCTGTGATGTGACGAAGCACATGACAGCCACCATATAGGGCAGCCAGGCAGTGCCGAGTCTAGACAGGGGGATATACCTTACCTGTGACGTGACGAAGCAAGACAGCCACCATGTAGGGCAGCCAGGCAGTGCCGAGTCTACACGGGGGGATATACCTTACCTGTGACGTGACGAAGCACACGACAGCCACCATGTAGGACAGCCAGGCAGTGCCGAGTCTACACGGGGGGATATACATTACCTGTGACATAACGAAGCACACGACGGCCATCATGTAGGGCAGCCAGGCTGTGCCGAGTCTAGATGAGAGATATACCTTACCTGTGACGTGACGAAGCACATGACGGCCACCATGTAGGGCAGCCAGGCAGTGCCGAGTCTAGACAGGGGGATATACCGTACCAGTGACGTGACAAAGCACATGACAGCCACAATGTAGGGCAGCCAGGCAGTGCCAATCTAGACAGGGGGAAATACTTTACCTGTGTGACGAGACGAAGCACATGATGGCCGCAATGTAGGGCAGCCAGGCAGTGCCGAGTCTAGACGGGAGATATACCTTACCTGTGACGTGATGAAGCACGTGACAGCCACAATGTAGGGCAGCCAGGCAGTGCCGAGTCTAGACAGGGGGGATATACCTTGCTTGTGACGTGACGAAGCACTTGACAGCCACCATGCAGGGCAGCCAGGCAGTGCCGAGTCTAGACAGGGGGGATATACCTTACCTGTGACGTGACGAAGCACATGACGGCCACAATGTAGGTCAGCCAGGCACTGCCGAGTCTAGACAGGGAGATATACCTTACCTGTGACATAACGAAGCACATGACGGCCACAATGTAGGTCAGCCAGGCACTACCGAGTCTAGACAGGGGGGATATACCTTGCTTGCGACGTGACGAAGCACATGACAGCCACCATGCAGGGCAGCCAGGCATGCCGAGTCTAGACAGGGGGGATATACCTTACCTGTGACGTGACAAAGCACATGACGGCCACAATGTAGGTCAGCCAGGCACTGCCGAGTCTAGACAGGGAGATATACCTTACCTGTGACATAACGAAGCACATGACGGCCACAATGTAGGTCAGCCAGGCACTGCCGAGTCTAGAAAGGGAGATATACCATTACCTGTGACGTGACGAAGCACATGACGGCCACCATGTAGGGCAGCCAGGCACTACCGAGTCTGGACGGGAGATATACCTTACCTGTGATGTGGCGAAGCACATGACGGCCACAATGTAGGCCAGCCAGGCACTGCCAAGTCTAGACGGGAGATATACCTTACCTGTGATGTGACGAAGCACATGACGGCCACCATGTAGGGCAGCCAGGCAGTACCAGTCTAGACAGGGGGATATACTTTACCTGTGATGTGACGAAGCACGTGACAACCAGCATGTAGGGCAGCCAGGCAGTGCCGAGTCTAGACAGGGGAGATATACCTTACCTGTGATGTGACAAAGCACGTGCCGAGTCTAGACAGGGGAGATATACCTTACCTGTGATGTGACAAAGCACGTGACAACCAGCATGTAGGGCAGCCAGGCAGTGCCGAGTCTAGACGCGAGATATACATGTACCTTACCTGTGATGTGATGAAGCACGTGACAGCCACCATGTAGGGCAGCCAGGCAGTGCCGAGTCTAGACGGGAGATATACCTTACCTGTGATGTGACGAAGCATGTGACAGGCACCATGTAGGGCAGCCAGGCACTGCCGAGTCTAGACGGGAGATATACCTTACCTGTGATGTGACGAAGCACATGACGGCCACCATGTAGGGCAGCCAGACAGTGCCGAGTCTAGACGGGAGATATACATGTACCTTACCTGTGATGTGACGAAGCATGTGACAGGCACCATGTAGGGCAGCCAGGCACTGCCTAGTCTAGACGGGAGATATACCTGACCTGTGATGTGACGAAGCATGTGATGGCTAGAGTATTTGCTATTTACAGCAAGAATAACTTTAATGAAGTTGAGACCCGTAAGCCCCGCCTCCAGACTCCAGGAGAGACACAATTAGCCAGGCATTGATACAGCCAACATCATCATGAATATATTTTAGACTTTAGTGTACATGTAGTTTAATAGCTTATTAAATTAGTAATTAATAAAGTGTATCTTTATTTAACGTCCAATCAATACCCACAGCAATGGACATTGCATTTGGCGACGAGGATGCGTGATAAATATGGATTAACTGATCTTGGGTTATGTAATTCCGGAATTTAACAATATTTTCTGTGTTATTCTTAGAGACAACCGTGTTATCCACTTGTTGTTTTGTTAAAACGGATTATACAGAAATCAGAACAATGACAACAGCTCTGCCTCCGTTCCCCAGATTCGACATGCACACAGGTGAACATTCGGTGGACAAAATATGTACACAAATTAGAAAACATGTTCATAGGTATGAACATCGACAACAAAAAGAGGAAGAAAGCACTTCTGCTACATTATGCTGGCGATGAAGTCTTCGAAATTCACGACACGCTTCCGGAAACAGGCGATGATGGTGACTACGACAGAACAAAAGTGGCATTAGAAAAATATTTCAAGCCACAAGTGAATAAAGAGTTTGAAATATTCGAATTTCGCCGAATGAAGCAATTTGAATCAGAAACCGTGGATCAATTCGCCACTCAATTGAGACAAAAAGCAGAAAATTGTTCATTCGCGGAGAAAGAAGCAGAAATTAAGAGCCAAATAATTCAAGGGTGCATTTCGGTCAGTCTAAGACGTAGAGTTTTGAAAGACAATCCGGACCTGAACGAACTATTGTTAGCTGCAAGGACTATGGAAATAACGACGAGACAAGCAGATCAGATGGACCAACCAGAAATTCGTGAGAGAACCAGTGCTGTTAAACGACATCCAGCCAGAACAACAGGATTCAAGCGTAACTTCGACCCTAAACCGAAACTGAATTATCAACCATGTTTTCAAAAGAAACAACAGTCAAAATCTACATGCAGAAACTGTGGAGGTACATACCCGCACGTGAACAGGTGTCCAGCATTTGGAAAGACCTGCAATTATTGCAAGGAAAAGAACCACTTCGTAGCCCAGTGTAGAAAAAGGAAATGGAAAGATCAGAACATTAAATCAGTACATGACAGTGACAATCAAAGTAATGAAAATAGTGAAGGAGAAACAGAAAATTATTCATTTGGAGTAAATGTTCTTCGAACCAAACGGAAATAGCCAAGAACAAATGTGAGCATTAACGGTCACAAAACACAAGTTCTTGTTGACACTGGAAGTACAATCAACATATTGAATGAACATGTACTGTCTAATATGACAGTGAAACCAAAGTTGCTTAAGACAGACACAAAGGCATACGCGTACGGACAAAATAAACATTTGCCTATGAAAGGAAAGATTACAGCTACAGTGGAAACCTCTACAAAGATAACAACAGGTACATTTTACGTCATTTCTGGTAGTTATGACTCCCTGTTAAGCTATGACACAGCCGTTGAATTAGACATTATTCCTGTAATCAATTCTGTTAGACATTCCAAAAGTGACACACTGTGCAAAGAGTATGCAGATTTGTTCTCAGGCCTAGGAAAGAAGAAAGACACGTATGTAAAATTACACATTGATGAAAATGTTACGCCGGTAGCACAGTGACAGAAGAATACCATTTCACGTGAGAAAGCAGGTTGAACGTGAATTAGACCGCTTGGAGGACTTAGACATTATTGAACATGTAGACGGTCCTACGCCATGGGTTAATCCGATAGTTGTTGCACCAAAACGTAATTCCGATGAGATCCGACTGTGTATGGACATGAGGAAAGCAAATGACGCCATAAAACGTGAACATCACATAACGCCAACGGTAGATGACATCATCATGAAATTGAACGGCGCCAAAGTATATTCGAAAATTGACTTAAATAACGGTTTTCATCAGCTGCAGCTCGCCCCGTAGTCCAAGTACATTACTACATTTTTGACACATGTTGGATTGTGCAGATACAAACGTTTAAATTTCGGTGTTTCTGCAGCTCCTGAAATATTTCAGAATGAAATACGGCAAACTATAGAAGGTTTAGACGGTGTCATAAACATTTTGGATGACATATTCGTGTTCGGAACATCACAAACAGATCATGACAGGCACTTAGAAGCAGTATTCCAGAGGCTCAGAGACAATAATTTGACACTAAACAAAGACAAGTGTGTGTTCAGCCAAGACAAAATAACGTTCTTCGGTTAGGTGTTTTCTGCAGATGGAATATCGGCAGATCCGAGCAAAGTCGACGCCATTAAAAATGCAAACAAGCCTGCAAAACAATCGGAAGTTCGCAGTTTCCTAGGTATGACAAACTACGTATCACGTTTCATACCAAATTATTCAACAGTCACAGAACCGCTTCGCAGGTTAACACGTGACAGTGAACCTTGGGAATGCGGTAACGCCCAAGAAAATGCATTTCAGACACTGAAACAGACACTTAGCAGTGACACGGTAATGGCATACTACGACCCATCACTGGAAACTGAATTATGGGTAGACGCCAGTCCAGTCGGCACAGCAGCTATTACGATACAAGACAACAAATTTGTTGCATATGCAAGCAAAGGTACAGTCAGCTCGAGCGTGAAGCCCTCGGCATTGTGACAGGCATAGAACATTTCCATCTGTACTTGTTCGGGAAATCATTCACATTAATTACTGATCACAATCCGTTGGTAGCTATATTCAACAGTCCAAAAGCAAAGCAGCCGTTGAGACTCGAACGTTGGAGATGGAGACTTGCAACATACGACTTCAAGGTCAAGTATCGTTCTGGAAAGGACAACATTGCAGACTACATGTCGCGACATCCACATACAAATCCGAAAAGACATTCGATTGCTGACGAATATGTAAACTACATCACGCAGAATGCTGTCCCGAAATCAATGAAAACAGCTGATATTGCAGACACCACACAGACGGATGAAACATTACAACAAGTAATCAAAGCCGTGAAATCCAACAAATGGGACAAAGGTGAAAGCAAAATTAACAAAATATACAATTGTTACTCAAGATTGAGAGATGAACTGACTATCAGTGAAATAAATGGTCAAACTGTGCTTTTACGCGGCACCAGACTCGCGATTCCGACGTCACTTCAACAAAAAGTCATAGACTTAGCTCATGTCGGACATCAAGGTATTGTCAGAACAAAGACATTACTCAGAGAGAAAGTTTGTTTCCCATACATAAACGATTTAGTGGAGAAAACATTGAAAATGAGTACATTACCAGTACGCCCATGGGACGAAGTGTCAGTAGACTTTTTCGGAACTTTGCCATCAGGAGACTATTTAATGGTGGTTATTGACGATAATAGTCATTTTCCGATCGTGGACATATTGACGACATCAGCAAAGGGCGTAATTCCGGTGCTGGATAAAGTATTCAGTATGTTCGGAATACCGTCAATCTGTAGATCAGACAATGGACCTCCGTTTAACGGACATGAATTCAGTCAGTATGCAGACTACTTAGGGTTCAAACACAGGAAAATCACACCAGCACATCCGGAAGCTAACTCAAATGCAGAAATTTCATGAAACCGCTACAAAAATGTGTGAAAATTGCTAAAATTGAAGGGCATAGTTACAAACAAGAACTGAACAAGTTTCTCAGGAACTTAGAGCAACGTCACATCCAAGTACGGGATCCGCCCCTGTAACATTAACGTTCTCTAGAAACATTAAGACAATGTTACCAGAAGTTTGCGTGCCTTTAAACGACAAATCAATACGAGACAGAGATGCAGAGATGAAATCCAAAGCTAAATTCTATTCTGACACCCGCAAGAAGGCTATAACATCTGATTTGTCAGTAGGCGACTCAGTACTTGTGAAACAGAAGAAAATCAACAAGCTGACACCAGCTTTTAATCCGGAACCAGCCAAAATCCTATGCAAAAAAGGATCTATGGTAACGGTTCAAATGAGCGGCAAAACGACTACACGTGACGTTTCTCATTTCAAACAACTTCCCAATCTTGGCAGACAGCAGGACCACGAGTATGCGAGAAAACCGACATCTGGTGTGAGCGAACCTAACGGAAAACTCAGCCAGTTCAGCTACACGAACCAGCATAGAGAAACGGGCCAACCTAGCGCCACGGGTTTGGGCGAACCTTACGGAAAACCCAAACTCGACCAGCAAAGCAGAAACAACGTGGATACTGGCGACCCTCAGTCAGATACTGCACCAAGACGGAAATCCCCGCGTCTTCATAAAATATAGTGAAATAGTGTAATATTTGTGCAAGGGTGTCTGGAGACGATTCTCCTTTACTTGCATTTTGAAGATGTGAAAGAATGCAAACTCTAGCTATTGGTATATGGGGAGGGAAATACAATATGCAATTAGTTTTAATCTGAAAACAAGAAACGAGGCAAAGCCACGAAGGCCAGGTTTTTTCCAAGCATAGACACTTGGATAACATAATTATACCCACTTTTTGTAGACTAGATGGCCGTGGCCTGCATGTCGCGCCTTGGGGCGAGGCATGGACACTAAAAAAATAGATATAGTAGATGGAAAAACTTTAACCAAAAAACTTTAACCGGACACGGACGTACGGACGGAAGGACGGACGTATGTCAAAATGCATAAAATGCGCTTTCCGCAAGTCGCAATGATGCGATCACCCATGTGAAGTATCAAGGTAATGGTGAAGTGAACAGTTGCAGAGATATAGTACACTAAAAAACTTTAACAAAAAAATTCAAAGTAATTTGACCTTGACATTGTGCACAGGGGCCGCACGGTTGGGGGTTAGAATGAAAATATGGATGATGATAAACACCCATGTGAAGTTTCAAGGTAATGGGTGAAGCAGTTGCAGAGATATAGTATAATGAAAAAGTTTTAACCAAAAAACTTTAACCAGACGTACGTTAAAAAGTTAACGTTGAAAATGGCTAAGTCAATTACGTAGAAATAATAGGTGAAGGTAAAAAAATGGTCACATGTTGGATAGTTGTATGTGGTAGGCACCCCTTGGTTATGAAGCTGTGAAAGTTTGGTGGACCTAGGTGGTACAGTACCAAAGAAATGGACTTAAACACGAAAACTTAACATTGTAAACGAGAAAACATAACATTGAAAATGGCTAAGTCGACTGCGCGGAAAAAATGGGTCAAGTTAAAAAAAAAGTAACATGTTGGATAGTGATATGTGGTGGGCACCCCTTGATTATGAAGCTGTGAAAGTTTGGTGGTCCTAGGTGGTACAGTACCAAAGAAATGGACTTAAACACGAAAACTTAACATTGAAAACACGAAAATTTAACATTGAAAATGGCCAAGTCGACTGCGCGGAAAAAATGGGTCAAGATAAAAAAAAAGTAACATGTTGGATAGTGATATGTGGTGGGCACCCCTTGATTATGAAGCTGTGAAAGTTTGGTGGTCCTAGGTGGTACAGTAACAAAGAAATGGACTGAAACACAAAAACTTAACATTGTGGATGCCGCCCACCGCCCACCGCCCGCCGCCCGCCGACCGCCGCCCGCCCGCCGCCCGCCCGGCTTTCGCCAATTCAATAGCCTGGATTTTTTTTCAAAAAACCTGGCTAAAAATTAATTAAATTGTTAAATATCTCAATTATAGTGATCAGGCTATAGTCAAATGCTGAGATTGCAAAATTTCACAACGTTCCATAATACAAATGCGAATTAACCTCCGTGACCCATATACGTCGGTGTCAACATAAATTTCCTGTTTTCCAGACAATTCCCACCAACAGAACTGAAATGTGGCCATCTGGAGTGTATTGTTTGCGACAAGCAGTGACAGGGTTATTTTCCCAGTTTATTTTGTAAGACGATACACACTGTTCGTATACTGCTGGGATTTATCTAACATTTAATGTTGGGGAGGGATAGAGTGTTTGCTATTTACAGCAAGAATAACTTTAATGAAGTTGAGACCCGTAAGCCACCGCCTCCAGACTCCAGGAGAGACACAATTAGCCAGGCATTGATACAGCCAACATCATCGTGAATATATTTTAGACTTTAGTGTACATGTAGTTTAATAGCTTATTAAATTAGTAATTAATAAAGTGTATCTTTATTTAACGTCCAATCAATACCCACAGCAATGGACATTGCAATGGCCACCATGTAGGGCAGCCAGGCAGTGCCGAGTCTAGACAGGGAGATATACCTTACCTGTGATGTGACGAAGCACATGACAGCCACCACGTAGGTCAGCCAGGCACTACCGAGTCTAGACGGGAGATATACATTACCTGTGATGTGATGAAGCACACGACGGCCACCATGTAGGGCAGCCAGGCAGTACCGAGTCTAGACGGGAGATATACCTTACCTGTGATGTGACGAAGCACATGACGGCCACCATGTAGGGCAGCCAGGCAGTGCCGAGTCTAGACGGGAGATATACCTTACCTGTGATGTGACGAAGCACATGACAGCCACCATGTAGGGCAGCCAGGCAGTGCCAGTCTAGGGGAGTATACATGACCTTACCTGTGATGTCGAAGCACATGACAGCCACCAAGTAGGGCAGCCAGGCACTACCGAGTCTAGACGGGAGATATACATTACCTGTGATGTGATGAAGCACACGACGGCCACCATGTAGGGCAGCCAGGCAGTGCCGTCAGACGGGAGATATACCTTACCTGTGATGTGACGAAGCACATGACGGCCACCATGTAGGGCAGCCAGGCAGTGCCGAGTCTAGACGGGAGATATACCTTACCTGTGATGTACGAAGCACATGACAGCCACCATGTAGGGCACCTGGCATGCCGAGTCTAACGATATACATGTACCTTACCTGTGATGTGACGAAGCACGTGACAGCCACCAAGTAGGGCAGCCAGGCACTGCCGAGTCTAGACGGGAGATATACATTACCTGTGATGTGATGAAGCACACGACGGCCACCATGTAGGGCAGCCAGGCAGTGCCGAGTCTAGACGGGAGATATACCTTACCTGTGATGTGACGAAGCACATGACGGCCACCATGTAGGGCAGCCAGGCAGTGCCGAGTCTAGACGGGAGATATACCTTACCTGTGATGTGACGAAGCACATGACAGCCACCATGTAGGGCAGCCAGGCAGTGCCGAGTCTAGACGGGAGATATACATGTACCTTACCTGTGATGTGACGAAGCACGTGACAGCCACCAAGTAGGGCAGCCAGGCACTGCCGAGTCTAGACGGGAGATATACATGTACCTTACCTGTGATGTGACGAAGCACGCGACAGCCACCATGTAGGGCAGCCAGGCACTGCCGAGTCTAGACGGGATACCTTACCTGTGATGTGACGAAGCACATGACGGCCACCATGTAGGGCAGCCAGGCAGTGCCGAGTCTAGACGGGAGATATACATGTACTTTACCTGTGATGTGACGAAGCACGTGACAGCCACCATGTAGGGCAGCCAGGCACTTCCGAGTCTAGACAGGGAGATATACCTTACCTGTGATGTGACGAAGCACATGACAGCCACCATGTATGTCAGCCAGGCACTACCAAGTCTAGACAGGAGATATACCTTACCTGTGATGTGACGAAGCACATGACGGCCACCATGTAGGGCAGCCAGGCAGTGCCGAGTTTAAACGGGAGATATACATGTACCTTACCTGTGATGTGACGAAGCACGTGACAGCCACCATGTAGGGCAGCCAGGCACTGCCGAGTCTAGACGGGAGATATACCTTACCTGTGATGTGACGAGGCACATGACAGCCACCATGTAGGGCATCCAGGCACTGCCGAGTCGAGATGGGAGATATGCCTTACCTGTGACGTGACGAAGCACATGACGGCCAGCATGTAAGGCAGCCAGGCACTGCCGAGTCGAGACAGGGAGATATACCTTACCTGTGATGTGACGAAGCACATGACGGCCACCATGTAGGGCAGCCAGGCAGTGCCGAGTCTAGACAGGGAGATATACCTTACCTGTGATGTGACGAAGCACATGACAGCCACCATGTAGGGCAGCCAGGCAGTGCCGAGTCTAGACGCGAGATATACCTTACCTGTGACGTGACGAAGCACATGACAGCCAGCATGTAAGGCAGCCAGGCACTGCCGAGTCGAGACATGATGATGTAGCCGAGGACCTCGAGTGCAAGTACATGTGCGAGGTGGGCTACGTAGAACATGGGTGACACCCGCAGCATGCCGCTCTCCTCGACGTGCTTCCGCAGCTCACGGAAGTCTGCCTCCACCTCCGTCTGCAACAATAATGCCTGGTGCTAGTTAGTAAATCGAAATTGTAACAATTAAACATGGCCGCAGCTAATGTTAGCATTAGCCAATATTGCATGGGTATGTTCATCACATGCGATGGGGTGATATCTCCAAATAGATGCTTCAAATTGCAACTGGAGGAGACTGTCAACTCGTAAACCCAGGGGAACCACCTAACTGTGCTACCTGTAAGCGTGATTTCACTCTCCATGGTACATTGGCAACTTCCTGCCAATATTGCACAGGCTACCCTGTGTCGAGGTAGGATAGAATTGTTGTGTTTTAATTGACTTATTAAGACATGATTTACATTAAGCGGTGAGATATGTGGGAATTATAAACAATTGTTTATAGACATATGTTTATGTACTTTGTTTCAGAAACAATTTTTATGATTTGCCCGCCTACTTGGTTCTTAATTTAAAAACTTTTCAATCTTATTGGTAAGTGAATGGAAGTTTAGGTCAAAACACATTTGTGTATGTTGGAAGCACCACAGTAGGTGCTGTGTTAGTGCCATTGCCATTGCTACGACCGTTGGCTTTTATTCATACCGGCTGGTAAGTAGCGACATTCCCGATGTACAGGGGCTTCATGTACTTGCTGACGGTCTCCTTGTCTCGGTGCTGGGCCGTCCACACATCCTGCAATAAGAAATATCATAATACACACTTATGGCATCGGTTGATTGAAATAACATGAACCATGTGGCACAAAAGGATTGCGTTGTAAATCACGTGGAGGCTGATTTACACACAAGACAATAATTTGTTCTTGTATTGTTGTTGATTGGTTTGCTGACAGGAATCATGGCAACATTGGAAAATATGTGTCAAAAATGCTACATGCAGAATTGACGACTTATGACATCATAAAAGTGGTTATTGATAACATGGCGTAAAGACATCGAGTCTCAGATATTCTATGCGTGGTTTATCACTTTATGGACTACAAATGACCTATATCAACCAACTGCATCATTTTATTTGATCAAATCCTAAAGAGATTGTGTTTCATTCCACTATATGCTATCACAGACTGTGATAAACCGAAGCTGATTTGGGTCACAGGTCGAAGACTTGTGATATGGCTGCATTTCCACTATGACAGTACCAGGAAACACCATTTGTGAAACATAACAGTAATTGTGTTTAGTTGTGAAATATGATACTGTAATATCACCTGATTTCCTGAACACCAATCATGCCAATGGCAGACATATTATTTGCTTATTCGTATTTTACATGGTTTCAGTGTTTCAATGAAGTGGTTATCTTTAAGTTTTTGTGAAAGTATACAATTTCTGTTTGCATTTTATAACAAGAGAGCCAAAGGTAACAATGTTCACCTATCGAGGTGAAACGATGTGGTGGGGGATAACTCCATGGAAAAAGAAATCAGTAACACTGATGCGTATACCCCTCAGAAACTCAAGCTTAAATATTAATGAAAATTGAACGAGAGTGTCGAACGTCACAACATTGAGGCATGTTAGGCTTGGCTGATCAAGGGGAGAAAACACACTGAAGACTAATACAGTTGTTCATCTTGCCATGACAAACATGTGTACCAAACTTGGTTTTGATCAATCAAGTAGAACTCTAGTTATTGTGGAAACAAGGATACAGAGTGCGAAAATTAATAACAAGAATTCCGCCATGGAAGCGGTGTCACACCTGCCGCGGCATTTGACCGTAATATGAACTAGAAAATGTGTTCAGAGAACATGGATGCCCCACATATCGCTTTCATAGTAAACAAAGCAAAATTCCAAGTCCAACGGGGAGATAATCCACGACCCAGGGGTGGAATCAAAAATCAAAATAAACTTTGCGCATGTACCAAGTTTCAGGTCTGTAGCTATTTTGGTTTATATGTTTTATGAGTTACAAGGCAAAATTCTAAGTGGAAAAGGGGAAGATAATACATGACCCAGGAGACAAATCAAAAATCGAAATAAACTTTGCACATCTACTCATCATAAGGAAGCTACACACCAACTTTCAGGACTGTAGCTATTATGGTTTACAAGTTTTACGAGTTACAAGTCAAAATTGCCAAATTCTAAGTCAAATAAAAAATGAAAATAAAATGTGTGCATCTACTCCTCGTAAGGTAGCTACATCCCAAGTTTCAGGTCTTTAGCTAGCACAGTTTACAAAGCTTACGACTTACAAGCCAAAATTGGAAAATTCGAAGTCGAAAAGGGGGAGATAATCCATGACCCGGGCCCGAATCAAAAATCTAAATAAACTTTGTGCATCTACTCATCATAAGGAAGCTACATAACAAGTTTAAGGTCTGTAGCTAGCATGGTTTAAAAGTTTTACGACTTACAAGGTTGGTGACGGATGGAATGGCGGACGGTACGGGGCGGACGGACGAACAAGGGTAACACTAAATGCCCCTTCCACTATCATGGTGGGGCATAAAACGGTTGAATAAAAAATTGGAAAGTGTTTCCACAACCATGTGAAGGTCAAAAAGGTCATGGTCATGTTAATGGCGGCGTGAGTGTGTTCCAAATGCTTACATGTATCAAGTGTCCAAAAATTGAAGCAATCCATCAAGTCATATTAATGTTATACGATGGTCAAGAAATTTGTACAAACTTTTGACGCAAAAAAATGGCTAAGTGTTTCCGCAAAAATGTGAAGGTACAAAAGGTCATGTTAATGGCGTTATGAGTGTGTTCCAAATCCTCACCTATATATAGTGTCCAAATATTGAAGCAATCCGTCAAGTAATATTAAAGTGATACCATGATGACGAAGCTTGTACAAACTTTTCGACATTTCGGACGACGATGGAAAAAGCTGCGACTATTCGTGCCTTCTGCTAAAGCAATCGCGGCAAAAATAGCCACCAACTTTAAGTCATAAAAATTTTGAAAAAAAAAAAAGTTTCTTCGTCTTCCTGTGATAAACATTGATAACAAATTTGGTTACGATCCGTCTAGTAGAACTTGAGTTATTGAGTGGACAAGGACACAGAGTGAAAAACTTAAAAATGGCGGCCAAGAGGAGTGAGTGAGTGAATAGGGTTTAATGTCCGCTTTTCTGACATAGAGGTACAAGCCTCAGGGAGTCTACACGCAAACGGGTCAACGGGGTCGTGTCCCGTATCCACCTGTCCGAGGGGGGGTAAATCCCAACTTCAGAACTCAATATTTACAATCAAAATATATATTCAGTCCTGAAATTAGAACAACCTGATCTGGTGCCAGGCCCTCGCCACACCAGCATCATTTATCCCATCCCCTAAAAGTAATAGGATTAGCGTTAATCTTACTTTTATATATGGGGCATAGCCTGACTCAACTCTCACATACAAGAAAGCCAAAAATGTACATGAGGGCCAAATCCGGTATAGTGGGTTCCGGAAAGTATGAACCCAATCGTTAAGCCAGTTTAGTCGCCTTTTACGACAAGCAATGGCTACTGCAGCACTATTCTCAGGATCAGTTGATCCCGCCCCGGTGCCTGCACCGCGGCCAAGAGGAGATAAGTCATCAGAAATATTTTAAAATGTATAGGGTTTTAAGTACTCTTAAATCATCAGCACTATATATCAGCCACAAAATGGACAATACTACGTGTGAAAGAAACCTACTGCAAACTGCTAGCAGTCTCGAATTATTGTGATACACAACTGGGAACAGAGTGAACAGACCTCCCGCTTGCTGAGACCCGTTCATTGTCGTCATAGCATACTTTTAAATTAGGGTCTCAAATTTGTTGATTGTGTACTGTTATATGTCTATAAAAATAATTCTTACATTCTCCTACATGTATACTAGTATTCTCTATTACATTGTCAGTATACATTTTGTACATAGCAGCTTATTGTATTTTTACTGTAAAATGTTTTCTGCTTTGAAAAAATATAATCAGCCCTGAAATTAAAATAACCTGACCTGGTGCCAGGTTCATACCACAGGTTGAAGTAACATTTGTAATCCCTGTTATAACACATTAACACGGTTCCAATGTTTTTATGGGCTGTGCTCGGACGGCCTCGAGACAACGGACTCTCACGAAACAGTCAACCGATTTATATCATTTCTGCCAATAGCAGAAGTTAGGCAAATGTTAGCCCTCCGCAATGATGGTGTGTCAACGCGTTTTCAAGCTATGGATTATTTTGTTCCAACAAAATTCCGCATTTGTCTCTAGTAAGAAGACATCGGGCACATTTTATTTCTTTGACTTTCCCGGTGACACGGTCAGCTGGTACTGTTTCATAGCTTCGCTTACAAGGTAAACAGGTGACTGGCTGGTAACCAGTCAGTGTAACATGACACATACGCGTGACACTCCACGAATCTCAACCAATCATAAGCTTAGCAATGACATCATTGGGAAAACCCATTAACAATTAGACAATATGGCTTCCCGAGAAATTATAGAAATGTTGGTGCAATTGAATTTTCTGTTGTGACGCATTGGACTGGTATAAATGTATGTTTGATCAAATGTTTGATTGGAAACAATGTTGTTTGGATGCAAACTGTTTCTTAACGGGCCCGGACGACGTAAAAGTGTAGTTTGAAGCAGATGTTTGCGCTGCCATATAATAGTATAGGCCAGAAAAATGTTACCGAAGTATTACGACTTAAGATAAATGAGGAATTTTGTAAAACAAAATAATCTCTAGCTCGAAAATGTGTGGACATAGCGCATCGGGGAATATATCGTTGCGGAGGGCTAACATTTGCCTAACTTCTGCAATTGGCAGAAATGGTAAAAATCAGTTGACTGTTTCGTGAGAGTCCGTTGTCTCGAGGTCATCCGAGTACAGACCATTAAAAACATAGGCACCTTGTATTGTGTTCTAACTGGGAGTAAACTTTTTTTTAACTGATTTTTTCCCACTAATTGATACTTTTAGGTATATTTAATGTATTTATAGACATTGGTCCGTTACTTCAACCTGTGGTTCATACCACATCAGTCACTTGGCCCCTTACCCTAAAATAGGATTACAAACAAGAAACGAGGCAAAGCCACGAAGGCCAGGTTTTTTCACGAAAAAAAATTAACAAAAAAATTCAAAGTAATTTGACCTTGACATTGGGCACAGGATCGCGCTTTCCGCAAGCAGGTGCGACAATGATGATAAACACCCATGTGAAGTATCAAGGTATTGGGTGAAGCAGTTGCAGAGATATAGTACACGAAAAAACTTTAACAAAAAAATTCAAAGTAATTTGACCTTGACATTGGGCACAGGATCGCGCTTTCCGCAAGCAGGTGCGACAATGATGATAAACACCCATGTAAGAAGTATCAAGGTATTGGGTGAAGCAGTTGCAGAGATATAGTACACGAAAAAACTTTAACAAAAAAAATCAAAGTAATTTGACCTTGACATTGGGCACAGGATCGCGCTTTCCGCAAGCAGGTACGACAATGATGATAAACACCCATGTGAAGTATCAAGGTATTGGGTGAAGCAGTTGCAGAGATATAGTACACGAAAAAACTTTAACAAAAAAATTCAAAGTAATTTGACCTTGACATTGGGCACAGGGGCCGCACGGTTGGGGGTTAGAATGAAAATATGGATGATGATAAACACCCATGTGAAGTTTCAAGGTAATGGGCGAAGCAGTTGCAGAGATATAGTATAACGAAAAAGTTTTAACCAAAAAACTCTAACCAGACGTACGTTAAAAAGTTAACGTTGAAAATATCTAAGTCAATTACGTAGAAATAATAGGTGAAGGTAAAAAAATTGTCACATGTTGGATAGTTGTATGTGATAGGCACCCCTTGGTTATGAAGCTGTGAAAGTTTGGTGGTCCTAGGTGGTACAGTACCAAAGAAATGGACTTAAACACGAAAACTTAACATTGTAAACGCGAAAACTTAACATTGAAAATGGCTAAGTCGACTGCGCGGAAAAAATGGGTGAAGTTCAAAAAAAAAGTAACATGTTGGATAGTGATATGTGGTGGGTACCCCTTGATTATGAAGCTGTGAAAGTTTGGTGGTCCTAGGTTGTACAGTACCAAAGAAATGGACTTAAACACGAAAACTTAACATTGTAAACGCGAAAACTTAACATTGAAAATGGCTAAGTCGACTACGCGGAAAAAATGGGTCAAGTTAAAAAACAAGAGGGCCATGATGGCCCTAATTCGCTCACCTGACTCCATGAACACCAGAGGAGAATGTGACATTGAGTTCATGTGTTTTAAAAAAATTGTGCTATTTTTAGATGGCGGTCATCTTGGATTAAGCGATGACTCTCATTTTACAAAATCTGAAAATGCTTCACCCAGCATCGGCCATGTGGTTCCTGAGAAAAAAACGTTAAAAATCTTGAATAAATGGACCTTTTGGTGGCCATCATGGATGACATAATCATCCGATTCCAACAAATATTGCACCAGAGTGATCGCCTCATTGATACCTTCAATTTGATATATGACATGACCATATTCAGTTCATAAAATTTGACCCCAATTGACCCCACGGGCCACTCCCATTTTTGACGGGGTCATAAAATTTGACCCCATTTGACCCCCACCATTTTAACAACTTTCAAAGAGCAATGTACATCGATCATTCCTACCAAGTTTCGTCGAAATCCGGCTAGCGGTTCATGAGAAGAAGATTTTTTAAGACTTTATGCTATTTTTAGACGGTGGCCATCTTGGATTAGCGATGACCTCCATTTTAACAAATCTGAAAAGGCTTCACCCATGGACCATAACTTTTAAGTTTCGCTACCATGGGCCAAGCGGTTCATGTGAAGAAGAATTTTGAAATCTCTAATAAAAGAACGACCGTTTGACATTTCGGCGGCCATCTTGGATGACATAACAATCCGATTTCAACAAAAAATGTACCAGAGTGATCGCCTCATTGATACCTTCGATTTGATATATAACATGACCATATTCGGTCAAAAATAAAATTTGACCCCACGGGCCACGCCCATTTTTGTCCCCGGGGTCACCATTTTAACAACTTTGAAAGAGCATTGTACATCGATCATTCCTACCAAGTTTCGTCGAAATCCGGCTAGCGGTTCATGAGAAGAAGATTTTTTAAGAATTTATGCTATTTTTAGATGGTGGCCATCTTGGATTAGCGATGACCACTATTTTAACAAATCTGAAAATGCTTCACCTATGGACCATAACTTTTAAGTTTGGCTACCATGGGCCAAGCGGTTCATGTGAAGAAGAATTTTGAAATCTCTAATAAAAGAACGACCTTTTGACCTTTCGGCGGCCATCTTGGATGACATAACAATCCGATTTCGACAGAAAATGCACCAGAGTGATCTCCTCATTGATACCTTCAATTTGATATATGACATGACCATATTCGGTCAAAAATAAAATTTGACCCCAATTTGACCCCACGGGCCACGCCCATTTTTGACCCCGGGGTCACCATTTTAACAACTTTGAAAGAGCAATGAACATCAATCATTCCTACTAAGTTTTGTCGAAATCCAGCAAGCGGTTCATGAGAAGAAGATAATTTAAGAATTTATGCTATTTTTAGACGGCGGCCATCTTGGATTACGTAATGAAGTCATTTTAACAATTTTGTAATCCCCCTACCTAAGGACCATGACCATGAAGTTTGGTGACCATAGGCCCAATGGTTACCGAGGAGAAGACGTTTGAAAATGTTCACGGACGACGACGACGGACACATTGCGGTAACAATAGCTCACATGAGCTTCGCTCAGGTGAGCTAAAAAGTAACATGTTGGATAGTGATATGTGGTGGGCACCCCTTGATTATGAAGCTGTGAAAGTTTGGTGGTCCTAGGTGGTACAGTAACAAAGAAATGGACTCAAACACGAAAACTTAACATTGATTGTGGACGCCGCCCGCCGCCCACCGCCTGCCCGCCGCCCGCCCGCCCGCCGCCCGCCCGCCCGGCTTTCGCCAATCCAATAGCCTGGATTTTTTTTCAAAAAACCTGGCTAATAATCGTAATACTCACATAAGGGGTATAACCAGATTCTACTGTGAAATGCCAAAGACGTATGTGAGGGGCAAACCAGGACTCCAGTCGGAATTCCGTTAAGGATGAACCCCGATCGTTAAATTACCCATCACCCTGAGGTAGCTGCATTTTTCCGCTTTATAGGCAACAGGTTGCACTATATCACTACACCACGCTACACACTATAACAATGTGCGTAATAGCATTAACACTTCGCGCATTCAACTATAGAAAAAAACTGCAGGGCATTGACGTACATATTTCGCTATATTGTTATTGAGAGACAGTTCTACAATATGACACAAACATACATATACAATGTATTACCATATACTTACCTAATAAAGTGTGTATTAGCAAAATTCTTAGGTCACTCTCCACGAAGTTGAATGTAAACAAAGAACGCTTCAAATGCACATTTGGATAGACTACTCCATCATAATTCTTATGTAATGCAGTGCATGTGCACCTATGTTTTATTTAGTTTAGATCACTTGCAGCCAGGTTGCAACTTATGTAAAAGTTGGTTCTGCGACATCCATACTGTGGAGAGTTTCTGTGATACGGTGCAGACAAGGGTATATACATGTCGCCAAGATGGCGTAGCGGAATGACAGCAGGTAAATGTCGGTTTAATTAAATATTTTACAGCTAACAGGACATTATCAGCAAAGTATGTACAGACGCAGAAATGAATACGATGTCCAACGATCATGCTCACAATACTAATGACAATGTATTTTCTGAATAATTAGCTTGCACATGAATTTTGAATCAAGGTATATCCAGTAAATACAGTCTAATTGGTCCGTGTGTCAGCTCTCTACATGCAGGATATGACATGTTTTTATGGCATTTTCTGATTTATCTTGATATGGTTTGTACAGCCTGTTACGGTGTAGAGTTTCCGTAAGCAGCTGCACAACAGGATACGGTGTTGCGCGAAAACAAGCTACGGTTTGTACCGGTGAGACAAAATAAATAATGTGTCGCACATTTCTTCTCAGAGCCAGTTGGCATAAGGTGCGTTGATTACAGCATCATTGACCGTTGGTTGCTCGTTTTCTTGTATTATAATTATGTCAAATGTCCAATCATGACGACAGTCCTTAACCCGCAACTAGCAAATTTCTATAATTATAGTTCAACCCTCATTTCATGATGGCTCCCCGCCCCCAACATTGCATAAAATAAACAGTATACACTGAAACGATTTAATAAAGCAACAAGAAACGAGGCAAAGCCACGAAGGCCAGGTTTTTTCCAAGCATAGACACTTGGATAACATAATTATACCCACTTTTTGTAGACTAGATGGCCGTGGCCTGCATGTCGCGCCTTGGGGCGAGGCATGGACACTAAAAAAATAGATATAGTAGATGGAAAAACTTTAACCAAAAAACTTTAACCGGACACACGGACGAACGGACGGACGTATGCCAAAATGCCAACGATATCGCGCTTTCCGCAAGCAGGTGTGACAATGATGATAAACACCCATGTGAAGTATCAAGGTATTGGGTGTAGCAGTTGCAGAGATATAGTACACGAAAAAAAATTAACAAAAATTTTTAAAGTAATTTGAACTTGACATAGAGCACAGGATCGCGCTTTCCGCAAGCAGGTGCGACAATGATGATAAACACCCATGTGAAGTATGAAGGTATTGGGTGAAGCAGTTACAGAGATATAGTACACGAAAAAACTTTAACAAAAAAATTCAAAGTAATTTGACCTTGACATTGGGCACAGGATCGCGCTTTCCGCAAGCAGGTACGACAATGATGATAAACACCCATGTGAAGTATCAAGGTATTGGGTGAAGCAGTTGCAGAGATATAGTTCACGAAAAAACTTTAACAAAAAAATTCAAAGTAATTTGACCTTGACATTGGGCACAGGGGCCCCGCACGGTTGGGGGTTAGAATGAAAATGATGGATGATGATAAACACCCAATGTGTGAAGTTTCAAGGTAATGGGCGAAGCAGTTGCAGAGATATAGTATAACGAAAAAACTTTAACAAAAAAATTCAAAGTAATTTGAGCCTTGACATTGGGCACAGGATCGCGCTTTCCGCAAGCAGGTGCGACAATGATGATAAACACCCATGTGAAGTATCAAGGTATTGGGTGAAGCAGTTGCAGAGATATAGTACACGAAAAAAATTTAACAAAAAAATTCAAAGTAATTTGACCTTGACATTGGGCACAGGATCGCGCTTTCCGCAAGCAGGTGCAACAATGATGATAAACACCCATGTGAAGTATCAAGGTATTGGGTGAAGCAGTTTGCAGAGATAGTAGTCACGAACAAAATTTAACAAAAAAATTCAAAGTAATTTGACCTTGACATTGGGCACAGGATCGCGCTTTCCGCAAGCAGGTGCGACAATGATGATAAACACCCATGTGAAGTATCAAGGTATTGGGTGAAGCAGTTGCAGAGATATAGTACACGAAAAAACAAAAAATTTAACAAAAAAATTCAAAGTAATTTGACCTTGACATTGGGCACAGGATCGCCGCATTTCCGCAAGCAGGTGCGACAATGATGATAAACACCCATGTGAAGTATCAAGGTATTGGGTGAAGCAGTTGTAGAGATATAGTACACGAAAAAACTTTAACAAAAAAATTCAAAGTAATTTGACCTTGACATTGGGCACAGGATCGCGCTTTCCGCAAGAAGGTGCGACAATGATGATAAACACCCATGTGAAGTATCAAGGTGAAGCAGTTGCAGAGATATAGTACATGAAAAAACTTTAACAAAAAAATTCAAAGTAATTTGACCTTGACATTGGGCACAGGGGCCGCACGGTTGGGGGTTAGAATGAAAATATGGATGATGATAAACACCCATGTGAAGTTTCAAGGTAATGGGCGAAGCAGTTGCAGAGATATAGTATAACGAAAAAACTTTAACAAAAAAATTCAAAGTAATTTGACCTTGACATTGGGCACAGGATCGCGCTTTCCGCAAGCAGGTGCGACAATGATGATAAACACCCATGTGAAGTATCAAGGTATTGGGTGAAGCAGTTGCAGAGATATAGTACACGAAAAAAAATTTAACAAAAAAAATTAAAGTAATTTGACCTTGACATTGGGCACAGGATCGCGCTTTCCGCAAGCAGGTGCAACAATGATGATAAACACCCATGTGAAGTATCAAGGTATTGGGTGAAGCAGTTGCAGAGATATAGTACACGAACAAAATTTAACAAAAAAATTCAAAGTAATTTGACCTTGACATTGGGCACAGGATCGCGCTTTCCGCAAGCAGGTGCGACAATGATGATAAACACCCATGTGAAGTATCAAGGTATTGGGTGAAGCAGTTGCAGAGATATAGTACACGAAAAAACTTTAACAAAAAAAATCAAAGTAATTTGACCTTGACATTGGGCACAGGGGCCGCACGGTTGGGGGTTAGAATGAAAATATGGATGATGATAAACACCCATGTGAAGTTTCAAGGTAATGGGCGAAGCAGTTGCAGAGATATAGTATAACGAAAAAGTTTTAACCAAAAAACTTTAACCAGACGTACGTTAAAAGTTAACGTTGAAAATGGCTAAATCAATTACGTAGAAATAATAGGTGAAGGTAAAAAAATGGTCACATGTTGGATAATTGTATGTGGTAGACACCCCTTGGTTATGAAGCTGTGAAAGTTTGGTGGTCCTAGGTGGTACAGTACCAAAGAAATGGACTAAACACGAAAACTTAACATTGTAAACGCGAAAACTTAACATTGAAAATGGCTAAGTCGACTGCGCGGAAAAAATGGGTGAAGTTAAAAAAAAAAGTAACATGTTGGATAGTGATTTGTGGTGGGCACCCCTTGATTATGAAGCTGTGAAAGTTTGGTGGTCCTAGGTGGTACAGTACCAAAAACACGAAAACTTAACATTGAAAATGGCTAAGTCGACTACGCGGAAAAAATGGGTCAAGATCAAAAAAAAGTAACATGTTGGATAGTGATATGTGGTGGGCACCCCTTGATTATGAAGCTGTGAAAGTTTGGTGGTCCTAGGTGGTACAGTAACAAAGAAATGGACTCAAACACGAAAACTTAACATTGATTGTGGACGCCGCCCGCCCGCCCGCCTTTCGCCAATCCAATAGCCTGGATTTTTTTTAAAAAAACCTGGCTAAAAAGGAGTTGAACATGTTATATATTCACCCATTACATAATTTGGCAAACATTTTACTAATGAAAAATAGCAATTTTATTATATATCCAAATAATCCGGGATCGATACATGAAAGTCACGTGGTGCACTGCGGTCACATGGCTGATCATACATTGGTGTTCAATAACATGTCCACCTTCTACATCAAAATTCATCTTTTCAAAACATTGTTTTAAAATGACGTGTCCATGGATATCGAGACAGGTAGGCATACATGAAAAAAAAACAAGATCATTGGCAAATTAACTACATGTATTGCTTGAATTCCCAAATTTCGATTTTCAGTGTTTGCAAGCAACTGGAAAATAAGTATTTTCACACTAATGACATGTCATAACCATTTCTTACATTTCAGCCAGTAGCTTACAGAAATCTAACGGTGAATGACACCACTCAGCAACAGTAGTATACACCACTCTCGTGTTTACCATCTGGAGATATGATGTCAGTAGAGTCACAACGACGTGTTTCCTTCGAATAATGAAATCGTGTTCTCAGACACACACTCTGAATCGCGAGACAGTCACCGTCACTATGGCCCGCCTTCAGAAAATAATTTTGTATAACTCTAGGCCATATGTCACTCTCGAGTCGCTTTTTTTTATGAAGAAGCATGCGTGAAATATAAGAAAATGTTTATTTAACCAGGTGAGCTGATTATCTTGAAACAAGAATTCCGCGGAATCAAATGTCTCGCCTTGTCCCGCCGCCTTGACCTCGAGCCTGGGCCAGAAAGCAATTTTCACTGGCCCGAACATATTATACAATTATTGACTAGTGACTAGTCAATAATTGTTTTAGTATATGATAATAGTCGGTATATAGCACTTACGACCTTATGCTACTAGACAACAAGAAACGAGGCAAAGCCACGAATGCCAGGTTTTTTCCAAGCACAGACACTTGGATAACATAATTATACCCACTTTTTGTAGACTAGATGGCCGTGGCCTGCATGTCGCGCCTTGGGGCGAGGCATGGACACTAAAAAAATAGATATAGTAGATGGAAAAACTTTATCGAAAAACAAACTTTAATCGGACACACGGACGGACGGACATATGCCAAAATGCCGACGATATCGCGCTTTCCGCAAGCGGGTGCGACAATGATGATAAACACCCATGTGAAGTTTCAAGGTAATGGGCGAAGCAGTTGCAGATATATAGTATAACGAAAAACGTTTAACCAAAAAACTTTAACCAGACGTACGTTAAAAAGTTAACGTTGAAAATGGCTAAGTCAATTACGTAGAAATAATAGGTGAAGGTGATATGTGGTGGGCACCCCTTGATTATGAAGCTGTGAAAGTTTGATAGTCCTAGGTGGTACAGTAACAAAGAAATGGACTCAAACTTCACATTGATTGTGGCCGCCGCCCGACGCCCGCCCACCCGCCCGCCCGGCTTTCGCCAATCCAATAGCCTGGATTTTTTTTAAAAAAACCTGGCTAAAAATGGAAAAAGAATTTGAAAAAAAACAACAAGAAACGAGGCCACTTTTTGTAGACTAGATGGCCGTGGCCTGCATGTCGCGCCTTGGGGCGAGGCATGGACACTAAAAAAAGAGATATAGTAGATGGAAAAACTTTAACCGGACACACGGACGGACGGACATATGCCAAAATGCTGACTATATCGCGCTTTCCGCAAGCGGGCGCGACAATGATGATAAACACCCATGTGAAGTATCAAGGTAATGGGTGAAGCAGTTGCAGAGATATAGTACACAAAAAAATCAAAGCAATTTGACCTTGACATTGGGCACAGGGGCCGCACGTTTGGGGGGTAGAATGAAAATATGGATGATGATAAACACCCATGTAAAGTTTCAAGGTAATGGGCAAAGCAGTTGCAGAGATATAGTATAATGTACATCCAATAGCGTGGATTTTTTCCCAAAAAAAACCTGGCTGAAAATGGAAAAAAAGATTAAAAATTAACAAAAATATAATGCTCGCTACTGGAGCCCAGAATTTTTATAATAGTCCTATATTTGTAGATGCCAGGAAATTTGTAGATGCCAGATCGCCGCAGATGCGATTTCCTGACACCTAGGACACGAAAAAAGTCATCCAACTACTTGAGTATTGTAGATTTTCGTCTTTTTCTTCTTTTTTTTTTTGCCGGGAGCAGGGTTGTATATCACATGTATTTATTATAAGTTATATTAATACATTTTATTATAAATGCTCGGAATGCAATAGATTTTAAAAATTGTTTTCACATGTTTCCATAAAGATCCAGAAAGATAGACACAATTATAAAACAACAACAATAACAATGGCAAATTAATTGCATGTACATGTAGTCCAAAATTTCAATTTGTTCAGTGTTTGCAAACAACTGGTGTATCAATATGTTATGCTACTAACATGTCATTAAAATTTGTTGACAACATTCCACAACTCTGTCCACAAGTTGTTTACAACGTCAGCAGTCGCGCGGTGGGGGGGGGGGGGGGCTCAATCGAGTGCGCCCATTACGTCATTGCCGAGCTGTTCTATAAATACAATAAATTCTATAAATATGGGGGTTTTCCAAGAAGCGAATGGCGACTGATTTTATTGCAGAACTACACAATGCTGTTTACATTCATGGTTTACAAGCGATAAACTTGTGATTTCAATGTGAGAATAGAAGTTATAAGACGATTATACGTTTGTCCGGATAACCGATTGTCGATGTTAATTTTGGGCCAATCTTATGTCTGATGATCTGACCCACTTTTAAGTGAGAAAGATGCCAAATTTTGCTAAATAGTTTACATGTGCGGAGAAAGCAAGAACCGGGGATTGTTCTATGAAAAAGAGTGTGCCCATAGCTGCTACTTTAAGAAAAATATCGTAAACACACTGCCATTTTTGTCCGATAATCTGGAGGATCCCTGTACACTGTCTGCATCGTATAACGGAAAATCTCCACCGTATCACAATACCGACAGTGATCCATATACAATTGAAATACAATGTGGAATGGTGTATTCGGTTAAGTTATACAGTATAGTAAAATTTTAATGCGCTATAACCGACATTACCGTGGCGTCCTGTCCAGCGTAGGAGCCGAGAATTCTGGCCCCGCCAGGGTGTTTCTTCACGAAGTTGGAGACATTGTAGACCCGACCGTGCACCACGATCCACGTGTCGCCCCGCACGTTGTGTGCCCTCACCTCGTCCCAAGTGTAGATGTGGCTGGGGGACGTGCCATTCTCCCTCGGGTTGCCTGATTTGTCCATCTTCCGGTTTTCTCTATTTCGGTCCTGTTGTGTCAGCAGGTGTAGCGAGGCAAACTTAGTGTCCGCACCGGTTTCCTGATCACGCCACACGCTTATTGAAACTTGAGAACAGCTACACTCGTTTGGAAGACAGGGACACAGGTGCGTGTTTCTTAATTGTTTACATCTCTATAGCAACTGTCAATCGCTCGGCAACATGTTCACAACACTTTCAATCGTGCACTGTCGAGTTTTAGACAGTACGTGCAATCATGCACAATTGTCACATACATTTATATCGTGTACACACATTGAAATAATCTCCAAAACGTCTCTCTAACTATCTATCTTTATATACTGTCAAACCCACAGGGTGGCACGATTTACCCAAATCTACCCAAATCTTACCCAAATGTTCATGTAATTACTATATGTGTTAATAAATACAGCTATATACATCATAATAACGATGTTTGTAATGTACATACATAATATCTGTCATTAATACAAATTAAGCAGAACCTCTCTAATGTTGACATCCTTGGCGACAGTGTGTGTGTTTATAATAATATGTGTGTACAGAATTTCCATCGAATTTTGTATCAGGGAAAACACTGCATTATTCGGTTATTTAATATGCATATTTGAAGCTGTGACGGGAGAAATGGAGTTTATGGGACTCATCATGTTCAAGTTCAGTGTGTGTCCCATTTGTATGTCCCATATGTGCGACATTAATATTCAACTGACATAAAACCCATATCAATCAGTCAATTACTCAATTGTTAGTTTCAATCAATCAAGTCAATTACTCAATTGTATGTTTCCATTCTTGTCTATGTACGACCATAATATTGAACTGACATAAAACCCATATCAATCAATCAGTCAATTACTCAATTGTTTGTATCAATCAATCAATTACTCAATTGTTTGTATCAATCAATAAAAATAAAACCCATATCAATCAATCAATCAATGTGAATTATGGGTATTGAGACCACTGTATATATCAGGAGATAAACAGTGGTAGCAAAACCCATAAACCCCATTTCTCAAGGCACATGTACACAACATAATTATACTTGGATAAATTGTGATAAATAACAGAACAATGTTCGGGGAGCATTTGTATTCTTTTCTAAATCATCATCATAATAAATACATGTTTACACTTTGCAGTCGTATGTAGTAACATCCAACAGATAAATGAGCACGTGTGTACATATACATTGTCCAATAGGTAACGTCTATCGATGCTCATTGGTCCGTTCCGCTTTCTGTCGTCTTCGTTGTCCAGGTTTTTTTCAACCGTAACTTTAGGTTTTATCAGTTGGAATTTTGTCAGACCTGCCGTAATGGTATTCGATTATGGCTGTAATTGTTTATGTGTAATCGGAACTTGTAGTGATTTGTAAAATAGTTTGTCCTTATCCGCTTGTGTTTTTGAATGCCATACGTCGGGCGCAATTGTACGGGCGCTGTCGACAAGTTTGTAATTACCTGCACCGTACAACGCCCTACGTAAGTTTAACAACTGAATGTTTGCAACTTTTCCAATTATGTCTACGAGTTCCATTACTCCATGTTGTTTCCAGTCCGCAACCTGTTTCAGCCGATTATTTAGAGACTCCGAATTGTTGTTTGTCCAAAGTTTACGTATGGCTTTGTCACGCAGTGGTGCATAAACAAATTGTCTAATTTTAGGTTCTACGAATCTTTCCCAGTACATACGGGGCGCCAAGTGGGACATGGCTCAATTTTGTCAACAAAATTCATTTTTGTGCCACAAAATTCAATTCTGTGTCACAAAATTCACTTTTGTGTCACAAAATTCAATTTTGTCAATTCTGCACACGCATGTAAGAAGGACTACCATTGGTCAGAAACTGCACTGGAGAAATGGGTCACGGTCGCCGATCTACACATTCAATGTCGATGATTCATTTCTCATTCTGTCGATGATCCATTTCTCATTCTGCCATTTTGCCTCAACTATCTCCAAACAGTCAAACGTTGACAAACCCATTCGTATTTAAACTCATTTGCGTTATAATTGTACACATAATTCATGTACATGTAGATCTCCCGCGAGTACTGACGTAATTTATTGTGTATCGCAAGGTACATCTGCCCCAGTTAAATCAATAATACACGCGCTGTGGCCTGTGTTCTGACTGCTGTCTGTGTTTAAAAACAGAATGTGTGTATTGGGCCATTTGAGGAAACCATTTGTAGTATTGTTGTAGATACCATGGATACTAAGATGGTGTATACTGTAAATAATGCATGTAGACACATAGTTGCGAACACGTAACTTCGCAACTAGTAGACACAGATCCAATACCATTTGTTTCACAAGGTTAGATCTACTGTTAGAATACGACGTCATCTAATGTCATTTTCGAGCATAAAACGTTACCTGATAAATAGAATACCAGGCTAGTGTATTTTAATATCAAGTTTATCAGGCTCGGCTCGGAAACGGTAGGAATTCCTCGGCAAGCCTCGGAATTCCTACGCGTTTCCTAGCCTTGCCTGATAAACTTGATATCAAAATACACTAGCCTGGTATTCTCTATATATGGGCATGCTCTCAGGTCTAGCTATATCCCGGCTACTTTATGTTTGACCTTGTTTACATAATTGAGGGAAAATTCTGAATAGTTTTCTTATTTCTCCTTCAAAGTATATATGCTTATATGGTGTGACCACTCATTTGTAATCATAATATAACCAAAATAACTGTCCATAAAGAAGTATAATATTGATATATTGGGTTATATTTTCGCATTGAAATATTTAAACCTGCAAGTGTACCCCACCATCTAGTAAAATGGACTAAGACCGATCTCAACCAATCAACGTAGAGATGACATAGACTATCCTACGCAAACTAATTTTTATGGACAAAAATGAATTCTGTCCCACAAAACTGAATTTTCTTCACAAAACTCAATTCTGTCTTACAAAATTGAATCCTTTATAACAAAAATGAATTTTGTATACGAAACGTATGCAGAATTGAATTTTGTGACACAGAATTGAATTTTGTGACACAGAATTGACAGAATTGAATTTTGTGACACAGAATTGAATTTTGTGGCACAGAATTGAATTTTGTGATTTTTAGTGTTACAAAACTCAATTTTGTACACATAATTAACTTGTCCTGCATGGCGCCCCGTAGTACACACCAAATTTTGGGTATCGCTGAAAATACACAGACAAATCGTCTACCCGCTTAATATATTGAATATCGTCTTTGCCGAAGACAACTCCGTCAACATTGTTTAAAATGGTTCTAATGATAGATTCCCTGTCCTTTTCACTGGATCCATTTTTTTCCAGAAATCGGCGAATGTTATCCTTCAAGTGTTTAGTACATAATAAAAACATACTACCATGAAAATTGTCATGTAACCCGTTCGTCATTGCTTTTTCTTCGTCACTACCAATTGTTAAACTGTCTTTCCCCAAAAGGTCTCTTAAATGAGAATTTTTTTTTTACTATAAGTTGATTGTTCCCCATCCCAGTGAATAAGACTGGGACCTATCATTATTGGGTATACGTTAGTTTTTCTATTAATTACCGATAGATTTTTATAAGAAAATGACGTAACAAAAAATTTACCCAGGTTAAAAGTTCGATCTACACCCAAAATGCTCCCATTACTCCCAGTGCAATTTCGCTTTAGATCGGTTATTTGTTCATGAGAATAAACGATGACGACGGGCTGTTTGTTTTTTTTTTCAGAGTTACTTCCTGAACGTATGGATTTGTGTGTACACTGGAAATCACATCCAACAGATCGTCCGCTAAATTCCGGTGAGAAGTAGGTTTGGATGTTCTGTTTTTTGTTTTTTCTCTGTAAATTTTATCCTGTATTTGTCTTGTACTCTTTGGAGCATACACACTGTCGTCCAAACACATATCATACACACTGTCGTCCAAACACATATCATACACACTGTCGTCCAAACACATATCATACACACTGTCGTCCAAACACATATCATACACACTGTCGTCCAAACACATATCATACACACTGTCGTCCAAACACATATCATACACACTGTCGTCCAAACACATATCTACACACTGTCGTCCAAAACACCATATCATACACACTGTCTCCAAACACATCATACACACTGTCGTCTTAAAAACATGATCATACACACTGTCGTCCTTAAACACATATCATCACACTGTCGTCTAAACACATATAAAACACACTGCTCACACATATCATACACACGTCGTCAAACATATCATACACACAGTCGTCCAAACATATATACAATCTCCGTCGCCTTTTTGGTGCCGATCTGTTCGAACGCGCGTTGTATTATTAAAGGGTCTGTTCTATTGTATGTTTCACCAGATTTAGAGTTTCCGTGTTTTTCGTTTGCTATTGAAACCACAATATTCAATTACGGACATGTTCAATAAACCGGAATGTGTGTCAGGTGTTTGTGTGACTTTTGTGACTCTTTTTTTGTATTTGTCATTCTCTTTAAGTTTTGTGTAATATCGATGAAATATCGGTGTATACCGTGATTAAACCGGAAATAGCAACATTCAACAATTATTTATAACGGCGAACAGTGTAAACCGGAGAAAACGGTGTATACCGTGATTAAACCGGAAATAGCAACATTCCACAATTATTTATAACGGCGAACAGTGTAGACCGGATAAAACGGTGTAGACCGTGATTAAACCGGAAATAGCAACATTCAACAATTATTTATAACGGCGAACAGTGTAGACCGGAGAAAACGGTGTGTACCGTGATTAAACCGGAAATAGCAACATTCCACAATTATTTATAACGGCGAACAGTGTAGACCGGATAAAACGGTGTATACCGTGATTAAACCGGAAATAGCAACATTCAACAATTATTTATAACGGCGAATAGTGTAGACCGGAGAAAACGGTGTATACCGTGATTAAACCGGAAATAGCAACATTCCACAATTATTTATAACGGCGAACAGTGTAGACCGGATAAAACGGTGTAGACCGTGATTAAACCGGAAATAGCAACATTCAACAATTATTTATAACGGCGAACAGTGTAGACCGGAGAAAACGGTGTATACCGTGATTAAACCGGAAATAGCAACATTCCACAATTATTTATAACGGCGAACAGTGTAGACCGGATAAAACGGTGTAGACCGTGATTAAACCGGAAATAGCAACATTCAACAATTATTTATAACGGCGAACAGTGTAGACCGGAGAAAACGGTGTGTACCGTGATTAAACCGGAAATAGCAACATTCCACAATTATTTATAACGGCGAACAGTGTAGACCGGATAAAACGGTGTATACCGTGATTAAACCGGAAATAGCAACATTCAACAATTATTTATAACGGCGAATAGTGTAGACCGGAGAAAACGGTGTATACCGTGATTAAACCGGAAATAGCAACATTCCACAATTATTTATAACGGCGAACAGTGTAGACCGGATAAAACGGTGTAGACCGTGATTAAACCGGAAATAGCAACATTCAACAATTATTTATAACGGCGAACAGTGTAGACCGGAGAAAACGGTGTATACCGTGATTAAACCGGAAATAGCAACATTCCACAATTATTTATAACGGCGAACAGTGTAGACCGGATAAAACGGTGTGTACTTTTCACACATATCACGAATTAGTGATTAATCGTTTATCATCATGATCATTCTATTTGTAAATAATTATATAATTATTAGGATTAAAGGTCATTACTGTTTGTTAGCAGTAAATAGCAACAGCTAATCTTGTTACCGTAATTATAATTACGATCAAATTATCGATCTAAGTCACATGAACATAATTGCCTTTAATCTAGTGTACAAAGTCTGTCAATCATCACAGAAATCAGAATAACAAATCAATTAGAAGTAAGATTTAATAATATTAACATATATTATAATATTACTATTGTGATTTTCTCTAAGAAAGGGAAAACTATATTTTATTTGATACAATGTTATTTTTGCTTAATTCTTCATGTTCTTTCGGATTATATCTAAAACTATTACTAAACAATATTAATCCGTAGTTGGTATTTAGTAATATAAATTAAAATTAAATTAGTAATTTCAATAGCTTTAATTTGGAGTTTTGTGATCAAATAGCAAACTACTATTTGATCGAAATTAAACTGTGCGGATGCACGGCCTGGATCCGCACTGATATAAACATACTATTTGCGAGCCAAGCCTCATCTACACTGGTCACAAAGCACATAAACTCCATTTCTTCAGTCACAGTCTATAAGCAATGATACATTGAAAGTTAGACAAATGACACATAATTAATGAGGCACGATCACGATAGTCTCCCTTACTAATAATACTATATCGGTCGCTTTACCGCGGAAATATGTGCTTTCTTCTTCGTTTTTTCTTCTAAAAACTTCATATCATATGACATACTAACGATATATAGTAGAAATAGTATATAATATAATAATAAAAGTTGTTTTTAATGAAGATTTGGGTAAGATTTGGGTAGATTTGGGTAAATCGTGCTGCCGAACCCACAGGGGTCCGAAGTTGGTAAAAGTGAATATATCGCCCCCTTAATGCAAAAAGGTGCTATCTGCACTTTTGGTTAAAAATCACCTTTTGATAGAAATCAGTGGCAAATAATCATATCTTGCTGCCAAAAAATATGTGAACCAATAACCTGATTATCAGAGGTAGTGAAAAGGGCAAATGCACAAAGGTGATATTTGCATTTGTGGTGCATTCTGCCTGCAATAAGGTGCTATCTGCATATATGTTTGTGCAAGTAGGTGCTATTTGTCAAATAGCCCCTTTTTGCATTTTATTATTTTATCTCACTGTGATACATGCATGTTTGATGTCATAATGTGCTATTTGTCTAACATAGTTAGATAACAACAAGTTATAGAAAATTGCACAAATGTCCCACCTTCCGTTATCTTGCACAAGGACAATGCAGGTCAGCAACAGAATAACAACTTCAGTGATGGAAATTTCCATGCATGACCTGCTGATAAGCTTGGTCGAACATCCCCGGTTAATGACCCAATTTCCCGGAAAACATTGCCCGCTGTGACCCCGTATAAGACATGATCAGGAAGAGTATCCAAACCAAACACATTGTACACTGGAGACCAGTGGACAACATGAGTTGAACATTCAGATGATCTTGCGCATGTTGTATGAATGATATGTATGTATACATGTTCTATATAACCGCAATTAACTGTGTGAACAAACCTGCGAAAATAGACAATTTTTCATGTTTTTTCCAGATTGCATATCCAAGGTGTCATAAAGATTATTACAGTATAACTCTAGATTACTAAGAAGCTTTTTCAGAACGTAACAGATATTTAACTGTTAGAATAACAGGAAACTTATATCATTAGATGTAGTAGTTTAACAAACTTACTTATGGCAATACCCTGTATACAATTGATACTATCTCCACATATTCACCTTGAACCCCAGCATCCAGTGCGCATGCTCTGTTTATATCTGTGTGACTGCAACGGCCACTGAGTCGTTACTATCGTTAGTCTTAGTAATATATCCAAGCAGTAAACACGTCTTGTTGTTTCACTCATCCCACAGCTCAGTGGTTAAGCTAAGACTGACACACCCTCAATACAGGGTATACAATAATGCAGATTTCTGTTCATTTGTCTGAAAATGTTGACCTTATATACATTTTTTACACGAAGACGCATGAGAGATACACATATAGCTACACTAGTATTTAATGAGCAGGTGACAATTTTAAAGTCACCCGGACAATATAAATCGGAATTGTCAGATTGTGCTCCTCTCGCTGCTGCAAATCTGTTCCGACGTCCAATAAAAATAGTTTCCAGTGACATGTTGAATCCTGTGTATGATGTCAAGCTAGCTCTTGGTGAAGGTGACGCACGTGGAAGTTACATAAAGTTAGCATATATGAAGATAAAAGGAAGATAACACTAGGACAGTGTCGTGACGAGTGATAAGTCAAGTGTTAGAGTTACTGAAAATACACAAAATGACCAAATGGCAACATCAACAAAGCAACGCCAACATCGTGTTCCAAAATTGACTCCACACAATGAAGTTGTCTACCACAGCCCTCAACATAAAAAGCTTAGCTTACAAACGTGTGGCAAATGTAAATTTAAATGTACATCCAAAGTAAATGAAGACACTGGACAGAATATGTTCACATCATTCTGGGACTTACAATATTATAATCGACAAAGGGATTATATTTGCCAACTTGTTGAATTTGTTGAAAATTTGTCACAAATTCTGGAGTGAATCAAATTACATTTTACTCAGATACGTGCGGTGGACAGAATCGGAATCAGTATGTGGTCTCTGCCTATCTATTTAATATTAACAAATGTAACAGCACACTGGAAACCATCAACCATAATTATTTGGGTCTGCATGGGCACTCACATATGGAATCTGACAGTATGCATTCAGCCATTGAAGGAGCAAAAAAGGAAACAGTTGTTTAAGTTCCATCTCAGTGGCATACAGTTATAGCTCTTGCTCGACGAAAGAAACCTTATGTCGTTGTAGCAATTAAATAGACCAATATAGTCGATTTAAAATCATTCACAAACAAGTATTGTTCAAACATGAAAATGAGTAGCACTGGCATCAACATAAAGTCATCACCAGGTAACATCTGTGAATGAGTCGCACGATGAAACACGATTTGTAAATAAAATCACAATGAGATAATTATGCAACATACAAGCTAGGTGATATTTCACGGTGTTACAATGTAAAAATACAAATATCTAGTGCCAAGAAAATAGACATAATTTCACTGTGTAATAATGGATTGATTCTTCACCAATATTATAACAATATTCCCACCTCCAAAACAGTTACAGACCGCCTCCCGATGCCAGATGTTTCAGAGTATGACGAGGACTCTTGATCATGCAGATGACGATGAGTAATGCCAGTGACTATTAAAACTATGTCTGTATATAACATGGCTAATACAAGGCCATGTTTGATTCATATTGCTAGTTTTTGACAATAATATTCTCTTTTTTTGTATGCAATAACACAATGAAAGCAATGTGTAGTAATTAAAACCTATTGCTTCACAAAATAGACATACTTATGTAAGTCAATATTGAATGTGGAAACTGAAAAAATGTGCCAGACATAATTTTGTTGTGGACGAGAAATTAGATAAATAAATAGTGCATAGTGTATAGAAAATATAAGATTTATCAAGTTATATTCAACATAATTACATGATGTAAATAGTTATCTTTGGCTTAATTAGTCAGTAGAATTGTGTAATCATACACAATTAATAAATATCCATTACTGTGGACATCATTATTATTGCTAATTTAAACCAAAAGGTATTATTTGGAAATAGACGCATTATATATTGAAACAGTTTGCCTGCAAAAAAGTGCTATTTGGCAAATAGCACCTTCGTGCTTCATATATTATATCATTTGTTTGTGCAAAAAGGAGCTATTTGGCAAATAGAACCTATTTGCATGGAACATAAAGACAAAGTGAATTGTGCAAAAAGGTGCTATTTCAAGTTTACAAAATGATGTCAAACTCATTAACGCATGATTGATTTTCAAAGTCCTGTTCATGGTTACTAGTTTTCATATTGACATATTGTAAGGTACACACATATTGGCCCAAATATACATAGTGCACATACAATAAATTGTCAAACCTTGAACTCATTTATCTCGAAATGTCAAAATATGCAGATAACACCTTTTTGCATTAATGGGGCGATAAAATTGTACAGTAGAGGGTTAATTAGATAAAAGTAAAATCAGAGCTGAGAACCTAGGGTGAGGGACAGTGGTCAATCTGGCAGATAGCCAGGTTGAACTGTTCTATTGAGAGTAATGTTGGAACCCCTATTTATGGGACGTCATGGCTGTCTTATATGATGATAAAGTATTTAATGCAGTACTAACCATCATTATATGAGCTCGTTAATTTATGTGTATATATCGAGTCAAAATGCAAATTTATTACACTCTTGCAAATTATTTGCACTGGTTTCGCTGTGAGAGAAAACCCGTAATCAACTCCTTACAAATAATACACCGTGAGGAGAACACCCATAATTGCGCGCCTGTTTTCTTGGAAACCACGAGCTACCATGCAAAATGTTTAATTTTTGTTACTCTCAAAAGTTATTTGAAAATTTGGAAAGGGTCTCGACAAATCTAGAATGCCAATGTGATTGAACACATTCCAAACATGCACTCAAATATACCTGGTTGATAGAAACAGCTGCGTAATTTGGATTTCAAAAAGTTTACATGATGTCACATTTGACGTCAAACAACGTAACGTCAGAACGCGGGAAAACACGTCATTGTATAACATTCATGCGAACATCATAATTAATGCATTGATTATAATCTCAAAAATAGACTAAATGTGCATATATATCCGCCGTGTAAGTGTAATAAATACGATATTCCATCGTACATGTTTGAATAGCGGAAATACTACACTCGTGTCCGTCGGCGTCCATGCAAGCAACTCGTTCGCTACGCTCACTCGTTACTTACATGGAAGCCGACGCACACTCGTGTCTTATTTCCCCGCTATTCAAAATGTACAATGGAATATCCTCTATACATTGAGTCAAAACTTCAATACATGTTATCATTTGTCTTTATATTAAGTCAACATGTCAATGTATGATATCATAATGTATATTTGTATTGAGTCGAAACGTCAATATATTATACCATTATGTCATTGTATTAGGTCGAAACTTCAATATATGATGTAATTCATCTTTATATTAAGTCAATATATTTCACTGTATGATATCGTTATGTCTTTATATTGAGTCGAACGTCCAATATAATGATACCATTATGTCTTTATATGAAGTCAAAAGTTCATTATTTGATACCATTATGTCTTTATATTGAGTCGAAAGTCCAAATTATGATACCATTATGTCTTTATATGAAGTAAAACGTTCATTATATGATAACATTATGTCTTTATTATATATACAAAGTCAAAAGTCCAATATATGATACCATTATGTCTTTATATGAAGTCAAAAGTTCATTATTTGATACCATTATGTCTTTATATTGAGTCGAAAGTCCAAATTATGATACCATTATGTCTTTATATGAAGTAAAACGTTCATTATATGATAACATTATGTCTTTATTATATATACAAAGTCAAAAGTCCAATATATGATACCATTATGTCTTTATATGAAGTCAAAAGTACAATATATGATACCATTATGTATGTATATGAAGTAAAAAGTCCAATATATGATACCATGATGTCTTTATATGAAGTCAACAGTTCATTATATGATACCATTATATCTTTATATGAAGTCAAAAGTCCAATATATGATACCATTATGTCTTTATATGAAGTAAAACGTTCATTATATGATAACATTCTGTCTTTATTATATATATGAAGTCAAAAGTCCAATATATGATACCATTATGTCTTTATATGAAGTTAGACGTTCATTATATGATAACATTATGTCTTTATTATATATATGAAGTCAAAAGTCCAATATATGATACCATTATGTCTTTATATGAAGTAAAAAGTACAATATATGATACCATTATGTATTTATATGAAGTCAAAAGTCCAATATATGATACCATTTGTCTTTATATGAAGTCAAAGGTCCAATATATGTCAAAGGTTCATTAGATGATAGCATTGTGTCTTTATATTTAGCCACAACTTCAATATATGAGATCATTTTAACTTTATATTGAGTTGTTTGTTCTTTATAGGTTAGACTATACCAAATGGCGCGAAATCACCCAGGAGGTATGCATAAGTAGTCCGGTATAAAAAAATAGTGCGTGCGTTTTGAGGTCACAGACAGTTTTCTTGCAAATCTTGAGCCATTACTACCCAGTTTCACTTGAGGAACATTTTGGGGTGCTTTTAACACCAGTTTTCAGCATATTTGTAGCATTTAAAAGAAAACACTGAACCTGTTGGTCACGTGATGTTAACAGAGTTTCCGTGCCAAAAAATGTAAACAATATTGGGTGATATGACGAGGCTGGATTTTTCTTTCTTAAGAGTAAGTAAACCTATTGTTTAATTCATGCAGAACCAGTACAGACTGGCTGCAGGTCATGTACAAGTAGGTCCCACAGCATCCATACGATTAGTGAAAGTATAAAAGACTGGCCTTATTGGATGGCATTCGGTTAAATTATATAGTAAAACTATTTGGTGTGGTCTAACCTATAAGGTGGGCCTAGGCCCTATGTGAGATATGTTTTTTTTTAGAATTTGAAGTTGGAAGTTTATGTTTCTTGTAGCTATGTCTCATTGAACATAATTTAAAGCTACTGCGACAAGAGTAATCGCTCGAACTCTGCGATGCAACAAATTTTGTTCTTATATTATCGCAGACGGACAATTATCGCCTTCAAAATCTTCTAAAATCTTTATTTCTCAGCATTATTTGTCAAACATAATATCCTATCCCAGTGTATGTAAATTACCTGTAGATGATTGGGCTTGGAATGTGACAGTAAAAAACACCAAAACAGTCATTATAGTGTGTTTTTATTTATTTTTTTCATTGATATTGGGTGCCTGGTGGACAATTAAGAAGTTCGGGAAAGTGACATCTCGACTCTGTTCCAAAATTTGCCAAAATTAGGCGTAAGTGTATTGTTTTCGCATATCGGTATAGTACAAATATAGTACTCAGAAAACATTGTTTTTCCTTTCCTCCTGTGTCTTAAAACAAATTTCTTGACTGACCGTTCCAAGCCAGTACCCTTTTGTCTGTCGACTATTCCAGAGTGGCATACATGTTGGTATAGTTTGAGTGATGAGTCTTTATATGTAGAATGGTTAGCTATGACACTATTTAGGGTATGTTATGTGATTTTATGAACTTTTATGCTTTTAATCCATTATCTATTAAAATTATCCATATTTCTGTAGTAGCGCAATTTAAGGCAGAATGTGGACAGTCACATGGTGGAGTTACACAGCTGCTGTGTGACAACCATTTGAGATATTTGCTCCAAACTTGGTACTGTATCAAGGAATAGAACCTAGTTTTGAATAGTGAATATTGTATACAGATTTGTAGTGAGACTGGTACACTTATATGTTAGACTATACCAAATGGCGCGAAATCCCCCAGGAGGTATGCATAAGTAGTCCGGTATAAAAAAATAGTGCGTGCGTTTTGAGGTGACAGACACAGTTTGCTTGCAAATCTTGATCAATTACTACCCAGTTTCACTTGAGGAACATTTTGGGGTGCTTTTAACAACAGTTTTCAGCATATTTGTCGCATTTAAAAGAAAACACTGAACCTGTTGGTCACGTGATGTAAACAGAGTTTCCGTGGCCAAAAAATGTAAACAATATTCAGGCCCGTATGCATGAATTATTTTACGGGGGTGCGTTATCGACGGCGCGAAGGGCTAAACATTGTTTTTGCACATCCTCGGACAGACTTCGGTAGATTAACCCTTTCACCCCTAAGTAACTGGAATGGATTTTGATTTGTTAATTTTGCAAACAATCTAAATCATCACAAAATGATTTTCAGACCAGTCCATTTATGAACATGGAGTGTTTTTGTTCTCAAAATTATGAAAATTAATTGCAAAAAGTGTAGATCCTGATGAGACGGCTCGCTACGAGCCGGCTCATCTGGATCTACACTGTTTGCCAATACCACTATACATGCTTACGGGTTAAGAGTAAAAGGGTTAAGGGGGGTGCGTACGCACCCGTCGCACCCCCTCTGCATATTGGCCTGATATTGGGTGATATGACGAGGCTGGATTTTTCTTTCTTAGGAGTAAGTAAACCTATTGTTTAAAGCCTATACTGCTCAAGTTGCCGAATTTGGCCTCCTATTGGGTTTTCCCACACATAAAGCGAACAGGTTTCTATTTACACACACTTTGAAACTGTTTGCATTCATTTTGGTACAAAAATGAGTTTGTAGTCGATGAAAATATCAATATGTGTTGATAAACAAATAGCAGGTGCGTGTTTCAAAGCCCGATTTATTTTCCGATAGACGCTCGGGTCAACTCCTCAACTCCCCGATTCGCGGCCGATGAATTCCGATAGCCGGAGTTTATCGACTCGCTTCAGAGCCGAAGCCGTTGGGTTACGGAAATGAAATTGTCAATATTGACATTTTGCACAAAACAAGTTTTTGTTGTCTTCACATTGCGATTAAGATATAACTCTCAAGACTTGAGATGTATCTATTAGGCAGTATATGTTAGTTTTGTGTACTAAATTAGTTGCCAAACATGTTTTTGTGTTTGAAAAAATCGGAAAATTGTAATAATGGGCCGTTCAGGGCCTTTAATTCATGCAGAACCAGTACAGACTGGCTGTAGGTCATGTACAAGTAGGTCCCACAGCATCCATACGATTAGTGAAAGTAGGAGAGACTGGCCTTATTGGATGGCATTCTGTTAAATTATATAGTAAAACTATTTGGTGTGGTCTAACCTATATAGATAGGACATATTTGCAGTAGTATTGTTTTACGGTAACACCGTTAAAAAAGCGCGGCTCGGCTCAAACTCAGGTGATGAAGGTATAACTCATCCCGCGTTTGCGATTGCAGAATACTACAAGCCTTTACCCACATATTCCCAACGACAGACACCTGACCGATACACAAGTAGAAAGGTAATACATTTAAGTTATTACTGCCACTATTAATTATTTGTTCGAAACTGTTGCTATGCGGAATTTAATTCAGCATACACATAACTAGAATGAATAGTCAGCCTAGCGGAATCGTTACAACGCTTTAAATTAATGCACGGACCGTAGCGATGGATGATAAATGAGCAGTAATTTGTGTTACGTTTCTGCAGTTCATTAATTGATTGATTTATTGCTGTTTAACGGCCTACCAACAGCTAAACCTATGGCCGGGAGGGTGGACAAATGGGGCTCATGGGAGTTGTGACCAGTGTAGCTCCTGATCAAATTGCACTCTCCTGTGGCCTGATAATGATCTATGTTGATTGTAGAAGCATAGCGGGTCTTTCATTGAGAGGCTGGCGAGCAGTGCAGATCCTGATCAGACTGCGGATGCACAGCCTGATCTGGATCTACGCTCGTCGTAAAATCCGTAAGCCCTATTTCTCAAGTCCCAGTCACAAATTAAGGCTTAATCTACAATACTGGGATTCACGCCTGGTTCCATCACTAAGACAATATTGGGCAATCTGATTGCAATAAGGGTGCCTGACACTGGATCGGAATATTTTGTTCTCGGTATGGAAAGGCTGATGGTGTAAATTGAAGGATATTTGTAGAATTAGCAATTTAGTTTTCTTACCAGGTGAGATGATAATCTTGAATTAAAACACATCTGGCGCGGATACAAGGGGTGGGTCCAGGGGGTCCGGACCCCCCCCCCCCCCCGGCCAAAAAAAAAGAAAAGAAGAAAATCTACAATACTTGAATAGTTGGATGACTGTTTTCGTGGCCTAGGTGTCAGGAAATCGAATCTACGGCGAACTGGCATTTAAAAATTTCCTGGGGGAGGACCCCCGACTTTACAATGCGCTATACAGATATAATCATTTAGTAATATATATTTTACTGATAGTGACTCGCGGTGGTATCAGGCTATTTTAATATGCACATGAGGCATGATATTTTTATGCCACCGGGTTTCGAAGAAACGGGTGGCATATAGTGTTTGGACCGTCCATCTGTCCGTCCGTCTGTCTGTCACACTTTTCGGTTAACCAATTTGTCACAGTTTCTCAAATATGCTGCAGGTGGCATCCGCTTTCCACAGACGCATTTCTTGTTTAATTATTTATTCTAGTTAAATGCGTCACCTGAAAATATAATACTTTCGACAAATAATAAAGTATGATCATTGCACATCAAAAAATAAATACAGAGAATAAATAGTAATGTCCGTTAACATTTTAAGGAAACGCGGTTATCCCCCGATATCAGTGTGGAAATTGACGTCTGATATAAAATGTATAATAATGCCAATCAATACGTGGGGTAATGGTGAAGTAATGTTTATTTTGTCAGATAATGTCTCGGATTATGTCTGATATAAAGAACAGTTTGTGCCTACTGGGTGGGCATGTACATGTACCTTTAATTTCCTGGTCAGGGGTGTAAAATTCCACTCGACCGCTCGCCATGGCGACTTGGTCATCGTCTCGGTCGAGTAGCTTTGTGTAGACGGTAGTCCGACGGGTCGAGTGAATTTTGGATCATCCATGATTGATCGTGAATAAAAAAATATATAGTTCTGCACCGTTCTCCGTTTATTTATCAAGTACCATTTCATAAACGCTTTGAATTGAATAAAAGCGTTTGCGTCAACCTGAACAATTCTAATTATGGACCAGTTTGAATCGCGGCTCAAGCGCGTGAATTGAAATTTTATCAATACTTATCTATTTACAATATAAATGGGAAATACGCAAATTCTCCGTCACATATATCTGGCAAGACATCGCAGCCACAGTTTCATCTACACTTAAGTTAGTGCAGCGAGTTATCGCGCAAGTGTCTCGATTTATGGGATTGTCGCCGGGCCTAGGCCGCCTGTCGTCCACGATTTAAACTCGCCCATAATTAATTTATGGCATTCTGTAACGTCAATGTTCGCTTCCGGTGTAAACATGTAATATTGCTGGCAGACAGCCAGAGTTAGCACATGCGAAAATATAATTTTCTCCAAACTACACAGACTTCCAATGAGATGGATCGCTTGATTTTCGTTAGAAAATGATTTCCATCAGTCCAATTATAAAAATGGGATGTTTTTCTTTGACAAATATTGAACAATACTTGCAAACAGTGCAATTCTGATGAGACGGCTCGCGGATTTATACTGTTTGTAAATATTGCTATAGAGGTTTGTGGTGTTGAAAGGGTTAATGTACTCACGACAGTCCCATAACCTGTTCGATTATTAAGCATTTAACATCTACTTAAACGTATTTTGTGTGCTGTGTAGTCTGAAAATGAACGTACATTTTCATATATGCTGGCCCAGGCAATGAAATATCATGAAAATTGTTTTGTACCGATCATAGATTATAAGAAACATTTGCAAATGTCAAAGCAAACCGACATTCGCTTACTATTTGGTCGTCCGGGTGGTGGAGATGACGAGAAAAGGGAAACAGAGCGGGCGAAGCGACAGGCCAAGAAAATACAAATAAATATTTATTCATTATACCATGACAACTGTTGGATTGTCTATCTGGAGATAGATTTCAAATAACATACATGTACAGTAGCATATTATAGCCTACTAATGGCGAACAGAGTGAATATTGAAATATCTGTTTAAAATATAAGGGCGATTGGCAAACCAGTAAGGGCGAGTAAGATTTTACATCTACTAGACCTTAAGGGCAAGTGATATTTCAAATAATTTTACACCCCTGCTGGTAAACATCTTCACTAATATATGAAACTGTGATGTATCTATGAGGATTTAACATGCAGAAATTATTTTCATAATACATGTACAATTATTATTTGACCAAATTTCGTGAAATAAAAATAAGTCTCATTCTTACATTTTGCTAAGTAGTAATAATAGTGGAAAATTGTGTTTCGTATGGTGGCATATATTTGCCATCAAGATGTCGACATAATTTCTCGCAACATGTTGACTTAAATATCATGACATGTCAACATAACCTGATAAGTTGCCACAACAAGTCAACATAATGCGAGTTATCACAATTAGTCAACATACTGTGATAAGTTAACACAATATGTCGACATAACGTCATTCGACCCCCGGGTCATGGATTATCTCCCACTTTTTATTAGCCAGGTTTTTGGAAAAAAAATCCAGGCTATTGGATTGGCGGGCGGGCGGCGGGCGGCGTCCACAATCAATGTTAAGTTTTCGTGTTTGAGTCCATTTCTTTGTTACTGTACCACCTAGGACCACCAAACTTTCACAGCTTCATAATCAAGGGGTGCCCACCACATATCACTATCCAACATGTTACTTTTTTTTTAACTTGACCCATTTTTTCCGCGTAGTCGACTTAGCCATTTTCAATGTTAAGTTTTCGCGTTTACAATGTTAAGTTTTCGTGTTTAAGTCCATTTCTTTGGTACTGTACCACCTAGGACCACCAAACTTTCACAGCTTCATAACCAAGGGGTGCCTACCACATACAACTATCCAACATGTGACCATTTTTTTACCTTCACCTATTATTTCTACGTAATTGACTTAGCCATTTTCAACGTTAACTTTTTAACGTACGTCTGGTTAGAGTTTTTTGCTTAAAACTTTTTCGTTATACTATATCTCTGCAACTGCTTCGCCCATTACCTCTAACTTCACATGGGTGTTTATCATCATCCATATTTTCATTCTAACCCCCAACCGTGCGGCCCCTGTGCCCAATGTCAAGGTCAAATTACTTTGAATTATATCTCTGCAACTGCTTCACCCAATACCTTGATACTTCACATGGGTGTTTATCATCATTGTCGCACCTGCTTGCGGAAAGCGCGATCCTGTGCCAATGTCAAGGTCAAATTATTTCTTTGAATTTTTTTGTTAAAGTTTTTTCGTGTACTATATCTCTGCAACTGCTTCACCCAATACCTTGATACTTCACATGGGTGTATATCATCATTGTCGCACCTGCTTGCGGAAAGCGCGATCCTGTGCCCAATGTCAAGGTCAAATTACTTTGAATTTTTTTGTTAAAGTTTTTTTCGTGTACTATATCTCTGCAACTGCATCACCCAATACCTTGATACTTCACATGGGTGTTTATCATCATTGTTGCACCTGCTTGCGGAAAGCGCGATATCGTCAGCATTTTGGCATACGTCCGTCCATTCGTCCGTGTGTCCGGTTAAAGTTTTTTGGTTAAAGTTTTTCCATCTACTATATCTATTTTTAGCTCACCTGAGCAAAGCTCATGTGAGCTATTGTTATGGCAAAGTGTCCGTCGTCCGTCCGTGAACATTTTCAATCATCTTCTTCTCCCGAACTGCTGAGCCGATATTGGTCAAACTTCACAGGGATGATATATGGGTGATGCCATTTCAGATTTGTTAAAATGGAGGTCATCGACAATCCAAGATGGCCGCCATGGAAAAGTAGGTCAAATTCTTAAAAAATCTTCTTCTCACGAACCGCCAGGCCGATTTCGACGATACTTGGTATGAATGATTGATAGTTAGCGCTGTTTCAGATTTGTTCATATGGTGGCCCGTGGGTCAAAAATGGGCGTGGCCCGAGGGGTCAAATAGGGGTCAAATTTTATTTTTAACCGAATATAGTCATGTAATATATCAAATCGAAGGTATCGACGAGACAATCACTCTGGAACATTTTTTGTCTAAATCATATGATTACGTCATCCAAGATGGCCACCGATAGTTCAAGTGGTCATTATTTTACTAAAGATTTCAAACGTCTTCTTCTTGTAAACTGCTTGGCCGATATTGGCCAAACTTAACTGTAATGGTCTGTGGTTGAAGCCTGTTCATTTTTGTTAAAATGGAGGTCATCACCAAATCCAAGATGGCCGCCGTTGAGAAGTAGGTCAAATTCTTAAAAAATATCTTCTTCTCACGAACCGCAGGCCGGATTTCGACAATACTGGGTATGAATGATCGATAGTTAGCGCTGTTTCAGATTTGTTCATATGGTGGCCCCTGGGTCAAAAATGGGCGTGGCCCGAGGGGTCAATTAGGGGTCAAATTATATTTTTGCCCGAATATGGTCATATAATATATCAAATCGAAGGTATCGACTAGTTGATCACTCTGGACCATTTTTTGTCTAAATCAGATGATTTTGTCATCCAAGATGGCCACCGAAAGGTAAAAAAGTTGTTCTTTTACTAAAGATTTCAAACGTATTCTTCTTGTGAACTGCTTGGCCGATATTGGTCAAACTTAACTGTAATGGTCTGTGGGTGAAGCCTGTCCATTTTTGTTAAAATGGAGGTCATCACCAAATCCAAGATGTCCGGCGTTGAAAAGTAGGTCAAATTGTCAAAAAATCTTCTTCTCACAAACCTTCAGGCCGATTTCGACGAAACTTGGTGTGAATGATTGATAGTTAACGCTGTTTCAGATTTGTTCATATGGTGGCCCCTGGGTCAAAAATGGGCGTGGCCCGACTCCCGAGGGGTCAACTAGGGGTCAAATTATATTTTTGCCCGAATATGGTTATATAATATATCAAATCGAAGGTATCGACTAGTCTATCACTCTGGAGCATTTTTTGTCTAAATCAGATGATTTTGTCATCCAAGATGGCCACCGAAAGGTAAAAAAGTTGTTCTTTTACTAAAGATTTCAAACGTATTCTTCTTGTGAACTGCTTGGCCGATATTGGCCAAACTTAACTGTAATGGTCTGTGGGTGAAGCCTGTCCATTTTTGTTAAAATGGAGGTCATCACCAAATCCAAGATGTCCGCCGTTGAAAAGTAGGTAAAATTGTCAAAAAAATATTCTCACAAACCGCCAGGCCGATTTCGACGAAACTTTGTATGAATGATGGATAGTTAACGCTGATTCAGATTTGTTCATATGGTGGCCTCTGGGTCAAAAATGGTCATGGCCCGAGGGGTCAAATAGGGGTCAAATTTTATTTTTGACCGAATATGGTCATTTTATATATCAAATCGACGGTATAGCAGTAAATCACATGCACATTCGCAATATATGTTAGATCAGAAGGTACCAACAAATTCTGTGGAACATTTGAAGTTGTAGGTGAAGAGTCTTTGTGAAATCAAGATGACCACTATGGAGGCTTTTAGGTGAGCGATACAGGCCCATTTGGGCCTCTTGTTTTAGTGTCCATGCCTCGCCCCAAGGCGCGACATGCAGGCCACGGCCATCTAGTCTACAAAAAGTGGGTATAATTATGTTATCCAAGTGTCTATGCTTGGAAAAAACCTGGCCTTCGTGGCTTTGCCTCGTTTCTTGTTGTCTAGTACATGTAGCATAAGGTCGTAAGTGCTATATACCGACTATTATCATATACTAAAACAATTATTGACTAGTGAGCCATAGAATATAATCTGATATTCTATGGCTCACTAGTCAATAATTGTATAATATGTTTGGGCCAGTGAAAATTGCTTTCTGGCCCAGGCTCGAGGTCAAGGCGGCGGGACTCGTTTCTTGTTTAATTATTTAATATACTAATTAAATGCGTCGCCTGGAAAAATCATATTTTCCACAGATTATAAAGTATGATCATTGCACATCAAAAAATAAATACAGAGAATAAATAATAATGTCCGTTAACATTTTAAGGACACACGGTTATCGCCCTTGATATCAATGTGAAAATTTACATCTGATATAAAATGTATAATATTGCCAATAAATTTGTGAGATAGTTATGATAGAATGTATATTTTCCAGAAAATGTATCAGATGATTTCTCTGATATAAAGAACATTCTGTGCCTACTGAACGGGCATGTACCTTGAAACTGTACTAGCTACATACTTGAAACTTGGTATGTCGCTTCATTATGATGCATTATCTCCCCCTTTTCGACTTATAATTTTGCCTTGTAACTTGTAAAACTTTTGAAACCATAATAATAGAATTTCACATTTGCCTTGTTTATTATCAACGCGATATATGGGGCATCCGTGTTCTATGGCAAATTTTCTAGTTGTTAATTGTATCCCCCGGACTCCGTCGGGGGGATACTATGGATTTGACAGCGCGCCGCGTCCGCGTCTGCCGCAGACACTTCTTGTCCGGAGCATAACTCGAACACCCTTTGGAATATTTTCATGAAACTTCACACATGCATAGACCACGACCCGAAGGTGTGTCGCGCACAAGAATGACAACTCTTGCATAGCTAATTTTTGAGTTATCTCCCTTTTTTGTTTCTCGCACTGATTTCGTGTCCGGAGCATAACTCCACCACCCTTTGGAATATTTTCATGAAACTTTACACATGCATAGACCACGACCCGAAGGTGTGTCGCGCACAAGAATGACAACTCTTTGCATAGCTAATTTTTTTTAGTTATCTCCCTTTTTTGTTTTGCGCACTGATTGACCATAACTCGACACCCTTTGGAATATTTTTATGAAACTTAACACATTCAATTAGACCACGAACGAAGGTGTGTCGTGCACAAGAATGACAACTCTTGCATAGCATAATTTTTGAGTTACTCCCTTTTTTGTTTTCACTCACTGATTTCCTGTCCGGAGCATAACTCGACCACCCTTTGGAATATTTTCATGAAACTTCACACATGCATAGACCACGACCCGGAGGTGTGTCACGCACAAGAATGACAACTCTTGCGTAGCTAATTTTTGAGTTATCTCCCTTTTTTGTTTTGCGCACTCTACAAACTGGACAATAATGCATGAAGACCTGTTTTCTCGTCTGCTCTGTACACCTTTTCTCCTGTGCTCTGTACACCTTACCTGTAGAGAGAACAATAGAAACTGGGAGAACCATGTGCTTGACCACTGCTGACCAGGTAATTTATACAGGTAAATCACTACATTGGGTGTGTGTTGAAAATATTGTGGCATTATGTGGACCTGTGCAGATTTTTGTAGATAAATATAGGACTATTAAAAAAAAATCTGGTCTCCAATAGCAAGCATTATTATTATTATTTTTTTTTCATTTTTTTTTTATTTTATTTTTTTTAATTTTTTTTTTCATTTTTTTTTCATTTTTTTTAATTTATTTTTTCATTTTTTTTTTTTTTTTCATTTTTATTTTCAATTTTTGTTCTAGTAGCATAAGGTCGTAAGTGCTTTATATACAGACTATTCACCTGTGCATGTGCTAGCATGTGCAACTGACCACTGACCACTTACAGGTAATTTATACAGGTAAATGATTATATTACATTTCCGTAAACTGTGTTGAAAATATTGTGGCATTATGTGGACCTGTGCAGATATATGTAGATAAATATAGGACTATTAAAAAAAATTCTGTGCTCCAGTAGCAAGCATTATTATTTTTAAACTTTTTTTTTCCATTTTTTTTTTTTCATTTTTTTTTTCAAATTATTTTTCAATTTTGTCTAGTAGCATAAGGTGGTAAGTGCTATATACAGACTATTCACCTGTGCATGTGCTAGCATGTGCAACTGACCACTGACAACTTACAGGTAATTTATACAGGTAAATGATTATATTACATTTCCGTAAACTGTGTTGAAAATATTGTGGGAATATGTGGACCTGTGTATATATGATATGTAGATAAATATAAGACTATTAAAAAACATTCTGGGCTCCAGTAGGGAGCATTATTCTTTTTCTTTTTTTTAATTTAATTTTTTTTTCCATTTTTTTTTTTACATTCTTTTTCAATTTTTTAACTGACCACTAACTTATTACAGGTAATTTATACAGGTACATTATTACATTTCCGTAAACTGTGTTGACAATATTGTGGCATTATGTGGACCTGTGCAGATATATGTAGATAAATATAGGACTATTAACAAAAATTCTGGGCTCCAGTAGCGAGCATTATTTTTAAAAAAAATAATTGTATATTACATTTCCGTAAACTGTGTTGAAAATATTGTGGCATTATGTGGACCTGTGCAGATATATGTAGATATATAGGACTATTAAAAAAAATAAAAAAAAATGGGCTCCAGTAGCAAGTATTATTATTTTTTATTTTTCAACTTTTTTTTTCAAATTTTTTTTAATTTATTTTTTTACATTCTTTTTAAAAATTTTAACTGACCAACTTATTACAGGTAATTTATACAGCTAAATTATTACATTTACCTAAACTGTGTTGACAATATTGTGGCAGTATGTGGACCTGTGCAGATACATGTAGATAAATATAGGACTATTAAAAAAAATTCTCGGCTCCAGTAGCGAGCATTATTTTTTTTATTTACATTCTATATTACATTTCCGTCAACTGTGTTGAAAATATTGTGGCATTATGTGCACCTGTGCAGATATATGTACATAAATATAGGACTATTAACAAATAATTCTGCGCTCCAGTAGCTTCACACATGCATAGACCCTAAAGGTGTGTCGCGCAAGAATGACAACTCTTGCATCACTAATTGTTAAGTTTATCTCCCTTTGTCCGTCACCGATTTTGTCTCCGGAGCATAACTCGATCACCCTTTTTTCAAACTACTTGTGTATCTGGGGAGGGGGATACACATGCGCTTGTCGACAAGCGTCCATTTCTAGTTTTAAAAGTTTGCCAGAGTTTCTCAATGCTGTTATACATTACATGTAACTCATGTGAAGCTCATGTGAGCTATTGTTACCGCAATGTGTCCGTCGTCGTCCGTGAACATTTTCAAACGTCTTCTCCTCGGTAACTTTTGGGCCTATATTCACCAAACTTCATGGTCATGGTCCTTAGGTAGGGGGATTACAAAATTGTTAAAATGACGTCATTGCTCTTTCAAACTTGTTAAAATGGTGACCCCGGGGTCAAAAATGGGCGTGGCCCGTGGGGTCAAATCTTATTTTTTGACCGAATATGGTCGTGTCATATATCAAATTGAAGTTATCAATGAGACGATCACTCTGGTACATTTTTTGTCGAAATAGTATGGTTATGTCATCCAAGATGGCCGCCAAAAGGTCAAAAGGTCGTTCTTTTATTAGAGATTTCAAAATTCTTCTTCACATGAACCGCTTGGCCGATGGTAGCCAAACTTAAAAGTTATGGTCCATGGGTGAAGCCTTTTCAGATTTCTTAAAATGGAGGTCATCGCTAATCCAAGATGGCCACCGTCTAAAAATAGCATAAATTCTTAAAAAATCTTCTTCTCATGAACCGCTAGCCGGATTTTGACGAAACTTGGTTGGATTGATCAATGTTCATTGCTCTTTCAAATTTGTTAAAATGGTGACCCTGGGGTCAAAAATGGGCGTGGCCCGTGGGGTCAAATTGGGGTCAAATTTTATTTTTCACCGAATATGGTCACGTTATATATCAAATCGAAGGTATCAATGAGGCGATCACTCTGGTATATTTTTTGTCGAAATCGGATTGTTATGTCATCAAAGATGGCCGCCGAAATGTCAAAAGGTTGTTCTTTTATTAGAGATTTCAAAATTCTTCTTCACATGAACCGCTTGGCCCATGGTAGCGAAACTTAAAAGTTATGGTCCATGGGTGAAGCCTTTTCAGATTTGTTAAAATGGAGGTAATCGCTAATCCAAGATGGCCGCCATCTAAAAATAGCATAAATTCTTAAAAAATCTTCTTCTCATGAACCACTGGCCGGATTTCGACTAAACTTGGTAGGAATGATCGATTTACAATGCTCTTTCAAAGTTGTGAAAATGGTGACCCCGGGGTCAAAAATGGGCATGGCCCGTGGGGTCAAATTTTATTTTTAACTGAATATGCTCATGCCATATATCAAATTGAAGGTAGCGATGAGGCGATTGCTCTGGTGCAATATTTGTCGGAATCGGATGATTATGTCATCCATGATGGCCACCAAAAGGTCCATTTATTCAAGATTTTGAACGTCTTTTTCTCAGGAACCACATGGCCGATGCTGGCAAAACTTCATAGGAAGTTAGTGGTGCTGGTCAGAGAAAATAAAACATGAAGAAAACTTAACATTCGAAGACAAACAGACAGTCGGACGGACGGACACTGACACCACCTAGGATACGGCATCAACACACCTTCATTCAGAAGGCGCGTTAATAATGACTTCAATGAAAATGGACAGACATGTAAAGCTCGGCATTATCATGAAAGCTAGTGTCTCTACTAGCATTAAGGTACTGATTCCGTTTACATCATTCAACAACAGTCAATAATAGTCACTTCCTTATGATATGTCACAAGTCTATGGTCTCAGTAGGTTCACGTCGTAGCTACCTAGAATCATCACAGATGACATCCAATATTGTTTGTATATATATACTCCCGTTGACATTTCATCCCACCGCTGCCACCATTTGTCACAAATCATCGGGATGCAATACTACTATACTGTTAATTTGTCACCATTTATTTCTTTGGTCACTAACAATAACAGTTTTTCACCCTCACTATTTCACCAAACATGTATACATCAATGTAGGTTACCCAAACGTCATAGTCAATTGCAATATATCCTTCATACCTAGTATAACATCACATATAATTCGGCACAAAGCCGATGTAATTCACACATCACATTGCAAACATTGTCTGTATTGAATTACCCGCCATAAATGTATGTTCACTAAGATGACACTAAGTCATAAATTTGCACTAAGCAAGTTCCAAAGGCACTAAGCAAGAATGCAAACTAAGCAACAAATGCACTAAGCCATAAATGTGCACTAAGCAAGTTCCATATGTAATATCAAGCCTCTTGGAGGTCTGACATTATTAAAACAATCCCTTTTACTACCGGATTACACCTCTATATCTAGCTATCTTGCACTTCATTAGAGTTCGTTCTGTTCTCGTCACTATCAGAATCCGAAGTGTCATTAGTTCTTTTCTATGTGTTCACCGGTCGTACAATAGTCCTCGGCCGTTTCCGTAGGCTGCATTCGTCAGTACCCGTAAGCGCCTCGGGTCAGAAACCACCAATGTTCCAGGTATCAGCGCACTAATTTCTGGTGAACATTACACATATGTACTAAGCCCACATTAACACACTAAGTAGTGAAAGGATACACATCAATAAACGACTGTCACTCAGTCACGGCAGATTTCCCAGCAACTAAGACCTATGCTGGTTGCTGGTATTGTCCCCTGCACTAGATCAGGATCAGATTATCGTCTGGATAATGTTTCCCCAATGATAACTGCTTCTCATCTCCCCACGTATGTACACTCTACTCTCCCTTGACACGGCCGCAGAAAGATTGTCCTCTCAATGATGTAGAATGTATAATCCTGTTTATCACACTGTCTTTCACATCATAACAACTTTCTTCCTCTCTTAAAACAACCTGCGTCTATCACCATTGCTCCACGACAACTGCCCAGTACAACATTACTCTCCCAAGCCAACCCAATAGTCATACTCTCAACAATATCCCACAGGTAATTACACCCCAAGCTGGCACTGACCACTACCAATTACCTGAACACTGGACATTGCAAGTAGAAGTCACCTCAGGAGAAAATGTACTTTGTGACATTGAAGAATTACTTAAAGATTTCAACACAGCATACTTGCGGACAAATGCCACACATCCATGCTGCCCTTAATGTGACCTTGACCTGTTGACCTTCACAACTTTGAACTTTTTCACACATTAAAGGTACATGCCCACGCAGTAGGCACAAACTGTTCTTTATAGGAATTAAAAAAGTGTATAATTGTGTCACTATTCCACCAGTTCTAAAAATTACAAGTGCCCGCTATACAGATATAATCAATTACTAATATTTATTTTACTGATAGTGACGCGCGGTGGTATCAGGCTATTTTCATATGCAAATGAGGCATGATATTTTTAGCTCACCTGAGCGAAGCTCATGTGAGCTATTGTTACCGCAATGTGTCCGTCGTCGTCCGTGAACATTTTCAAACGTCTTCTCCTCGGTAACCATTGGGTCTATAGTCACCAAACTTCATGGTCATGGTCCTTAGGTAGGGGGATTACAAAATTGTTAAAATGACGTCATTACGTAATCCAAGATGGCCGCCGTCTAAAAATAGCACAAATTCTTAAAAAATCTTCTTCTCAAGAACCGCCAACCGAATTTCGACAAAACTTGGTAGAAATGATCGATGTACATTGCTCTTTCAAAGTTGTTAAAATGGTGACCCCGGGGTCAAACATGGGCGTGGCCTGTGGGGTCAAATTGGGGTCAAATTTTATTTTTGACTGAATATGGTCATGTCATATATCAAATTGAATGTATCAATGAGGTGATCACTCTGGTGCATTTTTTGTCGAAATCGGATCGTTATGTCATCCAAGATGGCCGACGAAAGGTCAAAAGGTCGTTCTTTTATTAGAGATTTCAAAATTCTTCTTCACGTGAACCGCTTGGCCCATGGTAGCCAAACTTAAAAGTTATGGTCCATGGGTGAAGCTTTTTCAGATTTCTTAAAATGGAGGTCATCGCTAATCCAAGATGGCCGCCGTCTAAAAATAGCATAAATTCTTAAAAAATCTTCTTCTCATGAACCGCTAGCCGGATTTCGACGATACTTGGTAGGAATGATCAATGTACATTGCTCTTTCAAATTTGTTAAAATGGTGACCCCGGGGTCAAAAATGGGCGTGGCCCGTGGGGTCAAATTTTATTTTTGACCGAATATGGTCATGTTATATATCAAATCGAAGGTATCAATGAGGTGATCACTCTGGTATATTTTTTGTCGAAATCGGATTGTTATGTCATCAAAGATGGCCGCCGAAATGTCAAAAGGTTGTTCTTTTATTAGAGATTTCAAAATTCTTCTTCACATGAACCGCTTGGCCCATGGTAGCCAAACTTAAAAGTTATGGTCCATGAGTGAAGCCTTTTCAGATTTGTTAAAATGGAGGTAATCGCTAATCCAAGATGGCCGCCGTCTAAAAATAGCATAAATTCTTAAAAAAATCTTCTTCTCATGAACCACTGGCCGGATTTCGACTAAACTTGGTAGGAATGATCGATTTACAATGCTCTTTCAAAGTTGTGAAAATGGTGACCCCGGGGTCAAAAATGGGCATGGCCCGTGGGGTCAAATTTTATTTTTGACTGAATATGCTCATGCCATATATCAAATTGAAGGTATCGATGAGGCGATTGCTCTGGTGCAATATTTGTCGGAATCGGATGATTATGTCATCCATGATGGCCACCAAAAGGTCCATTTATTCAAGATTTTGAACGTCTTTTTCTCAGGAACCACATGGCCGATGCTGGCAAAACTTCATAGGAAGTTAGTGGTGCTGGTCAGAGAAAATAAAACATGAAGAAAACTTAACATTCGAAGACAAACAGACAGTCGGACGGACGGACACTGACACCACCTAGGATACGGCATCAACACACCTTCATTCAGAAGGCGCGTTAATAATGACTTCAATGAAATGGACAGACATGTAAAGCTCGGCATTATCATGAAAGCTAGTGTCTCTACTAGCATTAAGGTACTGATTCCGTTTACATCATTCAACAACAGTCAATAATAGTCACTTCCTTATGATATGTCACAAGTCTATGGTCTCAGTAGGTTCACGTCGTAGCTACCTAGAATCATCACAGATGACATCCAATATTGTTTGTATATAAAATATATCCCGTTGACATTTCATCCCACCGCTGCCACCATTTGTCACAAATCATCGGGATGCAATACTACTATACTGTTAATTTGTCACCATTTATTTCTTTGGTCACTAACAATAACAGTTTTCACCCTCACTATTTCACCAAACATGTATACATCAATGTAGGTTACCCAAACGTCATAGTCAATTGCAATATATCCTTCATACCTAGTATAACATCACATATAATTCGGCACAAAGCCGATGTAATTCACACATCAAACATTGTCTGTATTGAATTACCCGCCATAAATGTATATGTTCACTAAGATGACACTAAGTCATAAATTTGCACTAAGCAAGTTCCAAAGGCACTAAGCCATGAATGTGCACTAAGCAAGTTCCAAATGCACTAAGCCATAAATGTGCACTAAGCAAGTTCCATATGTAATATCAAGCCTCTTGGAGGTCTGACATTATTAAAACAATCCCTTTTACTACCGGATTACACCTCTATATCTAGCTATCTTGCACTTCATTAGAGTTCGTTCTGTTCTCGTCACTTATCAGAATCCGAAGTGTCATTAGTTCTTTTCTATGTGTTCACCGGTCGTACAATAGTCCTCGGCCGTTTCCGTAGGCTGCATTCGTCAGTACCCGTAAGCGCCTCGGGTCAGAAACCACCAATGTTCCAGGTATCAGCGCACTAATTTCTGGTGAACATTACACATATGTACTAAGCCCACATTAACACACTAAGTAGTGAAAGGATACACATCAATAAACGACTGTCACTCAGTCACGGCAGATTTCCCAGCAACTATGACCTATGCTGGTTGCTGGTATTGTCCCCTGCACTAGATCAGGATCAGATTATCGTCTGGATAATGTTTCCCCAATGATAACTGCTTCTCATCTCCCCACGTATGTACACTCTACTCTCCCTTGACACGGCCGCAGAAAGATTGTCCTCTCAATGATGTAGAATGTATAATCCTGTTTATCACACTGTCTTTCACATCATAACTTTCTTCCTCTCTTAAAACAACCTGCGTCTATCACCATTGCTCCACGACAACTGCCCAGTACAACATTACTCTCCCAAGCCAACCCAATAGTCATAGTCTCAACAATATCCCACAGGTAATTACACCCCAAGCTGGCACTGACCACTACCAATTACCTGAACACTGGACATTGCAAGTAGAAGTCACCTCAGGAGAAAATGTACTTTGTGACATTGAAGAATTACTTAAAGATTTCAACACAGCATACTTGCGGACAAATGCCACACATCCATGCTGCCCTTAATGTGACCTTGACCTGTTGACCTTCACAACTTTGAACTTTTTCACACATTAAAGGTACATGCCCACGCAGTAGGCACAAACTGTTCTTTATAGGAATTAAAAAAGTGTATAATTGTGTCACTATTCCACCAGTTCTAAAAATTACAAGTGCCCGCTATACAGATATAATCAATTACTAATATTTATTTTACTGATAGTGACGCGCGGTGGTATCAGGCTATTTTCATATGCAAATGAGGCATGATATTTTTAGCTCACCTGAGCGAAGCTCATGTGAGCTATTGTTACCGCAATGTGTCCGTCGTCGTCCGTGAACATTTTCAAACGTCTTCTCCTCGGTAACCATTGGGTCTATAGTCACCAAACTTCATGGTCATTGGTCCTTAGGTAGGGGGATTACAAAATTGTTAAAATGACGTCATTACGTAATCCAAGATGGCCGCCGTCTAAAAATAGCACAAATTCTTAAAAAATCTTCTTCTCAAGAACCGCCAACCGGATTTCGACAAAACTTGGTAGAAATGATCGATGTACATTGGCTCTTTCAAAGTTGTTAAAAATGGTGGACCCCGGGGTCGAAATCATCGGGCGTGGCATGTGGGGTCAAATTGGGGTCAAATTTTATTTTTGACTGAATATGGTCATGTCATATATCAAATTGAATGTATCAATGAGGCGATCAGTCTGGTGCATTTTTTGTCGAAATCGGATTGTTATGTCATCCAAGATGGCCGACAAAAGGTCAAAAGGTCGTTCTTTTATTAGAGATTTCAAAATTCTTCTTCACGTGAACCGCTTGGCCCATGGTAGCCAAACTTAAAAGTTATGGTCCATGGGTGAAGCCTTTTCAGATTTCTTAAAATGGAGGTCATCGCTAATCCAAGATGGCCGCCGTCTAAAAATAGCATAAATTCTTAAAAAATCTTCTTCTCATGAACCGCTAGCCGGATTTCGACGATACTTGGTAGGAATGATCAATGTACATTGCTCTTTCAAATTTGTTAAAATGGTGACCCCGGGGTCAAAAATGGGCGTGGCCCGTGGGGTCAAATTGGGGTCAAATTTTATTTTTGACCGAATATGGTCATGTTATATATCAAATCGAAGGTATCAATGAGGTGATCACTCTGGTATATTTTTTGTCGAAATCGGATTGTTATGTCATCAAAGATGGCCGCCGAAATGTGAAAAGGTTGTTCTTTTATTAGAGATTTCAAAATTCTTCTTCACATGAACCGCTTGGCCCATGGTAGCCAAACTTAAAAGTTATGGTCCATGAGTGAAGCCTTTTCAGATTTGTTAAAATGGAGGTAATCGCTAATCCAAGATGGCCGCCATCTAAAAATAGCATAAATTCTTAAAAAATCTTCTTCTCATGAACCACTGGCCGGATTTCGACTAAACTTGGTAGGAATGATCGATTTACAATGCTCTTTCAAAGTTGTGAAAATGGTGACCCCGGGGTCAAAAATGGGCATGGCCCGTGGGGTCAAATTTTATTTTATTTTTTGACTGAATATGCTCATGCCATATATCAAATTGAAGGTATCGATGAGGCGATTGCTCTGGTGCAATATTTGTCGAATCGGATGATTATGTCATCCATGATGGCCACCAAAAGGTCCATTTATTCAAGATTTTGAACGTCTTTTTCTCAGGAACCACATGGCCGATGCTGGCCAAACTTCATAGGAAGTTAAGATCCTTGGGTGAAGCATTTTCATTTATTTGGTAAAATGAGTCGTCGCTTAATCCAAGATGACCGCCATCTAAAAATAGCACAATTTCACAATGTCACATTCTCCTCTGGTGTTCATGGAGTCAGGTGAGCGAATCAGGGCCATCATGGCCCTCTTGTTTAATTGTATCCCCCGGACTCTATGGGATACTATGGATTTGACAGCGGGCTGCGTCCGCATACGTCCGTATACGCGTCCGCGTCCGCCACAGACACTTCTTGTCCGGAGCATAACTCGAACACCCTTTGGAATATTTTCATGAAACTTCACACATGCATAGACCACGACCCGAAGGTGTGCCGTGCACAAGAATGACAACTCTTGCATAGCTAATTTTTTAGTTATCTCCCGTTTTTGTTTCGCACACTGATTGACCATAACTCGACCACCCTTTGGAATGTTTTTATGAAACTTCACACATTCAATTAGACCACGAACCGAAGGTGTGTCGTGCACAAGAATGACAACTCTTGCATAGGTAATTTTTGAGTTATCTCCCTTTTTAGCTCACCTGAGCGAAGCTCATGTGAGCTATTGTTACCGCAATGTGTCCGTCGTCGTCCGTCGTCGTCCGCCGTCCGTCGTCTGTGAACATTTTCAAACGTCTTCCCCTCGGTAACCATTGGGCCTATAGTCACCAAACTTCATGGTCATGGTCATTAGGTAGGGGGATTACAAAATTGTTAAAATGAAGTCATCATGTAATCCAAGATGGCCGCCGTCTAAAAATAGCACAAATTCTTCAAAAATCTTGTTCTCAAGAACCGCCAACCGAATTTCGACAAAACTTGGTAGGAATGATCGATGTACATTGCTCTTTCAAAGTTGTTAAAATTGTGACCCCGGGGTCAAAAATGGGCGTGGCCCGTGGGGTCAAATTGAGGTCAAATTTTATTTTTGACTGAATATGGTCATGTCATATATCAAATCGAAGGTATCAATGAGGCGATCAGTCTGGTGCATTTTTTGTCAAAATCGGATTGTTATGTCGTACAAGATGGCCGCTGAAAGGTTCTTTTATTAGAGATTTCAAAATTCTTCTTCACATGAACCGCTTGGCCCATGGTAGCCAAACTTAAAAGTTATGGTCCATGGGTGAAGCCTTTTCAGATTTGTTAAAATGGAGGTCATCGCTAATCCAAGATGGCCGCCGTCTAAAAATAGCATAAATTCCTAAAAAATCTTCCTCTCGTGAACCGCTAGCCGGATTTCGACGAAACTTGGTAGGAATGATCGATGTACAATGCTCTTTCAAAGTTGTTAAAATGGTGTCCCCGGGTCAAAAAATGGGCGTGGCCCGTGGGGTTGGGGTCAAATTGGGGTAAAATTTTATTTTTGACCGAATATGGTCATGTTATATATCAAATCGAAGGTATCAATGAGGCGATCACTCTGGTACATTTTTTGTCGAAATCGGATTGTTATGTCATCCAAGATGGCCGCCGAAATGTCAAAAGGTTGTTCTTTTATTAGAGATTTCAAAATTCTTCTTCACATGAACCGCTTGGCCCATGGTAGCCAAACTTAAAAGTTATGGTCCATGAGTGAAGCCTTTTCAGATTTGTTAAAATGGAGGTAATCGCTAATCCAAGATGGCCGCCGTCTAAAAATAGTATAAATTCTTAAAAAATCTTCTTCTCATGAACCACTGGCCGGATTTCGACTAAACTTGGTAGGAATGATCGATTTACAATGCTCTTTCAAAGTTGTGAAAATGGTGACCCCGGGGTCAAAAATGGGCATGGCCCGTGGGGTCAAAATTTTTTTTTGATTTTTGACTGAATATGCTCATGCCATATATCAAATTGAAGGTATCGATGAGGCGATTGCTCTGGTGCAATATTTGTCGGAATCGGATGATTATGTCATCCATGATGGCCACCAAAAGGTCCATTTATTATTCAAGATTTTGAACGTCTTTTTCTCAGGAACCACATGGCCGATGCTGGCCAAACTTCATAGGAAGTTAAGATCCTTGGGTGAAGCATTTTCAGATTTGGTAAAATGAGTCGTCGCTTAATCCAAGATGACCGCCATCTAAAAATAGCACAATTTCACAATGTCACATTCTCCTCTGGTGTTCATGGAGTCAGGTGAGCGAATCAGGGCCATCATGGCCCTCTTGTTTAATTGTATCCCCCGGACTCTATGGGATACTATGGATTTGACAGCGGGCTGCGTCCGCATACGTCCGTATACGCGTCCGCGTCCGCCACAGACACTTCTTGTCCGGAGCATAACTCGAACACCCTTTGGAATATTTTCATGAAACTTCACACATGCATAGTCCACGACCCGACCCAAGTGTGCCGTCAAAAACAAAAGAATGACAACTCTTGCATAGCTAATTTTTTAGTTATCTCCCGTTTTTGTTTCGCACACTGATTGACCATAACTCGACCACCCTTTGGAAGTTTTTTTATGAAACTTCACACATTCAATTAGACCACGAACCGAAGGTGTGTCGTGCACAAGAATGACAACTCTTGCATAGGTAATTTTTGAGTTATCTCCCTTTTTAGCTCACCTGAGCGAAGCTCATGTGAGCTATTGTTACCGCAATGTGTCCGTCGTCGTCCGTCGTCGTCCGCCGTCCGTCGTCTGTGAACATTTTCAAACGTCTTCCCCTCGGTAACCATTGGGCCTATAGTCACCAAACTTCATGGTCATGGTCATTAGGTAGGGGGATTACAAAATTGTTAAAATGAAGTCATCATGTAATCCAAGATGGCCGCCGTCTAAAAATAGCACAAATTCTTCAAAAATCTTGTTCTCAAGAACCGCCAACCGAATTTCGACAAAACTTGGTAGGAATGATCGATGTACATTGCTCTTTCAAAGTTGTTAAAATTGTGACCCCGGGGTCAAAAATGGGCGTGGCCCGTGGGGTCAAATTGAGGTCAAATTTTATTTTTGACTGAATATGGTCATGTCATATATCAAATCGAAGGTATCAATGAGGCGATCAGTCTGGTGCATTTTTTGTCAAAATCGGATTGTTATGTCGTACAAGATGGCCGCTGAAAGGTCAAAAGGTCGTTCTTTTATTAGAGATTTCAAAATTCTTCTTCACATGAACCGCTTGGCCCATGGTAGCCAAACTTAAAAGTTATGGTCCATGGGTGAAGCCTTTTCAGATTTGTTAAAATGGAGGTCATCGCTAATCCAAGATGGCCGCCGTTCTAAAAATAGCATAAATTCTTAAAAAAAAATCTTTCCTCTCGTGAACCGCTAGCCGGATTTCGACGAAACTTGGTAGGAATGATCGATGTACAATGCTCTTTCAAAGTTGTTAAAATGGTGTCCCCGGGGTCAAAAATGGGCGTGGCCCGTGGGGTCAAATTGGGGTAAAATTTTATTTTTGACCGAATATGGTCATGTTATATATCAAATCGAAGGTATCAATGAGGCGATCACTCTGGTACATTTTTTGTCGAAATCGGATTGTTATGTCATCCAAGATGGCCGCCGAAATGTCAAAAGGTTGTTCTTTTATTAGAGATTTCAAAATTCTTCTTCACATGAACCGCTTGGCCCATGGTAGCCAAACTTAAAAGTTATGGTCCATGAGTGAAGCCTTTTCAGATTTGTTAAAATGGAGGTAATCGCTAATCCAAGATGGCCGCCGTCTAAAAATAGTATAAATTCTTAAAAAATCTTCTTCTCATGAACCACTGGCCGGATTTCGACTAAACTTGGTAGGAATGATCGATTTACAATGCTCTTTCAAAGTTGTGAAAATGGTGACCCCGGGGTCAAAAATGGGCATGGCCCGTGGGGTCAAATTTTATTTTTGACTGAATATGCTCATGCCATATATCAAATTGAAGGTATCGATGAGGCGATTGCTCTGGTGCAATATTTGTCGGAATCGGATGATTATGTCATCCATGATGGCCACCAAAAGGTCCATTTATTCAAGATTTTGAACGTCTTTTTCTCAGGAACCACATGGCCGATGCTGGCCAAACTTCATAGGAAGTTAAAGATCCTTGGGTGAAGCATTTTCAGATTTTGTAAAAATTATGATCCGTCGCTTAATCCAAGATGACCGCCATCTAAAAATAGCACAATTTCACAATGTCACATTCTCCTCTGGTGTTCATGGAGTCAGGTGAGCGAATCAGGGCCATCATGGCCCTCTTGTTTAATTGTATCCCCCGGACTCTATGGGATACTATGGATTTGACAGCGGGCTGCGTCCGCATACGTCCGTATACGCGTCCGCGTCCGCCACAGACACTTCTTGTCCGGAGCATAACTCGAACACCCTTTGGAATATTTTCATGAAACTTCACACATGCATAGACCACGACCCGAAGGTGTGCCGTGCACAAGAATGATGACAACTCTTGCATAGCTAATTTTTTAGTTATCTCCCGTTTTTGTTTCGCACACTGATTGACCATAACTCGACCACCCTTTGGAATGTTTTTATGAAACTTCACACATTCAATTAGACCACGAACCGAAGGTGTGTCGTGCACAAGAATGACAACTCTTGCATAGGTAATTTTTGAGTTATCTCCCTTTTTAGCTCACCTGAGCGAAGCTCATGTGAGCTATTGTTACCGCAATGTGTCCGTCGTCGTCCGTCGTCGTCCGCCGTCCGTCGTCTGTGAACATTTTCAAACGTCTTCCCCTCGGTAACCATTGGGCCTATAGTCACCAAACTTCATGGTCATGGTCATTAGGTAGGGGGATTACAAAATTGTTAAAATGAAGTTATCATGTAATCCAAGATGGCCGCCGTCTAAAAATAGCACAAATTCTTCAAAAATCTTGTTCTCAAGAACCGCCAACCGAATTTCGACAAAACTTGGTAGGAATGATCGATGTACATTGCTCTTTCAAAGTTGTTAAAATTGTGACCCCGGGGTCAAAAATGGGCGTGGCCCGTGGGGTCAAATTGAGGTCAAATTTTATTTTTGACTGAATATGGTCATGTCATATATCAAATCGAAGGTATCAATGAGGCGATCAGTCTGGTGCATTTTTTGTCGAAATCGGATTGTTATGTCGTACAAGATGGCCGCTGAAAGGTCAAAAGGTCGTTCTTTTATTAGAGATTTCAAAATTCTTCTTCACATGAACCGCTTGGCCCATGGTAGCCAAACTTAAAAGTTATGGTCCATGGGTGAAGCCTTTTCAGATTTGTTAAAATGGAGGTCATCGCTAATCCAAGATGGCCGCCGTCTAAAAATAGCATAAATTCTTAAAAAATCTTCCTCTCGTGAACCGCTAGCCGGATTTCGACGAAACTTGGTAGGAATGATCGATGTACAATGCTCTTTCAAAGTTGTTAAAATGGTGTCCCCGGGGTCAAAAATGGGCGTGGCCCGTGGGGTCAAATTGGGGTCAAATTTTATTTTTGACCGAATATGGTCATGTTATATATCAAATCGAAGGTATCAATGAGGCGATCACTCTGGTACATTTTTTGTCGAAATCGGATTGTTATGTCATCCAAGATGGCCGCCGAAATGTCAAAAGGTTGTTCTTTTATTAGAGATTTCAAAATTCTTCTTCACATGAACCGCTTGGCCCATGGCAGCCAAACTTAAAAGTTATGGTCCATGGGTGAAGCCTTTTCAGATTTGTTAAAATGGAGGTCATCGCTAATCCAAGATGGCCGCCGTCTAAAAATAGCATTAATTCTTAAAAAATCTTCTCATGAACCGCTAGCCGGATTTCGACTAAACTTGGTAGGAATGATCGATTTACAATGCTCTTTCAAAGTTGTGAAAATAGTGACCGCGGGGTCAAAAATGGGCATGGCCCGTGGGGTAAAATTGGGGTCAAATTTTATTTTTGACCGAATATGCTCAGGCCATATATCAAATTGAAGGTATCGATGAGGCGATTGCTCTGGTGCAATATTTGTCGGAATCGGATGATTATGTCATCCATGATGGCCACCAAAAGGTCCATTTATTCAAGATTTTGAACGTCTTTTTCTCAGGAACCACATGGCCGATGCTGGCCAAACTTCATAGGAAGTTAAGATCTTTGGGTGAAATGACAGTCATTGCTTAATCCAAGATGACTGCCATCTAAAAAAATTTTTAAAACACATGATCTCAATGTCACATTCTCCTCTGGTGTTCATGGAGTCAGGTGAGCGAATTAGGGCCATCATGGCCCTCTTGTTTGTTTTCGCACACTAATTTCCTGTCCGGAGCATAAGTCGACCACCCTTTGGAATATTTTCATGAAACTTCACACATGCATAGACCACGACCCGGAGGTGTGTCGCGCACAAGAATGACAACACTTGCGTAGCTAATTTTTTAGTTATCTCCCTTTTTAGCTCGACTATTTGAAGAATATGTAGAGCTTATGTTGTCACCCCGGCGTCACCGTCACGCCTTGGTTAAGGTTTTTAGTCAAGTTTGTATATGCAATACTACTGGCCCTACACCCACCATACTTGGACAACTTCATCTCCTAGTGATGTACATCAATAACCCCTGATCTATATTTGACCTTGACCTACATTTCCTCTTGAATTACTTGGTTAATTCCCATTGGTTAAGGTTTTTAGTCAACCTTGGTTAAGGTTTTTAGTCAAGCTTGTATATGCAATACTACTGGCCCTACACCAACCATACTTGGACAACTTCATCTCCTAGTGATGCACATCAATAACCCCTGATCTATATTTGACCTTGACCTACATTTCCTCTTGAATTACTTACTTAATTCCCCTTGGTTAAGGTTTTTAGTCAACCTTGGTTAAGGTTTTTTTTTCAAGCTTGTACATTGAATACTATTGTGCATCCAGACACCATACTTCGACAACCTTTTCTCATAGGTATGTACATCAATAACCCCTGATCTATATTTGACCTTGACCTACATTTCCTCTTGAATTACTTACTTAATTCCCCTTGGTTAACGTTTTTAGTCAAGCTTGTAGATGGAATACTCCTGGCCCTACACCAACCATACTTGGACAACTTCATCTCCTAGTAATGTACATCAACAACCCCTGACCTATATTTGACCTTGACCTACATTTAACCTTGAATCACTTACTTAATTCCCCTTGGTTAAGGTTTTTACTCGACCTTGGTTAAGCTTTTTACTCAAGCTTGTACATGGAATACTATTGTACATACAGACACCATACTTGGACAACCTTTTCTCATAGTGATGTACATCAATAACCCCTGATCTATATTTGACGTTGACCTACATTTCCACTTGAATTACTTACTTAATTCTCTTTGGTTAAGGTTTTTAGTCAGCTTGTAGATGGAATACTCATGGCCCTACACCAACCATACTTGGACAACTTCATCTCCTAGTGATGTACATCAACAACCCCTGACCTATATTTGACCTTGACCTACATTTAACCTTAAATTACTTACTTAATTCCCCTTGTTTAAGGTTTTTACTCAACCTTGGTTAAGGTTTTTAGTCAAGCTTGTAGATGGAATACTATTGTGCATACAGACACCATACTTGGATAACTTTTTCTCATAGGGATGTACATCAATGACCCCTGACCTTTATTTTACCTTCACCTACATTTAACCTTGAATTACTTGCTTAATGTTTATAGTCAAGCTTGTATATGGAATACTTCTGGGCCTACATCAACCATACTTGGACAACTTCATCTCCTAGTGATGTACATCAATAATCCCTGACCTATTTTTGACCTTGACCTACTTTTATCCTTGGATTACTTAGTTATCTCCCCTTAGTTACGGTTTTTACTCAAGCTTGTATATGGTATACTCCTGGGCCTACAGCAACCATACTTGGAAAACTTTATCTCCTAATGATGTACATCAATAACCCCTGACCTATATCTGACATTGACCTACATTTAACCTTGAATTACTTACTTAATTCCCATTGGTTAAGGTTTTTACTCGACCTTGGTTAAGCTTTTTACTCAAGCTTGTACATGGAATACTATTGTACATACAGACACCATACTTGGACAACCTTTTCTCATAGTGATGTACATCAATAACCCCTGATCTATATTTGACGTTGACCTACATTTCCACTTGAATTACTTACTTAATTCTCTTTGGTTAAGGTTTTTAGTCAAGCTTGTAGATGGAATACTCATGGCCCTACACCAACCATACTTGGACAACTTCATCATCTCCTAGTGATGTACATCAACAACCCCTGACCTATATTTGACCTTGACCTACATTTAACCTTAAATTATTTACTTAATTCCCCTTGGTTAAGGTTTTTACTCAACCTTGGTTAAGGTTTTTAGTCAAGCTTGTAGATGGAATACTATTGTGCATACAGACACCATACTTGGATAACTTTTTCTCATAGGGATGTACATCAATGACCCCTGACCTTTATTTTACCTTCACCTACATTTAACCTTGAATTACTTGCTTATGTTTATAGTCAAGCTTGTATATGGAATACTTCTGGGCCTACATCAACCATACTTGGACAACTTCATCTCCTAGTGATGTACATCAATAATCCCTGACCTATATTTGACCTTGACCTACTTTTATCCTTGGATTACTTAGTTATCTCCCCTTGGTTACGGTTTTTACTCAAGCTTGTATATGGAATACTCCTGGGCCTACAGCAACCATACTTGGCATCTCCTAGTGATGTACATCAATAACCCCTGACCTATATCTGACATTGACCTACATTTAACCTTGAATTACTTACTTAATTTCCCTTGGTTAATGTTTTTAGTCAACCTTGGTTAAGGTTTTTATGCAGGCCGCAGCCACCTTCATTGTCAAACTATGTGTACATCGACAACCCTCGTAGTCGAGCTATGCTGTTCTCCTACAGCTCTTGTTTGTTTTGCGCACTCTACAAACTGGACAATAATGCATGAAGACCAGTTTTCTCGTGTGCTCTGTACACCTTACCTGTAGAGAGAACAATAGAGACTGGGAGAACCATTCACCTGTGCATATGCTAGCATGTGCTACCATGTGCAAATGTCCAGTCTTGACCACTCTGACCACAGGTAATTTATACAGGTAAATTACTACATTGGATATTACATTTCCGTAAACTGTGTTGAAAATATTGTGGCATTATGTGGACCTGTGCAGATATATGTAGATAATTATAGGGCTATTCAAAAAAATAATCTGGCTCCAGTATCAAGCATTATTATTTTTAATTTTAAACTTTTTTTTTCCATTTTTTTTTTTCAAATTCTTTTTCAATTGTTGTCTAGTAGCATAAGGTCGTAAGTGCTATATACAGACTATTCACCTGTGCATGTGCAACTGACCACTGACCACTTACAGGTAATTTATACAGGTACGGTAAATGATTATATTACATTTCCGTAAACTGTGTTGAAAATATTGTGGCAATATGTGGACCTGTGCATATATGATATGTAGATAAATATAGGACTATTAAAAAACATTCTGTGCTCCAATAGGGAGCATTCTTTTTTTATTTTTTTTAAATTTAATTTTTTTTTCCATTTTATTTTTACATTCTTTTTCAATTTTTTAACTGACCACTAACTTATTACAGGTAATTTATACAGGTACATTATTACATTTCCGTAAACTGTGTTGACAATACTGTGGCAGTATGTGGACCTGTGCAGATATATGTAGATAAATATAGGACTATTAACAAAAATTCTGGGCTCCAGTAGCGAGCATTATTTATTATGCCCCCCGCCACCGAATGGTGAGGGGGGCATATAGTGTTACCAGCGTCCGTACGTACGTACGTATGTACGTAACCTTAATGCTGGGTAAATGGCTTATAATTTCCGCCCCCGCTAAGCCCAGGGTCAAGGTTACAGACTTGGTGCGTTCGAAACCTTAACGCTCGGGTAAATGGCTTATAATTTCTGTTTCCTTGCTCGGATCTGCTTCACATTTCACACACGCATTGCTCCAATGGTCCTCTACCGCCCTGTGACAAATCCACATTCGTCCCGCCCCCTCTAAGCCCAGGGTCAAGGTCACAGACTTGGTGCGTTCGAAACCTTAACGCTCGGGTAAATGGCTTATAATTTCTGTTTCCTTGCTCGGATCTGCTTCACGTTTCACACACGCATTGCTCCAATGGTCCTCTACCGCCCTGTGACAAATCCACATTCGTCCCGCCCCCGCTAAGCCTAGGGTCAAGGTCACAGACTTGGTGCATTCCAAACCTTAACGCTCAGGTAAATGGCTTGTAATTTCTGTGTCCTTGCTCGGATCTGCGTCACATTTCTCACACGCATTGCTCCAATGGTCCTGTACCACCCTGTGACAAATCCACATTCGTCCTGCCCCCGCTAAGCCCAGGGTCAAGGTCACAGACTTAGTGCATTCGAAACCTTAACGCTCGGGTAAATGGCTTATAATTTCTGTTTCCTTGCTTAGATCTGCTTCACATTTCACACACGCATTGCTCCAATGGTCCTCTACTGCTCTGTGACAAATCCACATTCGTCCCTCCACCGCTAAGCCCAGGGTCAAGGTCACAGACTTGGTGCGTTTGAAACCTTAACGCTCGGATAAATGGCTTGTAATTTCTGTGTCCTGGCTCGGATCTGCTTCACATTTCACACACGCATTGCTCCAATGGTCCTCTACCGCCCTGTGACAAATCCACGTTCGTCCTGCCCCCGCTAAGCACAGGGTCAATGTCACAGACTTGGCGCGTTTGAAACCTTAACGCTCGGGTAAATGGCTTGTAATTTGTTTCCTTGCTCGCATCTGCTTCACATTTCACACACGCATTGCTCCAATGCTCCTCTACCGCCCTGTGACAAATCCACATTCGTCCCACCCCCGCTAAGCCCAGGGTCAAGGTCACAGATTTGGTGCGTTCGAAACCTTAACGCTCGGGTAAATGGCTTTTAATCAAATATGCCTCGTTTTCTTTGGCTGCCAGCGGGGGCATTCGTGTGCTGACAGGCCACATTTCTAGTTTTATTTTTGTTTGTATATTACATTTCCGTAAACTGTGTTGAAAATATTGTGGCATTATGTGGACCTGTGCAGATATATGTAGATAAATATAGGACTATTAAAAAAAAATTCTGGGCTCCAGTAGCAAGCATTATTGTATCCCCCGGACTCCGTCGGGGGATACTATGGATTTGACAGCGCGCCGCGTCCGCGTCCGCCGCAGACACTTCTTGTCTGGAGCATAACTCGAACACCCTTTGGAATATTTTCATGAAACTTCACACATGCATAGATCACGACCCGGAGGTGTGTCGCACACAAGAATGACAACTCTTGCATAGCTAATTTTTTAGTTATCTGCCTTTTTGGTTTCTCGCACTGATTTCGTGTCCAGAGCATAACTCCACCACCCTTTGGAATATTTTCATGAAACTTCACACATGCATAGACCACGACCCGAAGGTGTGTCGCGCACAAGAATGACAACTCTTGCATAGCTAATTTTTTAGTTATCTCCCTTTTTTGTTTTGCGCACTGATTGACCATAACTCGACCACCCTTTGGAATATTTTTATGAAACTTAACACATTCAATTAGACCACGAACCAAAGGTGTGTCGTGCACAAGAATGACAACTCTTGCATAGCTAATTTTTGAGTTATCTCCCTTTTTTGTGTTCGCGCACTGATTTCCTGTCCGGAGCATAACTCGACCACCGTTTGGAATATTTTCATGAAACTTCACACATGCATAGACCACGACCCGGAGGTGTGTCGCACACAAGAATGACAACTCTTGCGTAGCTAATTTTTTAGTTATCTCCCTTTTTTGTTTTGCGCACTCTACAAACTGGACAATAATGCATGAAGACCCGTTTTCTCGTCTGCTCTGTACACCTTGTCTCGTGTGCTCTGTACATCTTACCTGTAGAGAGAACAATAGAGACTGGGAGAACCATGGGCTAGCATGGGCTAGCATGTGCAAATGTCCAGTGCTTGACCACTGTTGACCACAGGTAATTTATACAGGTAAATTACTACATTGAATATTACATTTCCGTAAACTGTGTTGAAAATATTGTGGCATTATGTGGACCTGTGCAGATATATGTAGATAAATATAGGACTATTAAAAAAAAAATTATGGGCTCCAGTAGCAAGCATTATTATTTTTAAACTTTTTTTTTCCCTTTTTTTTTTTTCATTTTTTTTTTTTTCATTTTTTTTTCTTCATTTTTTGTCCCGCCTGCTTTAGCAGAAGCGGGACATAGGCATAGCTTTTCCGTCGGCGTCGGCGGCGTCGGCGGCGGCGTTGTCGTCGTCGTCGGCGGCGGCGTCAACATTTCACGTTAAGTTTTTGCGTTTAGCTCACTTTCCACAAAACTATAACTCCTACGACCTCCATACTTGGTATACATCAACACTGTGGTGTAACCATCTCACATAGAGGGAGCCCATGTCACCTTCACCTACTTTTCATGGTTCATTGACCTACTTTTCACATGCATTCAACGTTAAGTTTTTGCGTTTAGCTCTGTTTCTAAAACTTAACGCTCAGGTTAATTTTCATTGTAACTTCTGTTTCCCTCAATGAAATGCTTTAATATTCCATACATGCATTTGTAACAACATCCCGCATCATTCTACAGAAAGCCCATGGTGCCCGCTAACCCCAAAGGTCAAGGTCACTGACTTAGAAATTTCTGTGTTTGGAAAAATTAACGCTCACTTTATGGTTTAATATTCCATACATGCATTTGTGACAACATCCCGCATAATTCTAAAGAAAGCCCATGGTGCCCGCTAACCCCAAATAACACCAAAGGTCAAGGTCACTGACTTAGAAACTTCTGTGTTTGGAAAAATTAACGCTCACTTTATGGTTTAATATTCCATACATGCATTTGTAACAACATCCCGCATCATTCTACAGAAAGCCCATGGTGCCCGCTAACCCCAAATAACCCCAAAGGTCAAGGTCACTGACTTAGAAATTTCCGTGTTTGCACAAATTAACGCTCACTTTATGGTTTCATATCCCATACATGCATTTGTAACAACATCCCGCATCATTCTACAGAAAGCCCATGGTGCCCGCTAACCCGAAAGGTCAAGGTCACTGACTTAGAAATTTCCGTGTTTGGAAAAATTAACGCTCATTTTATGTTTTAATATTCCATACATGCATTTGTAACAACATCCCGTATCATTCTACAGAAAGCCCATGGTGCCCGCAAACCCCAAAGGTCAAAGTCGCTGACTTAGAAATTAACGCTCAGTTTATGCTTTAATATTCCATACATGCATTTGTAACAACATCCCGCATCATACTACAGAAAGCCCATCATTCTACAGAAAGCCCATGGTGCCCGCTAACCCCAAAGGTCAAGGTCACTGATTTTCCGTTGTTTGGAAAAATTTAAAAATTAACGCTCAGTTTATGCTTTAATGTTCCATACATGCATTTGTAACAACATCCCGCATCATTCTACAAAAAGCCCATAGTGCCCGCTAACCCCAAAGGTCAAGGTCACTGACTTAGAAATTTCCGTGTTTGGAAAAGTTAACGCTCAGTTTATGCTTTAACATTTCATACAAGCATCTGTAACAACATCCCGCATCATTCTACAGAAAACCCATGGTGCCCGCTATCCCCAAAGGTCACTGACTTAGAAATTAAAGCTCAGTTTATGCTTTAATATTCCATACATGCATTTGTAACAACATCCCGCATCATTCTGCAGAAAGCCCATAATTCTACAGAAAGCCCATGGTGCCCGCTAACCCCAAAGGTCAAGGTCACTGACTTAGAAATTTCCGTGTTTGGAAAAATTAACGCTCTGTTTATGCTTTAATATTTCATACATGCATTCGTAACAACATCCCGCATCATTCTACAGAAAGCCCATGGTGCCCGCTGACCCCAAAGGTCAAGGTCACTGACTTAGAAATCCCTTCTCGTGTTTGGAAAAGTTAACGCTCAGTTTATCATTTGAATATTTCATACATGCATTTGTAACACATCCCGCATCATTCTACAGAAAGCCCATGGTGCCCGCTATCCCAAAGGTCAAGGTCACTGACTTAAAGAAATTAACGCTCAGTTTATGCATTAATCCATACATGCATTTGTAACAATCCCGCATCATTCTACAGAAAGCCCATGGTGCCCGCTGACCCCAAAGGTCAAGGTCACTGACTTAGAAATTCCCGTGTTTGGAAAAGTTAACGCTCAGTTTATGCTTTAATATTTCATACATGCATTTGTAACAACATCCCGCATCATTCTACAGAAAGCCCATGGTGTCCCGCTATCCCCAAAGGTCAAGGTCACTGACTTAGAAATTAACGCTCAGTTTATGCATTAATATTCCATACATGCATTTGTAGCAACATCCCAGCATCATTCTACAGAAATCCGCCCATCATTCTACAGAAAGCCCCATGGTTGCCCCGCTAAACCCCAAAGGTCAAGGGTCACTGACTTAGAAATTTCCGTGGTTTGGAAAAAATTAACCCGCTCAGTTTTTAAAGCTTTAACTATTTCATACATGCAATTTTGTAACAACTCCTGCATCATTCTTAGAGAAAAGGCCCATGGTGCCCGCTATCCCCAAAGGTCAAAAAGGTCACTGACTTACGAAATTAACGCTTTGGTTTTATGCATTAATATTTCAATACATGCATTTTGTAACAACATCCGCCTTCATCACAGAAAGCCCGCCTTCTACAGAAAGCCCATGGTGCCTGCTAACCCCAAAGGTCAAGGTCACTGACTTAGAAATTTCCGTGTTTGGAAAAATTAACGCTCTGTTTATGCTTTATATTTATACATGCATTTGTAAACAACATCCCGATCATTCTACACAGAAAGCCCATGGTGCCGTGACCCCAAAGGTAAGGTCACTGACTTAGAAATTTCCGTTTGTTTTGGAAAAGTTTAACGCTCAGTTTTATGCTTTAATATTTCTTATACATGATTTGTAACAAAATTCCCGCTCATTCTACCAGAAAGCCTGGTGCCCGCTGACCCAAAGGTCAAGGTCACTGACTTAGAAATTCCGTGTTTGGAAAAAGTTAACGCTCAGTTTATGCTTTAAATATTCCTTATTTGCTTTGGTAACCAATCCCACATATTTCTACAGGAAAGCCCAGGTGCCCGCTATCCCCAAAAGTCAAGGTCACTGGACTTAGGAAAATTAACGCTCAGTTTATGCATTAAATTTATTCCTACATGCATTTGTAACAACATCCCGCATCATTCTACAGAAAGCCGCCTATTAATTTCTACAGAAAGCCCATGGTGCCGCTAACCCCAAAGGTCAAGGTCACTGACTTAGAAATTCCGTGTTTGGAAAATAACGCTCAGTTTATGCTTAATATTTCATACATGCATTTGTAACAACATCTCGCATCATTCTACAGAAAGCCCATGGTGCCCGCTAACCCCAAAGGTCAAGGTCACTGACTTAGAAATTTACATGTTTGGAAAAGTGAACGCTCAGTTTATGCTTTAATATTCCATACATGCATTTGTAACAACATCCCGCATCATTCTACAGAAAGCCCATGGTGCTCACTAACCCCAAGGTTATTACAAGCTCCTTATATACTATCAAACTGCGCCAGGCGGGACATTTTGCTCCGCGGAGCTCTTGTTTTTTCAATTTTTGTCTAGTAGCATAAGGTCGTAAGTGCTATATACAAACTATTCACCTGTGCATGTGCTAGCATGTGCAACTGACCACTGACCACTTACAGGTAATTTATACAGGTAAATGATTATATTACATTTCCGTAAACTGTGTTGAAAATATTGTGGCAACATGTGGACCTGTGTATATATGATATGTAGATAAATATAGGACTATTAAAAAACATTCTGGGCTCCAGTAGGGAGCATTATTTATTTATTTTTTTTCCATTTTTTTTTTTTACATTCTTTTTCAATTTTTTAACTGACCACTAACTTATTACAGGTAATTTATACAGGTACATTATTACATTTCCGTAAACTGTGTTGACAATATTGTGGCAGTATGTGGACCTGTGCAGATATATGTAGATAAATATAGGACTATTGACAAAAATTCTGGGCTCCAGTAGCGAGCATTATTATTATTTTCTTTTTTGTATATTACATTTCCGTAAACTGTGTTGAAAATATTGTGGCATTATGTGGACCTGTGCAGATATATGTAGATAAATATAGGACTATTAAAAAAAAATTCTGGGCTCCAGTAGCAAGCATTATTATTTTTAATTTTTAAACTTTTTTTTTCCATGTTTTTTTTTCATTTTATTTTTCAAATTCTTTTTCAATTTTTGTCTAGTAGCATAAGGTCGTAAGTGCTATATACAGACTATTATCATATAATAAAACAATTATTGACTAATGAGCCATAGAATATAATCTGATATTCTATGGCTCACTAGTCAATAATTGTATATGTTCGGGCCAGTGAAAATTGCTTTCGGGCCCAGGCTCGAGGTCAAGGCGGGACAAGGCGAGGCATCTGATTCCGCGGAATTCTTGTTTACTTATCTCCCTTTGTTGTTTCGTGCTCTGATTTTGTATCCAGAGCATAACTCGAACACCCTTTGGAATATTTTTATGCCCCACCACGATAGTGGAGGGGGCATTTAGTGTTACCCTTGTCCGTCCGTCCGCACACACGAATGGGTACTTGTAAGCGTACGGGGATCTTATTGGGTAGGGTTAGGATAGTGTTGGGTACTCTTGTTGGGTATTTTTATACAGTAAAAACCCAACAAGTATTCATTTGTAGGAACATGTGTCCCGTCCTCCCGTCCGTCCGTCCGTCCGTCACAAAACTTTAACACTCGGGTAAATGTCTCATAATTTCTTCATCCTTCGACCGATCTGCTTCATATTTCATATACACATTGCTCTGATGGTTCACTACCGCCCTGTGCCAAATCCACGTTCGTCCTGCCCCCGCCAAGCCCAGGGTCAAGGTCACATACTTGGTGCTTCAAAAACTTTAACGCTCAGGGTATTTCTTATAATTTCTGTTTTCTTTCACGGATCAGCTTCATATTTCATATACACATTGCTCTAATGGTCCTCTACCGCCCTGTGCCAAATCCAACTCGCTCGATTAATCAGATCCCAGTATGTCGGGCGCGTTGCCATACTTTACGACCGAGTTCTTCGCCACCGCAAGATGACGAAAGACAAAGGCGACACATTGTGGAATATTAATGTCAACGTACCCGCCCGCTCGATGAAAGGTATACTGATGTTGTTCGAGGAGGGTCGGTTCGCGCTTGGGGCTAGAAAATCCGACAAATACTATAACCCCAAAATCACGAAGGTAGAGGTGACGATCGAGGGAGTACCCAAACCAGCAGTGGGACGAAGTAAGAAAACATTTTGCTTCCGGCTCTAAGCGTTCCCCGGAGGTTGCCGCGGTTGCCAAAGACCTGCAGCTCTCGGACGTCTCCCTCTCGGATTTTCTGACTACCAAATACGCTCTATGGCTAGACATGCGAGCCAGCGACGACGACCAAATGCACGGTAGCGGACGCCAAGTTGAGAACGCTAGTGAGGGTGTGATGATCCAGATAACCAAAGAGGCGGATGGAGCCGGGCCATTGAACGTGTACTTATATATAATAACAGACGCACAACTCAACATCGAAGATGGTCAATACGTCTCAGCTTTATACTAATTTTAGCAATCAATACCAATTCACGATTGGAGATGCCCACTCTGCCATAATATGTGGGCAGACAGGATGCGGAAAAACGGTTTTCATCCTCGACTTACTCGAGGGCTCCTACCACGATGCCTTTCGTCACATTGTGATCCTGTGTCCCACTGTGCGGCACAACGATACTTATCAGCGGCGCCTGTGGATATGGACCGACCCTGAGGTATACGTCGTTGACCCCGGCGACAGACTTCACGGTTGGCTGCGTGTCTTCTATCAAATATTCCAGGGAGAGCCCACCCTATACGTGATTGACGACTGCTCGGCCAAGGCGGCGATGACCAAAAAGAAGGACATGCTCTCCGAGCTCGCATTTTCTGGCCGCCATGCGAGGCAAAGCGTATGGATCTCCACTCAGAAGTACAACGCCGTCCTAAAGGATCTGCGCGAGCAAACGAAATGGGTCGCCCTCTTCCACTGCAAGGACCGAGACTCATTCGATGAATGTCTTAGAGAGAACGACGTTATCCCAACGCGCGAGGAGCGCCTGGAGGTTCGACAGATACTTTCGGAAACTAAGCACACCAAGCTTCTGCTAAAGACTGATCAACCAACTGCTTATAATGTAATTAATTAGTAACTGCTGAGTACATGCTTAACAATGCTGAACAATTACTGAGCAATGCTGAATAAATGCTGAGCAATGTTGAACAATGCTTAACAAATACTTAACAATGCTGAGAAAATGCTTAACAATGCTGAGCAATTGCTAAGAATTTGTTGCTCCGCTGCGAGCTTTATTGCGAGCATAACGGTGATCATAAGTATCTGGTGGTGCGCTTGGCAATATGTTAGACTTATGAGACTTGTAAGAATAGCTAAGTTAATAATTTTCAGAAAATTAACAATAATGAACTGCGACGAACTTCTCGATCAGCTAATGGAAGAAACAGTCGCTCCGACTGCCGACACGACTGAAACTGTAGGAACACCTGTCAGCACGACTGCCGGCACGGCTGCCGATACGGTTCCGAAAGAAAATGAAAACGCGGCGCGACGCGAGCGGTTGGTTGCGCTGGTTGCTGGGGGACAATCGGATCATTATCTCGGTAGGCGTCTCTCAGTTTGTCAGGTGGATAAGATGTCAGATGCGGAGGTCGATACAATGTACGCGCGATACGAATCCAAATTAGGTGCGGAGATGACAAAAACTCTCGGATCGGCGGCTATTCATTTGTGACTACCACCGTTAGTATACTTCTCCCTATACCAGACACCGCGGGGTTGGATTCTTCGCGATCTAGAGATCGACCCTTTTATATAGGACACACTCTTAGAACAGCATGCTGCTCAATTTATCACAAGTTTGGAATGTACTTAGCTCCGCTGACAACCGCGTTGACCACGGGTAAACACTGTCAATTTGGACATGTATGCCCACGAACTATAAGCTCAGAAAATGATGACACAAGACGCACCTGCGAGAGTGACGGAGTTGAACCCGATTGTTCCAACACAATCGAACCCGAGTGTTACTCCGCCACTGGATGACATACCGCATATAAAAAATCCCAAAAGACAGGCGGCTGGGCGAGCAGCGGCTGCCACACGAAAAGCTAAACAAGATAAAATACTCGCCGAGCTTCGAGAGGCCAAACGGTCGTTGCAATCGGAGACAGAGACGGCAAAACACCCGGTGGCAGCTGTTTCTCCCCCAATCGCGATTGGATTGGAACCGATTGCTCCAACTGATTGGATCCCGTGGGTTGTTGTTGGTGGTCTGTCGGTTGTGGGCACTTTGTATGTGCTTTACCGTTTCAACAACAGGTCCCCCCTATCATCAACAAGGTTGAAATTGAAAAAACAACCCACAACACTGTTGGATGCGGTTCCAATCCAATCGCGTTCAACAGTGTTGGGGGATGTGCCCCATTTAAACATTAAACGCGATCCCTTTTATATGCAATAATGGCTGAACGTGATGGTAAAATCATAGTGAATGCGCTTTATCACGCCGTGGTGATATCGGGTCTCAGTATCGTGTATGCTCGAGCAGGAAAGATGGTCTTAGGAGGGCCCGCTCCCAAATTGGACTTTACTGTGAGAGACATAGGGCTCGTGACCTTGGGTGTAATGGGTGCAGTTTGGACCTGAGATTATCTAATTAAAGCTGGAATTCTACCCATTAATATATGGAAATAAAATGGCTACGATCGGAATAATAGTAGGAGGAGCGCTCGTGAACGCATTGGCGTTCAGCGGCAGCAACTTTCTATTCTCTAAACTGCAAAACTCGAACGCGGATGAGGAGCGCGAGCGTCACGATTTAGCTGTAGAACAACTCAATAGCGCAGAGGAAGCATGGTCGAAAAAACGAACCGCCCATCTGCACTGGGTCAACGAAGAGCTTCGCCGCGAGAATCGCACCACGCAAACTTTTCAGAACGTTGAAGAAGTCTCGATCCAATGAAATTGGCACTAGATCGCGAGCCCCAACTTTCAGATTTCTATGTACCGTCAGAGGCCCAAAAAGACCGCGAGATCGCGTTCATCGTCGTGGGAATGGCTGCGACGGGTCTCGTCAGCTACTATATATTCAATCGAGATTGAAATAAGCAATTGAACTTGTTTAAATATATATATATATAACGATGTTAGTTGACGATCTTTATTACGCTTTGATCGATGTAGGCTACACGGCCCTTAAACACCGTATAGCTGGCACAAAGGGTATGATCCGTCTGGCCCAAGATTCTCTCGAGACGTGGCGCGAGGACGAAAAAACGGCCACCCTTTTCGCAAAGCGGATGTTAGATTCCCCCACCAATCCTGGGGGATTGGATTCCTCCGAGTTCCTTCAGAACTTAACCTCCAAAATCAATCGCGATTGTACTTCCAACAAAGGTTTTATTTTATTATTAACGACGCAGTTACCGGACGAGCTGACGAGTGCATGTTGGAGATTGTCCGATATATTAGAATACTTCGCATACGATGAACACGCGCAAACTTGATACCAAACTAACGCGCAAGCTGGCGAATACGTACTATAGCCCATGCGGCTACGGAAGGGACTCGCGGCCATCAAGAAACCTGCGGCGGCGACCAAGGTCCGAAACGCTGTCAAGGAATGGCTCAGAAGCAGGCCATCTGGCAGATCTATTTACCCGCACCTCACAATATTCCGCGCCCGAAATTCGACGTGCCGGTGCCGAACCAAGTTCACCAAGCGGATCTCCTGTTTCTCCCTCACGATCGCGTCGGTCGCAAGACGTACAAGTACGCACTGACAGTCGTTGACGTAGCGAGTCGTTATAAGGGGGCTGAGCCGTTGGCCACTAAAGAGTCTAAGGAGGTGGCCGAGGCTCTTTCCCCCCCGAATATATAAGAGGAGTCCTCTCAAATGGGCCGAATCTTTCCAGGTCGATCCCTGGCCGCGAGTTCATGGGCGCGGTCTCTCATCTATTGTCTAAGCACAAAGTTTCTGTCAGACGCGGCCGCGTCAACATCCACTGGGACCAGGGGATCGTGGAGCGCTTCAATCGAACCCTGGCTGAGAGACTGTTCGGACACCAATATGCCAAAGAACTTGTAGACCCTCATTCGCGATCGACCAAGTGGGTGGCCAGACTGCCCGCCGTGGTCTCCGCACTGAACGGAGAGGTGACCAGATTGATAGGTAAGAAGCCTGTAGATGCTATCAAGTTTAAAAGGGTGACGAGCAAACCCTCTGCCGTCTCGCGCGGGCGACCCATTGGTTTAGAGGAGCAGCAATCGCCGATTGCACTTCCATCGGATATTGACGTCCGGTACCTCTATCAACCGGGAGAGCTCGAAGGTGGCAGCCGCCGCGCGACTGATCCCGTGTGGTCTCTCAATGTATATCATCTAGATCGATCTATTACCAAACCCGATGAGCCCGTGCTCTACTATTTGGATGATGAGACATCTCGAGGGTTTGTTCGCGAAGAACTTCTCGCGGTGCCTTCTGACACCCAGTTACCCCTGGTTACCCCCGAGTCTTTAGATTTCTTAAAATTAATTAAAGAGGTTCCGTATGTATTCCGTCCGGTAACACGCGTCTTTTATCGTAGTACGCCGAGAGTCCTAATTTTCGTTGACAGTACGTTTTCATAACGCTGTCTTTCATTTTAAATCCTCTATTTTGCGCTACATCTATAATGTGTTTTCCATCTTCTGTAGTTTCACTTAGTACTCGTTTATATCTATCCCAATTTAAATTGTTAGTTCTCTTGGACATTCCTTTCGCAGAGTTTTTATTAATTGAATTAAGTTTTTCTACGAAATAACACTTACTAGATAACGCTATCGCCCTATCTCCGCTAAATTCCATTTTGAAAAGTCCTGGCTCTCTTTCGCTCCATTTATCCCAAGCCAACCATTTCTTTTTTACTTTTTCAGACTCGTCTAGTAAGTTAGGTCTAATCAATTCCTCTATCGTTTTTCCACTAACTCCTATATACATACTATCCGTGTCCATCTGTATTAATTCGAAGTCTTCCCTTTTTACGTATTTGTCTAGAAATTCGTAGTAAAATTCCAACATTCTCAATTTAGCGTGTTGATAAACCGCTATTCCACAGTGGAAGGGTCTCTTTATTGCACACCTGGGTTTTCGGTAAGATATTTCGTACGCATCTCCTATCTCTTCCAAATCGTCAAAATACGCGGATCTTAATGCTTTATCAACACATGTTTCGTCTCGCGTATATGTCGTATTTAAATGTCTCTCCGTTGCCTCTATCATTTTTTCACAACACGAGTTTCCTAATAATTTCATTATATCGGCCACCGGTTTCTTATTTGGTTCTACATCCCCCGTTCGTCTTGCGGCTGTAACTTCTTTAGCGAACTATTCGAAGGGTTTACCACTAATATAATCTATAACACGATGAACTCCCGTTATTTCTAGGCCGTGTTTTAAATACTATTTCAACAGTGGCGCGTACAGCAATATTTTAGTGGCCGACATAGATCCCACCAATTTTCTTCCATTTCCTCTAGTTCTGCCAGTATCTTTTAAATATTTTAACATGTGTGCGGGAACTTCATCAACCTCTACTTCTCTGTTTATAAAAAGTGGAGACATTTCAGAAAACTTATCCACCAAGTTGTGTGGAATTTCTATATCCACCTCCGCAAACCCAAACCAGTCTCCGGATAAAACTCTTATTATGTGGGTTATTTATATGATGTATAGTTTCTTTCCCACACGGCATCTCTTTATTTAACGTAGATAAATATAACGCGTTTGCGTCGTACCCCAAAACAGCCTTGCAAGGTTTGGAACCCACTCTAATATTTGAAACACCGGCTTCTGCATATCGTGTAAATACTATTGATGGACCACCAACTAGAGCGTCTTTCATCATTTTGTATGTTTCTTCTTTCGGTGCGCATAGAGCATCCTCCGGTATAATCGTCTTTGAAGATTTTTGTTCTTTAATGGTTCCTCTCAATAAATATTGTATAGCCACACCCGGTAGTGTTACCGCGTCTTTGAAAATATCTACACCCCTGTGTTTATAGAATTCACACATTTTTCCCACTGCTTCTAGGAACGGTGCTACATCTAAATCGTTATAATATTTCAACCAATCTCTGAAAGTTTTCATATTATTTTCTTCGTTGTTGATGACAGTTCACACCTACTAAATATTTCTTTATTAAGTTTATATCGTACTTACTGCTGTTAAAACCTATAACCGGTACTTGCTCTATCCACTGTTCGATCTGGGCGATTTGTTTTTCACGTAAATATTCTGTATTAAATTCGTATCTTGACCATACTTCTTCTCTTATAGCTTTTCCCCTGACTTTCAAATCTTCTACAAATTTTTCTATAAGTTTTGCGGGATCTTTATCACAAATATGAGTTACTGTTCCTAAGAAATTATCTCCTATACTAACGCTTACCGGAACGTGCTCAGCTTCGTACTCTAAACTATTACCGATAGTTTCAACTTCTGGCTGGAGATACGCCTCAAAATCGTATACTATCTGATATGGATAAAGAGTAGTGTCTCAACCGATCTTTATATCTTTACCCGTTCTTTGAAATTCGCATTCCCACATAACTACTAGGTTGAATTCTTTGCTTCTGATAAATTTATCTCTTCTCATTGTGGATGCGCGTTCTTCTTTTTTATGCTTTGCATGAATCTCACATCCGTGCCAGTAACAGCCGTGATATTGATATACGGTATTGGTATCTGGACAGTATCCATCTACTGGAGCTCCTAAAATCCATCTTTCACCTCGGTGTCCGCACTGTTCGTGGTGAATGTGAATTCCCTCCCGCTTTTCCACAGAGTACATCCAATCGATCGCACCATAACTGTTAGAACCTTTTGGGTAGAACGCTTTCTCGAATGACGAACGCGGGCGCTCTAAATAATTACCATCACATATTACTTTTGTCTCGCCTCTCATACATTTTGGTCCGTGTCTCTTCATATTACTCGCTTTCGTGAATTTCTGTTTGCAATTATCGCAGGCGTAAATTTTAGATAGGTTTTTAAGGTTTTTTATCAGAAATGCGTGATTATTAAACAGTCCTATTGTCATTGGTTTATTACCTAGTGTATCATAGTGCGCTGGTACCTTTTTCAACCACCAAACACCACCTTGTGTCGGTTGATATACTTCTATACCGATTTTAAAAAACTCTTCAACCTTTTTCAGATCTGAAAAAGGAATTTGTGAAACCGCATTGCTACCGGTATATTGTTTACTAAGTTCTTTCGCCTTGTCCGTGCATCTGTCAGGTCTGATCTTTTTATCAAGGTGCATAGCTAGACACCTGAACAGACAAAGATCGTCATTATACTTATCTAAAGAATACATACCTTTTCTATTCCTCAACCATTCTGGAAGTTCTCCTCCTGCTACTTCTTTGGATTGTAGTCCCAAATCTATTACCCTACTGCCCTGTATTAACTTTACAAAAACCTCTACCCATCTTACAAACTTCCACTTTGTATTCGGTCTGTCTATTTTATCAGACATTATTCGTGTTTGCTCCTTATCTGACAACCATTTTTTAACGGTTTTCATTGATGATAGTGGTTCGCTACCACCGAGATTTTTGTGAAATATTATAGTTTTAGGTTTTCCATTTTTAGTTTCCTCCATATGTTCTAGCTTGTAAGAATATGAATATCTCAAATAAAAATTTGTTGTTAGATACGGAGCGAGTTTATCGGACATGCGTTCAGACTCGTTAACGTCAATGTTTTTACGAAAGGATAATGTAACTACCCGTCTTCCATTTTCTACCTTTTCCAACGTTTCATCGTGAGCCCCCAATATTTCTTCACCTTTTTCCACTATCGCGCGAACAATAGATTTTTTCTTATTATTTGGGTCGCCTGTGCATCTAATTTGGGATGTGCTTGAAGGTTTGATTACACTGGCCCTTAACCCCGCAATACTTTCTTTTTGAATTCTGTTACCAACTTCTTCCGCTAGTGAGAGGTCTTTAAAGGCTCCTCGTTTGTGGGCGCGGGTAAACCGCTTCATAAACGCCTCATTCTTTGTGGAGTTTATAAGATTTGTCAACCCCCTAACTCTCAACCGTTTACTATAAGTAATCCCTAGAGATTCGGCTTCTCTTCTCAAACTTTCTATTTCTGACGTTATCATATTTTCTGTATATAACCTATGAAATTTATCTGTTCAATTGGATGAACATGATGTTTTTTTTTTCGCGTCCAATTGAATATAAACATATACATATATATATACATAATGGAGTGTGCAACTTGTAAGACTTTTGCATGTAAAGACTATCTACGAAGGCATCTATCGAGATGTAGAAAATTTCCTTGTGTCGCCCCACAATTTCAATGCCCCAGATGCCCTTGTAAGTTCGTAAGTGCCCAAACTCTTTGTAGACATAAGCAACTACGCTGCCCTGTGGCTAAAGGTGAACGCGGTAGACTAGAGCTGGTAGAATTAGTTGCTGATCTGCGAAATAAATTAGCTATATTGGAGGAGAAAAATTCTGAATAAAATTTTGGGTTCAATTTCCAATTTCTTCGTAGAAACTCATATCCGTAAACGAATCGTTGATTTTAAACAGTTTTATAAAATTAGTTTCATCATCTTCAAATAGTTGTTCTCCGATCCTATTTAGTCGCTTCATTTCACGAATTTGATCCTTGTACCAGCGACATAATTGCCGGTATAATATTGTAAATGCAACGTTTTTATCGCAGCGTAATTTATTACGCTGATATTTCATGTATTCGATTTTGCATAGTGTTTTCAATTTATAGTAATATGGGCCAACAAGGACATTATAATATTCCAATTCCCGTTCTATTTTATTATCCATTTTGTTATAATATTTTTTTTATTTTTTTGGTTAATAACCTATTAAATGTATATGTTCAATTGGACGTGAAAAAAAACATGATGTATTATGACACCAATATAATTGGACTACAATCCAACTTTTGGTTGATAGTGGTGGTATCATTTTTTTTTCAAAATTTATAAATTTGCTGTCGGATACAATTTTCTCCTTAACCAATTTTGGAGTTTTTCGGGGGGCGGTGGGATGTGTGCATTTATAGCCGAGGTTAACAGACGGTACACACACTGTTATTTATAGCCGAGTGTATTTCTATGTAAACTGGCTATCTGAATTTATTTTTCACCAACCTCGAGCAGTCGGATAGGAACGGCGTTGTCATGCAGTTGTTTACCATAGCGACCACATTTGTAGGGATAGAAATAAAAAAATGTTTTAGCTCCCGTCGAGACTCGAACTCACGACCCACGTCTCTATAGAGTGTCGCCTTAACCACACGACCACGAAGGCTGTTATGATAAACACAACCTAGTGTTGTACAATTATCGGCTTTTTCGAAATGCAGTCCAATTGAACAAACATTTTTTTTTTTTTTTTTTTTTTTTTTTTCGAAATGCAGTCCAATTTGTTATAATATTTTTTTGTTATAACCTATTAGATTTATATGTTCAATTGGAAAAAACATGATGCATTATGACACCAATTGTCACGTTTTTGTGTTGGTGACCAGTTTGTGCTATTGGACGAAAACGGTGTTTTTCGGGGATAGTGGGGGTAGTATATGAGGAGTCAAAATGATACTACCGTAGGTGGTATCATTTTGACTCCCCATATACTACTCCAGTCTTGCTCTGGGTCTTCCATGTCAGTCTTGAGGAATGATAAGAACATACTTTGTTAGAAACAGAACTGATGTTTCACCGACTGAATGGTGACCAGAGCAGACTCTGATCTGATCAGATGTATGCGCAAATGTATGGGATATATGGCCAGTCTCGCCCTGGGTCTTACAGCTCAGTCTTGAGGAATGATAAGAACATACACTATTAGAAGCACGACTGATGTTTCCCTGACCAGTACCATAACCATGATGAGGCAGACGAGGCGGGCATTTTGCCAATTATTTGTTTTATGAATTAAGAATTAAACAAATCCCTGGGGTGGTGGCGGAGAGAATGCTCACTGACCCCCATGTCGGGACTTGGTTCGCCTCGTCTGGTATTTATCTCTGGTTATGGCCTTGCTGACTGAATGGCGCCAGTGCAGACCCTGATCAGACTGCGCGAATGCGCAGGCTGATCTGGATCTACACGGGTCGCAGATACCATAAGCCACATTTCTCCAGTCAGTCACAAATTAACAGTTTACATTTATTTCTAAAACATTACTGGTAGTCCCTCCAAACTGAAATTGAAACTAAATCGTATAAACGGACTGAATGCATAGATCTGCTAATTGTTGTCGGTCAATGTACATGATGTGTTGGTTCCGTGCTTACTTGCGTCTGACTAGAGCTGGGGCAGAGTTACAGGTTCCCAGTTTATTGCTTAGTTTTCTGTATCCGGCACCCTGTGAGTTGGAACCAGTAAACTTAAAACCTGATGAACTAGAATAGTTTATGGAACGCGTACGAATAGGTAAATCGGTCTCACGGAGGCATTCTGGTGTTTACCATAGACGCAATGTAAATACAAACAATGGAAACCCACCATTCAAATCCGAGTCATTATTTGCGACGAAATGGTGCGAGGTTTCCGAGTGGGTATGACTGTGCTAAATATAGTACACACCGGCCAGGGGGTATGCTTTAGTAGTCCGGTATAACAAAATAATGCAGACATTTTGAGGCCACAGACCCAGTTTGCTTGTAAATCCTGATCCATTGGAGCCCAGTTTCCAGCATATTTCTAGCATTTAAAAGAAATTACTGAGCCTACTTGTCACGTGATGTGAACACTACGTCACCTGACAATTTGATGCTAAACAATATGGCGGACAGGACAAGGTTGATTTTTATTTTCTTAGGAGTAAGTGAACATATTGTTTAATTAGTGAAAATCCGGTGCAGACAGGTTGCAGGTTATGAAAAGGTAGGTTCCACAGCATCCATACGAATAGTGAAAGTGTGAGAGAATGGCCATATTTGGAGGAATCGGTTAAGTTGTATAGTAAAACTAATTGGTGGTTGCTAGCCTATAAGCATTTCCGGGTCATCAGTGGATGTCGTCTGCTTTCTTTGAAACAACTCTAAACGGTGTTAATCAGATGACCCTCTATCATGCTGTAGCAAATCCACGACTCACCACCCAACCCTTACCTCAAGGGCAAGGTCACAAACCTAGCACATTCACAAACTTAACGGTGGGGTAAATGTTGTGTAACTTAATTCTGTTTATTTACAGGGAATACCTTCATATTTCATACATGCATTAATCTGATGATACTCTATCGTACTATAGCAAATCCATGACCCACGTCCCACCCCTTTCCCCAAGGTCAAGGTCACAAACTTAGCACATTCATAAACTTAACGTTGGGGTAAATGTCTTACAACATCTGTTTCCTTTCATGGAACGCATTGCTATGTCATGCATGCATTCATCTGGTGATACTCTATTGTCTTATAACATCTGTTTCCTTTCATGGAACGCCTTGCTATTTCATTCATTCATCTGATGATACCCTATCGTGCTATCGCAAATCCATGACCCACCACTCAACCCTTACCCTAAGGTCAAGGTCACAAACTTAGCATGTTCATAAACTTAACGTTGGGGTAAATGTTGTGTAACTTCTTTTTATTTACAAGGAATACCTTCATATTTCATACATGCATTAATCTGATGATGCTCTATCGTACTATAGCAAATCCATGACCCACCACTTTCCCCAAGGTCAAGGCCACAAACTTAGCACATTCATAAACTTAACGTTGGGGTAAATGTCTTATAATATCTGTTTCATTTCATGGAACTCCTTGATATTTCATACATGCGTTCCATGATGACCCTCTATCATGATGTAGCAAATCCACAACCCACCACCCAACCCTTACCCCAAGGTCAAGGTCACAAACTTAGCACATTCATAAACTTAACGTTGGGGTAAATGTTGTGTAACTTCTGTTTCTTTACAGGGAACACTTTGATATTTATACCCCCCACAACTTGTGGGGTATACTGGAGTCAGGTTGTCCGTCCGTCCGTTCGTGCGTCCGACCGTCACTAAACTTAACTTCAGAGAAATATTGTTATAACTTCTATTTCCTTCATTTAAAATGGTTAATATTTCACATATGTATTCCTGTAAAGCTCTACTATCATGCTGTGCCAAATCCACGACCGTCCAACCCCCGCTGATCCCAAGATCAAGGTCAAGGTCAAATACTTAGTCTCTTTTCAAAACTTATCATCAGAGAAATATTGTTATAACTTCTATTTCCTTCATCTAAAATGCTTAATATTTCACACATGCATTCCTGTAAGGCTCTACTACCATGCTGTGCCAAATACACCACCGTCCAACCCCGCTGATTCCAAGGTCAAGCTCAAATACTTAGTCTCTTTATAAAACTTAACATAAGATAACTATGTTATGCCCGCTAAGCAGAGTCAAGGTCACAAGCCCACACACTTGGACAATTTTACATATTTAGGGGTACCTGGGCCCACGTGGGGGGTATTCCGTAAGCCTCGCTTACTGACCAATCTAGTTCATACATGCATTCAGCTGATGATCCTCTATAATATTGTGCTACAGCAAATCCATGACACCCCACACCTTTCCCCAAGGTGAAGGTCACACACTTAGAACATTCATACATGCATTCCTCATATGAATAGTATCATGCTGTAGAAAATCACCAACTTAGTGCGTTCATAAACTTAACGTTGGGTTAAATTTTGTTTTACTTCTGTTTTCAGGGAACGCATTGATATTTCATACATACGACCCACCTTGCACCACTGGCCCCAATGTCAAGGTCCACTGCACGCCCCTTAACCCAAGGTCAAGTTATATAATATTCATGTTTTTTATGCAACTGTGCCAAGTTTGAGTGAAGGCTGCCAACAGGCGAGCTTCGTTGTCTTCTGACAACTCTTGTTGTTATTAAAAATATGAAAATTACTTGTAAACAGTACAGATCCTGTTGAGCCGCCTTGTTACGAGCCAGCTCATCTGGATCTGCACTGTTTGCTAACCCCGCTATATAACGGGCTTTAATGTTCAAAGGGTTAAAAGGATGTACTTTCGGCCTTTGGCGATTGTCTGCTCATTATCTTCGATGTGATATATAACATGACCCCTACTTGACCCCACTGGCCACGCCCATTTTTGATCCCGGGGGTCATCATGTTAACAAATCTAAAAGAGCATTGACTATCGATCATTCCTGCCAAGTTTTGGCGAAATCTGTCTGGCAGTTTGTTAGAAGAAGATATGTTGTCGAGCCCGCTTGCGGAAAGCGAGACATAGTGATCACAATGACGTCCGGTGTCCGTGCGTCCGAAATCTGCGTTAACGTTTTTAAAAATACCATCAAATACCTCGGCGGGCTCGATATGCGGGCCGCGGCCATCTGGTTTAATAATTTTATCTAGTTTTCTACGGCGAACATCTTGGATTCACAAGTATTTTAACAGATGGTCGTATGTTTGTGTCATATATGGGTGGATTTTGGGTAGATTTATGTGGAATTCGTTGGTTTTTTGGGTAATTTACATAGTATTGTGCAACTACAAATGCTCAATCATTACACACGTTCCGAACTTTCGGGCCCCTTTCTTGCTGTCAAAATACCCAAAAGAAAGAAAGCTTTTTCAATATTTGGCCAATAAAATGTCCAACATGCGTTGCTTTCAGACGGATTATAACTTCAATTTTCAACCACATACTCCAAATTCGGGTTCTAACGATTCAGGAGACATAAATCAATTTGCTGATGCCGATAGAATACGTAAACTGCATTGATCTGTTCCTACATTTAAGACATTAAAAGCCATACTATTGCCCAATTTCGCAACGAGCCATGAAACCGGAGATACATGCGTGGCGCGCCATTTGATTGGATAGCCATTGCCCGCGATGTTTCAAAATTCACTACGACAACCCCCGTCACGCTATTATTAAATGTCAGCCAATGAGCGTCGCGATGTAAAGGTGTAACTTTGTTCTCCGCTTTCACAGCTCGATCATCTATGTGAGAATATTTGACTTTTTCAGACGATATATAAATATTTGACTTGCATTGGCGGTTCAGGTCCATTACAAATGTTAAAGTCATTTGACCTTGATTCTGGGCATGTGGGCCGCATGGGTGGGCTATAGAATGAAAATATGGATGATATAAGGAATTATTTGAAGTTTGAAGTAAATCGGAATATTAAAGTGTTGTGGAGATATAAGGTATGTAAAAACTTTAATTCAGATTTTATAATAATCATTTGACCTTGCCATTGGTGGCACAGTTGCCATATGAATGGTACACAGAATGAATATATGGATGATGCCCAATAAGCATACGAAGTTTCAAGCCCGCGGTTTGGTGGGGAAGGTTCTGTGTCAAACATCACCTCCGCCTGCGGTTTGGTGGGGGGAGGGAAGGGTATGGGTCAAACATTACCTCCTCCCGCGGTTTGGTGAGGGAAGGTTCTGTGCCAAACATCACCTCCGCCCGCGGTTTGGTGGGGGAAGGGTCTGGGTCGAATATCACCTTCTCCCTCGGTTTGGTGGGGGAAGGGTCTGGGTCAAACATCACCTCCACCCGTGGTTTGGTAGGGGAAGGGTCTGTGTCAAACATCACCTCCACCCGCGGTCTGGTGTGGGAAAGGTCAAGGTCAAACGTCCCCTCCTCCCGCGGTTTGGTGGGACAAGGCACCTCCGCCCTTGGTTTGGTGGGGGAAGGGTCTGGGTCAAACATCACCTCCACCCGGGGTTTGGTGTGGGAACGGTCTGTGTCAAACAACAATTCCGCTCACGGTTTGGTGGGGGAAGGGTCTGGGTTAAACATCACCTCCGCTCGTGGTTTGGTGGGGGAATGGTCTGTGTCAAACATCACGACCTCCCGCGTTTTGGTGTGGGAAGGGTCTGGGTCAAACATCACCTCCGCTCGTGGTTTGGTGAGGGAATGTTCTGTGTCAAACATCACCTCCTCCCTCGGTTTGGTGGGGGAAGTGTATATGTCAAACATCACCTCCGCCCGCGGTTTGGTTTGGGAAGAGTATGTGTCAAACATCACATCCGCCCGCGGTTTGGTGGAGGGATTGTCTGTGTCAAACATCACCTCTTCCCGCAGTTTGGTGGGGGAAGGATATGTGTCATACATTACCTTCGCCCGCGGTTTGGTGGGGGAAGGGTCTGGATCAAACATCACTTCCTCCCGCGGTTTGGTGGACGAAGGGTATGGGTCAAACATCACCTCCGCCCGCGGTTTGGTGGTGGAATGGTCTTGGTCAAACATCCCCTCTTCCCGTGATTTGGTGGTGGAAGGGTCTGGCGCGAACATCCCCTCCTTCCGTGGTTTGGTGGGGGAAGGGTGTGGCGCAAACATCAACTCCGCCCTCGGTTTGGTGGGGGAAGGGTCTGGGTAAAATGTCAACTCCGCCCGCGGTTTGGTGGGGGAAGTGTTTGGGTCAAACATCACCTTCGATCATGGTTTGGTGGGGGAAATGTCGGGATCAAACATCACCTCCGGTCGTGGTTTCGTGGGGGAAGAGTCTGGGTCAAACATCACCTCCGCTCGTGATTTGGTGGGGGAATGGTTTGTGTCAAACATCACGACCTCCCGCGGTTTGGTGTGGGGAGGGTCTGCGTCAAACATCACCTCCTCCCGCGGTTTGATGTGGGAAGGGTCTGGGTCAAACATCACCTCCTCCTGCGGTTTGGTGGGGGAAGTGTATGGGTCAAACATCACCTCCGCCCGCGGTTTGGTGGGGGGGAAGAGTCTGGGTCAAACATCACATCCGCCCGCGCTTTGGTGGAGGGATGGTCTGTGTCAAACATCACCTCCGCCCGCGCTTTGGTGGAGGGATGGTCTGTGTCAAACATCACCTCCGCCCGCAGTTTGGTGGTCTGGGTCAAACATCACATCCGCCCGCGGTTTGGTGGGGGAAGGGTCTGGATCAAACATCACGTCCTCCCGCGGTTTGGTGGGGGAAGGGTATGGGTCAAACATACCTCCGCCCGCGGTTTGGTGGGGGAATGGTGTGGGTCAAACATCCCCTCCTCCCGTGATTTGGTGGTGGAAGGGTCTGGCGCGAACATCCCCTCCTCCCGTGGTTTGGTGGGGGAAAGGTCTGGCGCAAACATCAACTCCGCCCGTGGTTTGGTGGGGGAAGGGTCTTGGTAAAATGTCAACTCCGCCCGCGGTTTGGTGGGGGAAGTGTTTGGGTCAAACATCACCTCCGCTCATGGTTTGGTTGGGGAAATGTCAGGATCAAACATCACCTCCGGTCGTGGTTTGGTGGGGGAAGAGTCTGGGTCAAACATCACCTCCGCTCGTGCTTTGGTGGGGGAATGGTTTGTGTCAAACATCACGACCTCCCGCGGTTTGGTGTGGGAAGGGTCTGCGTCAAACATCACCTCCCCCCGCGGTTTGGTGTGGGAAGGGTCTGGGTCAAACATCACCTGCGGTTTGGTGGGGGAAGTGTATGGGTCAACCATCACCTCCGCCCGCGGTTTGGTGGGGGAAGAGTCTGGGTCAAACATCACATCCGCCCGCGCTTTGGTGGAGGGATAGTCTGTGTCAAACATCACCTCCACCCACGGTTTGGTGGGGGAAGTCTATGCGTCAAACATCACCTACGCCCTCAGTTTGGTGGGGGAAGGGTATGGGTTAAACATCACCTTTGGTGGGGGGAGAGTCTTGGTTAAACATCAATTTTGAGAATGTTGGCAAAAGTACACCGATATCTGACTTGCAGTATACCTTGGTGTAATATAATTGTCACAACATGTACATTGTATATGTTCTACTTTGCATTGTCCATCATTTGTCAAACGCCACAAGAGGGGAAACTGGGTGATGACTTGAATACACAAAGATGGCCGAGTTTGCCACACCATCTGTGTCTTATAGGATACAGTAACGAGGCAATGTTCACATAATATGTTATTCATGTATCCCATCACATTAAGGCAGCAATTATGTTTAAAGCATTTGATGACCAGGTCCCACGGGCCCTTAAAGGCTGAAAGGATAAAATGTGAAACAAGGGAAAGAACAAACGCCAGTCAACCATGCAGGGATAGGATGGAAAGATAAACAGGTGAGTTGGGTTCTTTCAATGTTTTATTGCAAAATAATTCCATAAACTGACACGTCGTGTAAATGTGGGTATGTAACTTATTTCCCATACAATAGGAAGGAGTGTTTACACGTTGACTAGATGGATCCACATGTGGAAAACTCGGGCGACATAAAAAAAAGCCCATTGAAAATACCCCGTTACCCCACCCACCGGGTGATGTGCTGTACGCTACGTTATATGTATAGATAATGTAGCGCACAGTACGACACCAGGTGGATGATGTAATGGTGTTTTTTTTAATATGCATTTTTATGTCACATGTCCGAGTCTTCCATATATGCGTTTACCCACCCCGGACACACATGTACGTCATACACTGCGTGGATAACTACCAGTCGTTGTGATACAATGGGGGCACGTGTAATATACGTTGCTATAGCACTTGTCTCAAAACAGCACTTTAACAACATGGCAAGTATATTATATGACCCGTCACGACAGATTGGAGCTTATCGAGTTTTACCCAGTGTAGCTCCTCATAATCTAGCACACTCATAAAGTGTGTGTTGTATATTGATCTCTTGCTTATAAAGGTATCAACAGAGATTCACCAACCATCAGTAGCGAACGATGTATGCCCTGGACAGACTGCGCCGGCTGATCTGCTGATGCACTAGGTAGTCAGTAAACCCACTTTTGTCATGACGAGTGACAGGTCGGCCTGTGCTGGGTGGAACTGCCCCAGGCTACAGACCAATGGTGAACAAAGAAATCAACAATAATCCCACTGTTACAAATGGCTCACAAGAGCATGACTTGTGTGGCATGTTAACGTATACTGATTATTGTTGCTACTTATGGTGATACATGTACATACAGACAACATGTTCATGACTAGAGATAACGCATGTAAATGGTCGAGACAATCACAAATGTATACACCTGCTACAGTATGTGAGCTAACTCTACGTCCAGTATGGGTACAGTTCCAAGTTCCAACTTGTAAAGCAGACCATCAATTCGATAATATAGTGGAACCCCTCTAAAACGGACACCCAAGAAAACACCTGTGATATTATATCTTTATGAGTTTCTTGGTCATTTATCTCAGGTGATAATGTCTGTTCGGGATCGCATAGCACATCGTTATGGCTCAGAATAATCAAATGCCTCATTTACAGTGAAACCTTTCTAAGCCGGACACTCTGGGGACCTCCCATGGTGTCCGGTTTAGAGAGGTTTCACTGTATATGTTTTCCCATCGCGGCGATCATCATTACTTAAGTCACTCACTGCCCACCATACAGCGAACGTCTATATTTCATATATGGTGAGCGGAGAGCGACTTAACAGTCCCAGTGATCACATACCATTACTGAAGGAGACTCGTGGGGCAAACACTGTAGACTCAAACGAGCCGGCTCGTAACGAGCCGTCTCATCAAGATATGCAGTGTTTGTCATTAATTTTAACATTTATTTTGAAAACTACATGTGTACCATTTCTTTTCATGGAATCGTCCAGAAATACAATAAAACAATAAACAATAAAACTTTAGCTAGGGCAGACCCCCCCACAGATGTTGTTTAAATATGTAGAAAGTATGTATTTTGCATCGAACGTGCTATCGCATCGGCAATTTTCTTCCGAGGGACCGTCTCAAAACACACAATTGAAACACCAATTATTTTACAAAAGACACATTTCCAGAAATCGGACTTCGGGTTATATCAGATAAATAAACTAATTGTAACGAGTTTACAGCGAAACTACATCAATATATGCCAATGAGCAAGTATATCCGACTTTATAATACAAATGGCGTATTTGAGATGACCCCTAGTTTACATATACCACGTGACGGGCAATATCAGTATAGCGCGAATTATAAAAATAAATGGGAGTAACGCGCGCTACTCCCAACAAATTAATTAATATTAAATAAATAAATATCTATACTGGCCACTTATAATTTTTAAACCTGTCGCAATAGTTACATCATTAGGTACTTATTTATTTAAAATAGTATCCGTTTTACCCCTCATCTGGAGTGGAGTCGCTTTAAGTCACTCACTGCCCACCATACAGCGAACGTCTATATTTCATATATGGTGAGCGGAGAGCGACTTAACAGTCCCAGTGATCACATACCATTACTGAAGGAGACTCGTGGGGCAAACACTGTAGACTCAAACGAGCCGGCTCGTAACGAGCCGTCTCATCAAGATATGCAGTGTTTGTCATTAATTTTAACATTTATTTTGAAACTACATGTGTACCATTTCTTTTCATGGAATCGTCCAGAAATACAATAAAACAATAAACAATAAAACTTTGAAAATGTGCGAACATTTTTGAACACATCTACTATTGCAACACATTTATGCTGTGTGCGCAGGGAGACTTGGTTTCATTAGTGCCTTGGAAAATCTTGTTTATTACATTACATGCACATACTATAGAATACCAAAACAAGGTCCAACTGAACACCGGCAAAACCACTGTTGGGTGCAATGCAACACCTGATTGTTTTACAGTTTTGCTACTGGATTGTACAAACTTTATTTTTTTTATTCGTTTCGCTAGATAATTGGAGAATATCAATATGTTAATCCAATGACGTCAATACTGTTCATTTTGACAATAAGAGAATACTGTTCATTTTGACAATAAGAGCTCTAAACTATTGCATATTCATTCAATAATTTCTATGTGAACACGGTACCAACTTTTAAAAGAAAGTAATATGTACAATTCCGGGATTTCTCCAATTCAAACTTTAGCGTATTTTCAAAATGTGTTCTCGCGAAACCTGGTAGTAAATGGAAGTACATTGTACATTGTAATCAAATGCATATCCATGTACACATGTATAGCATGACTAATTAGGAATCGTAAAACTATATGTGAAAGTTGTGGTTTCTGAGAGTGTTGTGTTGGCAATTTGGTTCCGTATACATATACGAGTGTGCATATCCATATGTTATGATTTATGTTATATCTACATGTATCTGTACCGCTACTACGGCATACTGTGTGTGGTACACGTCACCAAGTAACGGCCGACTGGCAGGGTATACAGGCGCCGCGGGCGGACAAACGACACCTTACAACGTTTGTCACAGAGTGGCAGGGTATACAAGCACCTTGCCACCTTGTCACCAGCACAGCTCCAGATAGTTGCCGAAACGAAACGCTGACTGACTCCGTCCATAGGTTGTTATTTACGGTCGTATAATGCCCAGTTTAGCAATGGTGTGAACTAAGTTACTTGGTATGTACTGTTAACAAATGTCATGATGTACCTGTCTCCCCGCACGGTGCCGACAATACAATGATATTTCCTACGATATATAATGCAGCTCAGGGACCCGTTTCACTAAACTTCGTACAACTAAAATGTATGTAAGTGCAAAATTATGATTGACTGTAAATTTCACATTAACACTGTTTTCTTGTAAGTATTGGATTACATTCATAGGCGTATGCTCAATAAATTTTCAGACAGCCTAAATTTGCAATTTACAAACATTTTAGTCGTACGAAGTTTAGTGAAACGGACTCCATATTACAAGTAGGCTATATTCTGCAGTAGATATATAGGAAGCAGACATGACACAACTTTCAACGTCATGTACACGAGAAACGTGCATGTCAGTAAATATATAAGATCCAGTATACTAAATATACATGTATACTAATGTACAGCAATACTCGTAGAAAATAAATATTGCCCAAGTGTGGTTCATACATACTAGATAAGCGTCAGTATCGTGCACGTGTCTGTACGGGGTGATAATGGAGCGTACAGAGATAGACCCGTACACGAACTAACCTGCCGTACCCTGTGTCAGTACAGTACCCGAGTTACTGCAGTGACAGCACGAGACTCAATTACAATTAAGTCAATACTGAGACAAACCATGTGATTTTGTAACGAAGAAGATATCTGTCGAAAAATATTACAAAATATATGCGTAATTTAGAAAGTTGACGAAATGTTCACAGCACATGCTGAATTAATTGTGTCAACTGTCGACGTCATCTATAGAACAATCAACTTTTCTATAAATATTTTTCGTGAAAATCGCACATCTTCCTAGGTAGAAAATCCCATGGCGTGTCTCAATTAGTGTCTAGTGTGTCTACGAGTCATCTGTACGCGTTATAACGACACTTATCCCACATTGACCTGAATGTTCTGTCTGTAACGCAGGTAAGGTAAATAAGTTACAGACAGAACATTCGGGTTAATCCCAGAGCAGCCATGATTGCAGACATCGCACGGGTATGAGTGTGGGATAAATGTCCGTGTTGTCGGTAGATGCAGACATCGCACGGGTATGAAGGTGACATAAATACCCGTGTTGTCGGGAGATGCAAACATCGCACGGTATGAGGGTGGGATAAATATCCGTGTTGTCAGGAGATGCAGACATCGCACGTGTATGAGGATGGGATAAATACCCGTGTTGTCGGGAGATGCAAACATCGCACGGGTATGAGTGTGGGATAAATACCCGTGTTGTCGGGAGATGCAAACATCGCACGGGTATGAAGGTGGGATAAATATCCGTGTTGTCAGGAGATGCAGACATCGCACGGGTATGAGGATGGGATAAATACCCGTGTTGTCGGGAGATGCAGACATCGCACGGGTATGAAGGTGGGATAAATATCCGTGTTGTCGAGAGATGCAAACATCGCACGGGTATGAGTGGGATAAATATCCGTGTTGTCGGGAGATGCAGACATCGCACGGGTATGAAGGTGAGATAAATACCCGTGTTGTCGAGAGATGCAAACATCGCACGGGTATGAGTGTGGGATAAATATCCGTGTTGTCGGGAGATGCAGACATCGCACGGGTATGAGGGTGGGATAAATACCCGTGTTGTCGGGAGATGCAAACATCACACGATATGAGGGTGGGATAAATATCCGTGTTGTCGGAAGATGCAAACATCGCACGGGTATGAGTGTGGGATAAATACCCGTGTTGTCGGGAGATGCAGACATCGCACGTGTATGAGGATGGGATAAATATCCGTGTTGTCGGGAGATGCAAACATCGCACGGGTATGAGGGTGGGATAAATATCCGTGTTGTCGGGAGATGCAGAGATCGCACGGGTATGAGGATGGAATAAATATCTGTGTTGTCGGGAGATGCAGACATCGCACGGCTATGAGGGTTGGATACATATCTGTGTTGTCGGGAGATGCAGACATCGCACGGATATGAGGGTGGGATAAATATCCGTGTTGTCAGGAGATGCAGACATCGCACGTGTATGAGGGTGGGGTAAATATCCGTGTTGTCGGGAGATGCAAACATCGCACGGCTATGAGGGTGGGATAAATATCCGTGTTGTCATGAGATCCGGTAGTCATGAGATGCAGACATGGCACGTGTATGAGGGTGGGATAAATATCCGTGTTGTCGGGAGATGCAAACATCGCACGGGTATGAGTGTGGGATGAATGCATGTGTTGTCAGGAGATGCAGACATCCCACGGTATGAGGGTTGGATACATATCTGTGTTGTCGGGTGATGCAAACATCGCACGGGTATGAGGGTGGGATAAATACCCGTGTTGTCGGGAGATGCAAACATCGCACGGGTATGAGGGTGGGATAAATATCCGTGTTGTCGGGTGATGCAACATCGCACGGGTATGAGGGTGGGATAAATATCCGTGTTGTCGGGAGATGCAAACATCGCACGGGTATGAGTGTGGGATGAATGCATGTGTTGTCAGGAGATGCAGACATCCCACGGTATGAGGGTTGGATACATATCTGTGTTGTCGGGTGATGCAAACATCGCACGGGTATGAGGGTGGGATAAATACCCGTGTTGTCGGGAGATGCAAACATCGCACGGGTATGAGGGTGGGATAAATATCCGTGTTGTCGGGTGATGCAACATCGCACGGGTATGAGGGTGGGATAAATATCCGTGTTGTCGGGTGATGCAACATCGCACTGGTATGAGAGTGTGATACATATCCGTGTTGTCAGGAGATGCAGACATAAATACCCATGTTGTCGGGAGATGCAGACATCGCACGGGTATGAGCATGGGATAAATACAGAAGAGCACGGTGGTCTGCCTGTACGCTGGATAACACACTCGGTAAAGCTCGGACAATCATGTTTTGTTGTATCTATGTTCAGTGTAACTCCCGTTCCCGGTGTAATCTCGGACCCCTTCTTATGAACGTTAACGTGAATGACGAGGGACCGTGCCGACGGATGTCAGACACACACAGAAACACACACACACGCATGACTGCTAGTGGTATGTACCATTGAGTTCCCAATGGCATTATGACTGCTATTGGTATGTACCATAGAGATCCCAATGGCAACATGACTGCTATTGGTATGTACCATAGAGTTCACAATGGCAACATGGTATGTTACCATAGAGGTCCCAATAGCAACATGACTGCTATTGGTATATGATTGCTATTGGTATGTTACCATAGAGTTCCCAATGGCAACATGACTGCTATTGGTAACAGGTGGCAACATCACTGCTATAGATATGTTACCATAGAGGTCTCAATGGCAACATGACTGCTATTGGTATGTTACCATATAGGTCATATGCACCCATGACTGCTATTGGTAAGTTACCATAGAGGTCCCAATGGCAACAGACTGTATGGTAGTTACATAAGTTCCCAATGGCAATGTATGTACCATACCCTAAGTCATGTACCCACACAATATTTGGTATGTACCATACTAGTCATTACACACCAATAGTAGTCATGTTGCCATTGGGAACTCTCCCAATGGCAACATGACTACTATTGGTGTGTTACCATAGAGGTCCCAATGGCAACATGACTGTTATTGGTATGTTACCATAGAGTTCCCAATGGCAACATGACTGCTATTGGTATGTTACCATAGAGGTTCCAATGACAAGATGACTGCTATTGGTATGTTACCATAGAGGTCCCGATGGCAACATTACTGCTATTGGTATGTACCATAGAGTTGCCAATGGCAACATGATTGCTATTGGTATGTACCATAGAGTTCCCAATGGCAACATGACTGCTATTGGTATGTACCATAGAGGTCCCAATGGCAACATGACTGCTATTGGTATGTATCATAGAGGTCCCAATGACAACATGACTGATATTGGTATGTACCATAGAGGTCACAATGGCAACATGACTGCTATTGGTATGTTACCATAGAGGTCCCAATGGTAAGATGACTGCTATTGGTATGTTACCATAGAGTTCCCAATGGCAACATGACTGCTATTGGTATGTTACCATAGAGGTCCCAATGGCAACATGACTGCTATTGGTATGTTACCATATAGGTCCCAATGGCAACATGACTGCTATTGGTATGTCACCATATAGGTCCCAATGGCAAGATGACTGCTATTAGTATGTACCATATAGTTCCCAATGGCCACATGACAGTCAGTGGCACACGTTCAGAAGTATTTTGAGAGACAGGGCAAATGTAAAAATATAGCATAGCATATAAACATAGACACAGCATATGACAGGCATGTACGCAGGTGGTTGGGGTGAGGTGGGGGTGCGATGGGTGCATACGCGCCCTCTTAATTTGCCTAGGTCAGTCTGTGGATGTGTAAAATATTGTTTAGCAACTCCGGCCCTTCGCGCCGTCGATAACGCACCCCTATATAAATTCCTGCGTACGGATCTGTATGAACACAATGAGAGTTGACTAGAGTATGAGTAAGGGTGACTAATGATACCAGGCTCATGCCATGGTACCGACTTTGTACATGTGAATACAGGTATATGCATGTGTCCCACCATCGCTGCTTCAAACATGCGACTTGCCACAACAAGTTTGGTGAGGTTTGTCCATTTGTGTTTGGGACTTGCCACAACAAGTTTGGCCCATTGTGTTTGCCACTAGTGTAGCCTCACCTGTACAACACCTTCTGTATGACGCACTTTAACAAGCGTATTTATAGGTAGAGCGATCTACGGCGATGGGAGATAGATTGTCAGAGAAGTAATACCATCAAACTTGTACATGTCGTAAGTCAATGTTTGTAAAACAACCGATTTGGCGTGCACTGTTGTTTACCATTATACACGCAGTTGTCAACCACATGGTTAGGAACCAGAGTACAATCAGCACAAATAGAAACCACGCCAACATTATTTCAACCCACGTGTGTGTATATAAATAATGTACACCTCCAACACGTGACACTTAACTGGCAAACTGTTTTGGCAATTCGTAATGGAAATAGACAACCGTTTCAGCACACTGTCCTTGTAAATATCTATATCTCTTTTTATTTTTATTTTCAACATAACAAAGACGTGCACAAACACAACACAGGCACTAATCTAGAAGGGCAGTTGACTAGAGAGGAAGAGACTTTCTATAACGGGCGGGGTCGGGAACTTGCCATCGAGCTTGAAGTAGATAAGCCGCTCGAGTCCCTCCCGGCTTAGAGACCTGAGTTCGGCGTTCTTGCCGAGGATCACGGAGAAGAAGTTTGGTTTGCGCTGGGCGTCGCTGTTGTAGGTGCAGTGGTCGCGCAGGGAGTCGATCACCTTCATCTGCAGCGCCTCCATCTGCTCCACCTCCTTCAGTCCGTGCCGCACTGTGGACAACACGGGGCAGTAGAGAATACCAGGCCACGGTCTTCTCTCACTTTGTCAGGTACGGCTGGGAATTGTGTAGGAATTCCGAGGCACACCGAGGAATTCATACCGTTGCCAAGCCGAGCCTGATACATGTTGATACCAAAGAAGACACGAGCATGGAATTATATTTATCAGTGCACGTGTTGTGCTACACAATGAGAAAATGTATTGCGATTCCATGTTAGTGTGCCTAAAAATACTATACCAGCTAATAGTATCTACTCTTCCATTGAATCCTGCCTAAACCTTTACTGCTATGTAAAGCAAAGGGGAAATATGCATTGATACATTACTTTCAGTGAATAAGCTTTTTAGCGATGCAATCTGTTTTTATTTTCAAGAAATCCGGCCACCTATTGATTTGATAGTGAAAACCACATTTATATGGGAGTTCATTCTGGGGATAATGTCAATGGAGGTTTAACATGGGGAAAGTAGTTTTTAGGATTGTTTTTGGAATTTGTGGACTGATATTATTTGTTAGCTGGGTCATTTCCAATTTTCGGAGTCAATTTATTGAGTGATTATATGGCCACTTTAAACGTGACTGGATTCAATTAAACATCTATTCATGTGTATTCTGTACATGTCTATATTGTGTTTTAATAGTTTGATTTTGCTAAAACAATTCCAGAATGAGTCCTTCTGGCAGCGTTATTGCATTGACTCAGCCATGTCATAGATGATTAATCAACTATAGAACTTTTTTTTATTTGACCCAAAATACGCTTCATCCTAAACTAGCTGTTTGACTTGAATACTTACAAGTAACCATGGAGAGCGCGGCCATGCATGAGACACAGGAGATGTCGACGGTGAGGCGATGTAATGACAGGCCGAAGTCGATGATCGAGTTGATCCAGTTGCCGAACATCTGGAAACACTGAGATCGGTGGAGCACTGTGCCGTTGTCAAATACGACCTTGTCGTCACTCGCCTGTACTCTGTAATAACGCAGATAACACACGTATAGTGGGCGGGAAACACTGAGATCGGTGGAGCACGGTGCCGTTGTCAAATACGACCTTGTCCAATAGGACATTGTCGTCGCATGCCTGTAACATCACACATACAAGTACATGTAAGCCACGGATCCAGCATTGACGGATTGCACATTTCAAGTTAACTTTATTATATAAACAAAGTTTGTACCACTGTACATTATACAAAATATGAACCAGTTATCGGTATGGTGTGAGCGGTGACAAAATATGAACCAGTTTTCGGTATAGTACGAGCGGTGACAACGTATGAAACAGTTATCGGTATAGTATGATGGTATGAGCGGTGACAAAGTATGAACCATGCAGTTATCGGTATGGTATGAGCGGTGACAAAGTAAGAACCAGTTTTCGGTATAGTACGAGCGGTGACAAAGTATGAAACAGTTATCGGTATGGTATGAGCGGTGACAAAGTATGAACCAGTTGAACCGGTAGAGTATGTGCGGTGATAAAGTATGAACCAATTGAACCTGCAGAGTATGAGCGTGTTACCTGTAGGCCATGCGCAGCACGAAGAGCTCCATGGTGGCCGACTGGAAGAGGAGGTCCCGGTCGGCCTGACAGAGATCAGAGAAGCCTGGTATACGGTCCGCCCAGCCCTTCAACACGTCCATCGACGAGATGAGCAGGTCGTAGAACATTCGGATCCTCTCGGCGTCCACTGTCGGGCACTCGTCCCCGGCAGGCACTTGGTACTGTTGTGGACAGGCACAGTTGTTACATAAAATAGGTCGGGCAATAATCTAATCAGGGTCTACCCGGTTCCCCATGTTGTGCATAACCACTTGTTGAGGCTATACATGTAGGGGAAATATGCATTCACAATCTAATCAGGATCTACACAGTTTCCCACATTGTACATACCGGTAATTGTACATAATCGACTATATATAACGAGCTACCCCACTAAAATACATTGTGTTCTGGTCAATACAATATAATATTGGGCTTTGTCTACATAGAGGTATGAAAAACATTCAAGCTATCTGACAAGATATACAAACCATACACAAATTTAAAAATATATATATTGCATGCATATTAAGGTTCATTTTCATCAATGTTCTTAATTCAAGATCGTTTATTATTGTTATTGTAGATGAATATTAAGAATTTTTATTTTATATATATAGCCTTCCTGTGTGAGTTTTGAAATGTATCTCTGTAAATTAAATTGCAATAACTATAAACTATATATGTCCAGAAGTCATTTGTGCTAATAAAAACATTAATTCAATGCATTATACTTTGTTTTTAACTATTTCAAAAATATGATTACTTGGCGAAATAAATATTGCAATACTATGGAGGTGACTGGTTAGACAGTTGGGACTAGTATATGTGCCATATGAAATCATGATCGATGGCAACTTAAAGTTAGACAACTGAGACATAATTAATGAGTCTCGATCACGGTAGTCTCCCTTTATAATAATGCTACATCTATATTAATCCCTTTCCCGCGGAAATATGTGCTGTATTCTTCCCTTTTTCGGTCAAAATGTGCTTATTGTATGATATACTAATCATATATTGTTGAAAACGTATATAATATAATCATAAATGTTATTTTTAATGAAGATTTGGGTAGATTTGTGTAAATCGTGCTGCCGATCAATGGCTTAGACTACCAAAGATGTTTCCATGTGTGAGAATGAGAAGGGAATGAGACGGGGATGGGGATATAATATATCCACAAGTGTCTGTAATATCATTTCCAGAACAAGAAACGCTGCCTCCACCCTCTGTAGATAGACAGTTTGAATTCCTAGAGCCGGGACCTAGACAAAGCTGAATAAATCGTAGCAAGGATAGCAAAGCTCCAGCAGGAAATATGAGAATTAAAAAACTGCTTCTAAATGTTTTATATTACTAAAATGTCATTATGTTGATGGTGCAACCGTGTTGTTTAACTAAAAAAACAACAACAACATTGTTCACAACTGGCCACGCTCCAAGCATAACGTGTACTTCAAAGTTCAACACCAAGTGGTTCTGAAGTCGTAATATCAAAAACCGAGGCCAATTTCGCAGGCAAATGTAAACATGTGTTACGGGCAAGCGGTCAAGGCCTTGGTTTTCTAATGGTCCGCACATATGTCAGGATGCCGCCATTTAATCGCCTATATGAAGGGTCTCGGCTCGATCGGGATTCCGGATTAACGGGAAAACTAGACGGGACGCGTAGTAAACTTTCATCATTTAATAGTGACACGTAATAAATAACATGGTGATTCCTGTCTCGAGTTGACCCGTGGACCTTCAATATTAATACTAGTTATGCTTTTACTTAATTTACACCACCCCTGTAAGACCCTCCCAACCAAGGGAAATAATTCGTCCAAGCATTGGCCAGCTAAACGCACCAGTTACGAGAAATACTAACTTATTGAATTCTGACAAGGAGGTGTTTTCAAAGAGAAATCTATTGAAGGTCCCAGAGTCTGCGTTTCTCGAGGCTTATATACCCAAGCATCTCGTCTCCAGCAAAAGTGGCTGGATTCCCAGCAACTTTCGCTGGAACCAGCGAAATACGTTGGCCAGCATATTGCTGGCCAGCGAATTACGCTGGTTTTATTGTGACACCCTTAGTTTCCAAATCACGCGCTCGACTAGATACAGTAGGTATAGCCTTGCACCCAAAATAGATTACATGGAAAGTGGCATATACTTACAGAAATATGGATAATAATATAATTATTTGAGAATGGAATAACTCTGTGGCTGGCGACTATTTGTTGATATTCGCTATTAGCAACATGGAACAGTTTAAATCATAATTTCTGTAATCTCTAAACTATTTCCAAAATGGCGGACATCGATCAAAACAATTCAGACATGTGTGCAATAAGTGATACAATGGTTCGGATACTCATCTCACAGACTTATATTCTATCTGAATACCATGTAAATGTACAAATGAAGCTTATGTTAAAGCAGCAAGATATGACATAACAGGGTAAGCTTGATAAATGCAAATTAAACAGTCAATATTGGTTGACTGAAGGCTATACCATTACACATGTACATATATGAACGTAGTTGGCATGTTTTCATTCTCTACCGATCCCGAAATGTATATGCATGTATATACTTTGTTTCATGGTATTCTGCAACTTAGATATTATGAAATTCCAATTGTTTAGAGTAAATGTCCTACATTAGTTAAGAAAATCGAGAGTTGCATAACATACTTCGGAACCGCTTGTTCAGATCGCCCAAAATACCAAGATTGCAGTCGTTGATCACTTATGGCACGATACTGTAACTACACAAATCTTGTCCACAACTGAAAACTTTAAGTGTGATGTAGAGAGGACATACCAGTCGGAAGTCGTGGTTCTGCATGTCGGGTGACGTGTCCACGTGAGCCCGCACGAGCGCTGTGATAAGGCTCACCGGCGGTGACGGTGGGTTCTCCGACGGACTCTTCGGCTTGGACGGCAACCGACCGCGCCGCCCGTCGTTACGTACCACTGAAACACGAGGGCGGCTATAGTCGGCACAGACTGACAGACGGTTTTCTTGCGCAGGTCGTGGTCTTTTCAAACATTATATAAGTTGGCAACTTGGTAGAACCTGGTATCCGATATCGAATATCGGGCGTCTGGTAGAACGGCGTCGCCAATCCATTATTTTGAATATTGAGCCACTGGTTGAATGAAACATTGGGATCCAGGTAGAGCCATTCTTCACTTGAACATGATTAATCAAATGATTAATCACCTGAGATGGATCTCGCTAGTATATCTAGTGCGTTTTATTGGCATGTTCAGAACATTGATGGACGATAAACAAAGACAGGGTGCCGCACTCACCTTCCTTGACCATGCCGACGTCGAGACATTTCTTGAAGCGACAGAACTGGCACCTGTTCCTGCGCCGTTTGTCCACGGGGCAGTTTTTGTCCGCCAGACACACGTACTTTGACCCCTTCTGTACAGTCCTCTGCAATAACCGTCATACCGCTTATACATGTGTCTCTACTATTTGGCGGGACCTGTCTTTCATATGCACCATTGTTTTATTTGAAGTTTGTAATATAGATCTATATGCATATAGCACTACATACATATATTCCAACAAGCAAATATATGAGCACTCCGTGACATGTTTTGTGCCTTGGAATCACTATCGGACAATAGCATAGGGAAGTATTAGGTATACAGTGTAATCCACACATACACCGACATCTCCAATGTGTTCCGGTTAAGAGAGACCCCCTTATAATATTGACAGTGTGTGTACATGTATTTATATTAAATCGATCTTTGAGCTCGTGGTATCGTTTCAATGTAAAATTACGGGATTTTTTTACATGAATTACAGTGGAACCTCTCTCAACCTGACTACATGGAGACGTCCCTGTTGACAGGGGCTTGCGGCTCAATTGTAGTAGACTGAATGTGCAGCTGCTCAGCCCATACTATGAACATATTGTTCAAGCTTATGGTGGGTATTTCACCGATGGAGTCCAATTCCCTATCACTGGACGATCGAGCCGTGCGATGTACCTTAAAGAATCCCTTGCAGCCCTCGCAGGTGCGGACGCCGTAGTGCTGACAGGCGGCGTTGTCCCCGCAGACGGCACAGAGCAAGCTCTCCTTCTGCTGCCCGTCCCGCCCCGGCGACGACCGCGTTGAGCTCGGCGTCGTCGGCGTCTTCGGTGACTGCATCGTGTACTTCTGCAGCTCCATGCTGAAATACATACGTACATACATACATACATACATACTACATACATACATACATACATACATACATACATACATACATACATACATACATACATACATACATTAAATAAACATATGTACACCAAGGTGACCTTAAGGAAGCCACGTACCAAGTATTAAGTCTCCAGTTATTACCGTTTAATATTGTTACTTCGTACAAGAAACGTGACAGGACGGACGGGCGTTCCTACGTGATAGCCCTTAGGTGGTACAATCATTGATTTCAAACAAAGGAATGCCAACATAAGAAACAATAGACTTATTTGGTTTACGGAATAAGTTGAATTGTTTTCTTTTGTCTTGGGCCGCAAATCCAAATACCCCGGACATGTGACCGGACGGACGGACGTACGGACGTACGGACGCCCGTGACGAAAACAATATACTTTTTTTTTTTAAAAATGGGTATAATAAATTAATATATTATATTACAGTGAAGCACTTCAAAACACCGCTATCTCCAGCGTGAAATATGATGCTTACCTTTCTGCGGTGGGCGGGGGCATGGGTATAGTGAGGTCGGGCCGCCGTGAGAACTGTCTGCCCGCCGGCGGCATGCCCAGCTCGCCGTGAAATAGGCCATGCTGCCCGCGACCCGGGCCACTGAAACTCGTGTCCATGGGGTGGGTGGCGGCGGCACTGTGAGTGTAGTACGAGTGTCCATATGTCTGATACCCTGAGGGGCGGCCGTGCGGCTCCGGCCGGCTATATATAGAACTGTCTGTGGGCGACGGCTGCTGATGGTACACGCCCATTTTCGTGTCTGGTTCTGAGTAACCGTGCGGGTACACATCTGTTGTTGGGGGATATACACTACTGGCGTCACGGGGGAACATTTTCTGTGGGTTTGTGTACGATTGAGAAGGAAAACAACACTCAGCACTAGAGGAATAACTCCTGAAGGCGCCTTCAAACACCGAGTCGCCGCCCATCTTGGGCGTGGGCGGGGCGCCCGTCTGTTCCGTGATGTCGGGGAACAGTCCCATCATCTTACCCACGTCCTTCTCCAGCATAAACGTACCCTCGTAGCTGAATGCTTCCGGGTAGTTAGACGCTTGTGAATGTGGCGGGAAACTAGACGCGGGGGTGGCCGTGTTTCCGGTTCCGGTTGTGGAGAAGTCGAAGACGCCGATGGAGTCGTCCTCGGTGAAGGCGCCCGTGTCCACCTGCAGCTCGTGCAGCGCCATGGAGAAACTGCCCGCCGGGAACACGCTCACGTCGGCACTGGAGACGGGCGCCGGGCCCGACCCCGACAGGAACGGATGGCCGTGGGTGTAGGTCTCGCTCGCCGCCGTCGGACCCGCGTAACTCGGCTGTAAGGGAGACACAGACTAATTGTTGAGTATGTAAACAAATCTATATGTGCACCAACTTGAAACTCGTATATCGCAGTCATGATGTAAAGTCCTATAATATGAAGTAAATAATAACTACGAATTAACTAACAAAGGAACGAGCAGTGTAAACAGTGATTGATTCGCAGAATTAGGTTTTATAATAATTTAATGTGAAGCAGAAATACGATAACACCACATCACTACCATTTGTTGTATATATTGCCCAGTTTTTAACTTTTATCAAACAGTTTAATCATCTACATTATTTGTTTCCACAATAAAAATCGATACAATGAGACAATTATAATGACAATTCTCGAAGACGCAAGCAGCAACTACCATAGTGATATTGTTACACGAACATATGGTCAGCTATCAAGTGAGACACCTCATTACCCGCTATATGCGGCTCCCATCCCCGACTCGCGGCCACGTGATCTGCCGAGGTCGCCAGTCTGTGAACGGCGCGTGTCACGGTCGCCGGCCAGTGATTAACCGTTATGGATAGAATGCAATCAGCGATTTAATTTAAATTCACCATATAAAGACATGTCAAAGTATTAGTGTTATATCACAGCGGTTTAGTTTTGAATGGAGGAGCACTGGCTCGGCCGTGGCGGTCCGCCGGCAACAATTATCTGCTACATTAACCGCTCAAGCCCGGCCGTAATGACAGTGACGGTGTGTAGGGGGCGGCGGCCTTGTCATAATACCATTATTATCATTATTATTGCTTTCCGCTGTTGGAAAACCCGCGTGGATTGCTGGAGGCTTCGGTGCATTTCACCGGAGCCACACTTTTATAAAACCATTCTATACAACATGCATACGTATACGTATATTTACGTATAACATGTAAACTGCATCTCTCCGATCTACTTCGTCAGCACATGCATATTCCGAATACTATATTATTACACTAGACTAATGGAACTGGCGTGTCTATGGTGTCATACCCCAGCGTGGGTATTTATGTGTACGATATGGTTTAACTGCCGTAGCTGTTTAAGAGTCGCTGGGGTCACTGGGGGCGTTCTCTGGTGTGAAGCCGCGACCCCAGCCATATCTGACACTAATACCAACAGGCCCGAGCTGGACCCGTTGCCGTCCGATGGAGCATTATCTTAGACCGACCTCGTCTCTTTTCTTATTGTCATTGACTGTCAGCTAATGTTCGTGCATATTTACAGCGGAGCCTCTCTAAACCGGACACATTGCGCAGTCCCCAGTGTGTCTGGTTTAGGGAGTTTCCGCTGTAATATATGTATATGAGCACTCCAAAACATGATTGGGAACAGTATGACCATGAAACATTATCGTTAGAGCTATATATATATATATACTTACAGTGAACCTCATTAAAACGCCCTGATGTTTTCTAAGTGTCAGGGTTGTAGAGGGTTTACTGTACAGTGGAACCGCTCTAAACCAGACAAAAAGAAAATAGATGTGATCTCAGTTTGAGATGTTTCTTGTTAATGCATCTCAGATAATGCATGTTCGTGATTACAAAAGACATAGGTATGTCAAAGAATGGTCATATGCCTGATGTACAGTGAAACCTCTCTAAACCGGACACCCTGGGACGTGTTCGGTTTAGAGATGTTTCACCCTATAGTGAATGTTGGGGCGTAATTGGTAATGGGAGAGTGTGTGTGTGTGTGTGTGTGTGTGTGTGTGTGTGTGTGTGTGTGTGTGTGCGTGCGTGCGTGCGTGCGTGTGTGTGTGTGCACGAATCGTAGTCATGGCTTTGTTTACAATCTCGCGCGTTACGTCACGCGATCGTTTGGGCAGTTGCTCCCGTATTACGAGTGTAACAAAACATACCAAATCACTCTTGCTTTACAACTATGAAAGTGACCATAGTGACTTCCATACCACGTCATTGTCTGCGGGAGAACTCTAAAATCCAACCCGTGATCGGTAGGCACTGGTAACAAGTAAGCGTGTTAGCAACTTGTACCGCTGTAGCTATAATAACACATGACGCGCTCGACAGAATGTGTGTATTTCCTGTGACAAACCAATATTTATATTCAATAACAAAAACATAACGTTACAAACGATTCGAACGATAGTGTATACAATTTCACGAATACGCTAGGAATACAGTAATAAAGAATCTGCTAGTGCAATCATCGTCTGATCGCAGCCCGACTTGTTTGCACGCCTCCATGTAGTTAGTGGTCTACTCACCTGTTGTTGTAGAAGCAACATGGGGCTATCTGCGCATGTGCTGATGATGGCTGACGTGGTTTCCGGTGGCGAGGGCGCTGGGGGCGGTGGGAAGATGGCGGCTGGGTGGGACCGTTGCGTCAGGATTGTCGGCTGGGTTATGGTCGTCAGGGTCGCTGGTGCGGGCGATACGGCCGTGGATAGTCCTGCAGATATACGACACGAATCGTCAGGCATCGGCGTCTATGTGGCAGTAGATGTGTGTCTATCTTGAAACAGCATATTGACATTTGACTATTGCATAGTTTCATTCGATTATTGTATATATATTACACTATTTTGTAAATGCGCCTTATTGGTCAATCATATCGAACGTAAATGCCGTTAATATGAAAATACGTTCAAGGGTTGACAACAATAATAATTAGCTCAGTAGGTAGAGCGTCGGTCTGCGGATCGGGAGACCCTGGTTCGATTCCCACCTCGACCCGCTCCGAATGGCCGTTTCGGCGTGTCCTTGGGCAAGACAACTTCGTGCTAAGCCTAGTCCTATCGGATGGGGACTTAAATAGTCGGTCCCGACATGCAAGGTCATCGAGCCAGTGCCTTCGTTAAATCAAAGCATTTACATTTACAATAATAATAACCCGCATACAATATTTTAATATTTGTTTAATAATTGAATGCAACTATTCGATAATATGCAGTTTAAACATAGACCCAAATCCACTGCCATAATTGAGACACGCCGTGTGATTTTGTACCTAATAAATATTCACAGCAAATGCATACATTCGCTACTCGTCCGCTCGTATTAGCGAATTAATTTTCGATCTGCCTGAGTGGTAATCTGAATAGGTAGTGCAGCATAAAGATTAAAACATACAGGAATGATGAGTTGATTTCCAATCTGGACGAGTGGAAAAATAAGAATTTGTCGAGGCCTGACCCCACGTCACCATCACACATTCTTCATAACACAGCACACATATCAATCAAACTGGGCCTGTTTATCGACTGATATGTCCGGGTATGGAAGGCTGTACAGTCAGTTCCCACCCATAACCCTATCACCCATAACCCTATCACCCATAAGTACCTGAAATGGATTTTGATATGTTAATTTTGCAATAAAACGTTTTCGCTTGTTTTTATTTTTTGGTAAGAAATCCATTTAATTTACAACAAAAGCATAATGTTAAATCATTTCCATTTCAGGATCTTGGCATCGGTAATGTAACAATAACAAGTGTGCATGTAGTACCTGAAACCCTGCTGTATCTATCTGACATGAATGAGAAGTCGTACAACCGTTATATATAGAGATACCTACGTCAATGATGAACATGCATTGCCCGTTCGTTGGTATTATTGTGACAAACGGCAATTAGCAGCCATTCATTCCAGGCCGTCTTACCGTGTCTCTGGAGTTTGCAGAAAGGTGATGACCTTTCCGTTTTATACTGTAGACGACATTTGATATGGAACGTAACTTGTAACAATTGCGGATTTGTTATAGAGTTATCACTTTCGACGTCATTTACAGGGAAGTCCGGACGTTTTAAAGTATTAGGTAATATATAGATACACTTGACTTCAATGATAATTGCTTCATAAGAGTGATGTGACATATGAATATAACATATGTGAATATTGTCTTGTTACTGTATACTATATGGAGCATTGAGTTGCCATCTCCGCCATATTTGTATGTACAAGCCATCGTAGTTTCACCACTTCGTTCGTTTGACACATACAGCAAATAATATGACAGTAAACCAAATAAAAGTTGGTGCAATACTAAATAGACATATATGACAACGGCAAGCTATACATATTATGCCAGCAAACTATACAAAAGACGAGATATCTGAGCATTTCTCCCATCAATCTCAAAATAAATTTCAATTTGTTAACTTTCCAATCTGATGCACATCCTATGTTAATGTACACGTTAGCCATAGGTAAAGCCATATATATGTACTCGCATAGTAGGTGAGTAGACACCAGGGACAATACACTCAGATAACTGCTTACATGTCACTGGATTTGATAGCTAATAACAGAGTACAGTAGTGGGTATATATGGTATGTGTTGTGTGGTTTGTCAAGTAAAAGTGATACACTGTGCGATTTTCTGTGTATGAAGCTATTTTAATTGTGGTTCATGTTGTTAAAAACACAGACACAAACCTGTCCATAAAACTGACATATCTTACAGTTTGGTGTAATACAATTGATAGGAGTTCGTTCTCCTGGCTTTTCCACATGTGATTAGCTACATTATATCATATGTTCTATTTCACATTTTGAGTTCTTTGTCAAACGACAGCACAGGTGAAACTGGTTGATGGCTGGAACATGCAAAGATGGCCGATCTGGCCACCCCAGGTGCCGTATAGGATACAGTAAAGAGGCAGTGTTCACATATATGTTATACATATATTCCATCACATTTACGAAGCAATTATCTTTGAATCAAAAAAGATGATCAGGTATATACATATAGTTGGTCTTTAAGGCGGGAATCTATCCCAGCTCGGTTGCAAAGTATACACTACACAATATAGCCATCACTTCTATCGTGTAGCGTGTAGATGCTCTATCGCGGCCCGTAACGTGTATATGCTCTATCACGGCCCGTAACGTGTAGATGCTCTATCACGGCCAGAAGTGTATATGCTCTATCACGGCCAGTAACGTGTATGTGCTATCACGGTACGTACACGGTGTATCCTATCACGGCCCGTAAGTGTAGATGCTCTATCACGCCTACGTGTAAGATGCTCTATCACGGCCAGTAACGTGTAGATGCTCTATCACGGCCAGTAACGTGTAGATGCTCTATCACGGCCAGTAACGTGTATATGCTCTATCACGGTCCGTAACGTGTATATGCTCTATCACGCCCGTATCGTGAGATGCCTACGGCCCGGTCCGTAACGTGTAGATGCTCTATCACGGCCCGTAACGTGTAGATGCTCTATCACGGCCAGTAACGTGTATATGCTCTATCACGGCCAGTAACGTGTAGATGCTCTATCACGGCAGTAACGTGTATATGCTCTATCACGGGCCCGTATTGTTGTTGGTAGAATTGGCTTTCTATTTTCACGGTCCGTAATAAAATAACGTGTAAGATGTCTATTCAACGGACCGTATCTTGGAGATTTTTTGCTCTATTCACGGCCCGTAAACCGTGTGGGATTTGGCTCTATTTTCACGGTCCGTAACGGTAAGTGCTCTATCACGTCCGTAACGTGGTTAGATGCTCTTATCACGGTCCCCCGTATCGTGTAGATGCTCTTCAATCACGGTCCGTAATAAAAAAACAAGGTGTATATGCTCTTATCACCCGGGCCAGAAGGCCAGCGTGTATATGCTCTATCACGGCCCGTATCGTGTATATGCTCTATCACGGCCAGTAACGTGTAGATGCTCTATCACGGTCCGTAACGTGTAGATGCTCTATCACGGTCCGTAACGTGTAGATGCTCTATCACGGCCCGTATCGTGTAGATGCTCTATCACGGTCCGTAACGTGTATATGCTCTATCACGGCCCGTATCGTGTAGATGCTCTCATCACGGTCCGTAACGTGTATATGCTCTATCACGGTCCGTAACGTGTAGATGCTCTATCACGGTCCGTAACGTGTAGATGCTCTATGATGGCACGTGTAGATGCTCTATCACGGCCCGTAACGTGTAATATTGCTCTACGGAAACGGCCCCCCCCCGTAACGTGTAGATGCTCTATCACGGCTCGTAACGTGTAGATGCTCTATCACGGTCCGTAACGTGTATATGCTCTATCACGGTCCGTAACGTGTAGATGCTCTATTATGGCACGTGTAGATGCTCTATCACAGCCCTGTAACGGCAGAGAATGCGCTTTGCATCATGCATGAACATCATTACGAGATAAATAACAGTGTAACCCTTGAATATTAAACCTGCACTCCCACGTCCCAGGTTATAATATAGGGAGGCGTATTTTTTTCGTCCATTCTTTTAATAGATATGACATTTTTTCAGACCAATAAACATGCCATTACCGGCATTATTATACTTTTTATATCAACGTGAATTGCCTTGATATCAGGGGAGTTAACCGTGTTTCTTTAAAAGGTTAACAGAAATGACTAGTTATTCTCTTTATTTATTTTCTGAAGTGCAATGATCGTATAATATGTCGATGCATTATTTTATTCGGATGGCGTATTTATTTGACAAAAATAATTTTACAATGTCCTGTCTCATTTGCATATCAAACTAGCCTGATACAACCGCTCGTGTCTAATTGATGGGCCCCTAGCTTGTAACCAACTGTTTGATGCACTGTTTACATATGTTATACTGTACTATATTGCAGTCGAATATACAGTGAAACAGATCTAAACCGGACACCCTAGGAGGTCCCCAGGGTTTCCGGTTTAGTGAGGTTTATCTGGAAATAAGGCATTTGATTATTCTGAGCCATTGTTGTGTGCTATGCGATCACGAACCGGCATTATCACCTGAGATAAATTACCAAGAAACACATAAAAATTATGATAACATGTATTTCTTGATAATTCCAGCACAGACATATTTACACAATTCCCTAACATTTGATTGGTCCGTAGCAAGTCTCTGTCCAAAATTTATATCCCAGTAAACTCCCATGCCGAACTACTTTCCGGAACCGTCAGGCGCAGTTAAAATAATTCTTATGAAAACGGAAAATAAACACATTTTCTTGATGAATTTATTTCAAATGCTGGAATTATAAGGAATGAATGGCCTTTTTGTGGACTTTATCGGGGATATAAACTTGGAAAAGTCGCGGGAATACTGGACGAGGCCTTCTGGCCATCGTCCAGTATTCCCGCGACTTTTCCAAGTTTATACCCCGATAAATTCCACAAAAAGGCCATTCATTCCTATATTGTCCGGTTTAGAGAGGTTCCACTGTACGTTGCCTTGTTTTACACATCAGGCGTGTGCAGTATATTAAAACAACTCCAAGTTGTATTAAAATCATAATACAATGTAATACATACTGCTCGCACAGCTTCAATGGATGATACTATTCTTATAATTATAATCTAACATTTGTGTTGATTGAAAATGATATTTAGTAAACTCGTTGACTGATTTAATAATCACTAAAAGCGTTTAATAATTGTCATATTGCATCATCAGTCTATATAAAGCCTGTATCCCAATATGGACCAGATCTGTCCACCAGCGCAATGTTGACGAGCCGGCGACCAAACACGTGCACGCCACATACGCGCGATCGCTGAACACCTGACAGTTCATGTGGCAATATGTGCACTTACAATGCAGCTGCAGTTAGAATACAATAATATATATATACATATAATGTACAGTGCCAGCCAGTTCTGCATAACTAGCGCGCCGTGTCAGAGTGATCTATGTGAGTAGATACTATATTGTAGACGAGTATTCTAAGTTAATAGTATCACACAATATTCAATAAATATTTGAAGAACCAGACCAACCATTTCCTAACGTATTTACACACAGTAGTATCAGCGTTATGACTACACATTTTTTTACACAAAGCGTGAACAGAAATTGTATGGTTTGTCGGAGCTAGAGTCCACAGCAGCTCCACCCGTTACTACTGCTGTAGATCTACAATAGTTTGCGATAATTCCCATACCAATGCGGAATTCACTGCAATGGTGACAATAAGTCATGTTATTAACGCGTGGCTATACTGAATGTTTATTTATATATTTATACCCGAATTTGCAGAAATGACGTCAAATCGCGTTTTGTCATACAGTAGCTGAACATCTTACCATATTCGTCAGGTTCTGTCCATAACTCCTTTTTCACGTGAACAAGTTTAGTGCCGTTTGTGGGCTGTATTTCCGTGTAAAAACTCGCGGACTCGGCGTCCCAGTAGCGGCAGGAGTGCATGGTGCGCTCTAGCTTCCCCATGGTCACCTGTGGCCGGCCGTCGCCAAATACGGCGGCTCTGAGGCGGCGCCTCGCTACCGTAGAGTCCCGGTCGGCCGCCGCCACGGCCGCCCAATACTGCACATAACCGCACACCGGACGACATGAAGCATATGGCAATCGGCATTCTATTGGTGCAATGCAGTTCTGCCCATATTTAGTATTTGGTCGTATTGCAATTGCGAACGCTGTCATAGGGTTTTTCCAATCCACGACCATAAATGACCAAACACGGCGTGAAGATAAGTACATGTACAGTAACATGTAGATGTAACCGCGAAAATACAATCGTATAACAAAATTTCTAGTAATAAATGTAGGTACAAATTTGATAATTTAATTTTTATTTTTACTTTATTTAACGAGAGTGACACAGTTGGCCAAAGCAGGTCTACGATGTGGCCCTCAATGTACACTCGCATTAAACATGTGCACCTATTATTATACAAATACATACTAATAAATACTAACTACGAATTAACAAACATTATCACATCTTTGACACATTTCCGGGTGTTGTTTCTGTATTAACATAGCTTAGTGCAAGGTATGTGCACGAGGATGTGATAAATAAGTTAGATCACGTTTGTCCGCATGTACGAGCGATAATCGTTGGCGTTGTTATTTTTAGTTTTACATGCAAGTAAACTATACAGTTTATAAAACATGCAAAGCATCTATGATCTAAATGAGCTAATTTTATACTTCTCGGTACATTGCGTACCATACCACCGTGGCACGTGGGCTGACATACTAAATTAATTACTTTTAAAATGTTCGAGTCTTCTATTTTTGCTCAGCTGAATACAATTTCATTTGTTTAACATCAAGATTTCTACGCCAATCCGAATGTGTTAATATGAGGTTTAACACATTCGGATTGGCGTAGAATTATTGTTAATATGATGTTTGGTGGGTGGCAGGTGGGAGCATGCGATGGGTAATTTAACGATCGGGGTTCATCCTTACCGGAATCCCGACTGGAGACCTGTAGCCTATTTCATCAACATTGCAAAGTATACTTTAGTAGCAAAGTATACTTTGAGGGAGAAATTTTAAATTTTATGATAAATTTATTAAATTTTTATTATACTGAATTTATTACATTATCACAGCCAATTTGGCTGTGATAATGTAATAAATTCAGTATAATAATTCTGCATACTTTTAATCATGAAATATATACATTTGTTAGTTCTATATGAAATAATGCATTTCAGGAAAGATAAATAATTACTCCCTCAAAGTATACTTTGCTAGTAAAGTATACTTAGCAATGTTGATGAAATATGCTACTGGTTTGGCCCTCACATACGTCTTTAGCATTTTGTATGTGACAGTTGAATCTGGTTATACCCCTTATGTGAGTATTACGATATTCGTAATCCTATTTTAGGGGAAGGGGCCAAGTGACTTCGTATGGTATGGACCTGGCACCAGGTCAGGTTATTCTAATTTCAGGGCTGAATATATTTGTTCTCGATGTAAATATTCCGTTCTGATTTTGGGATTTTCCCCCCAATGCAGCAGGTTAAAATGGGATCGAACCCGTTTGCCCGGCCTTACATGACCTTAGTTATAGATAGGCCGTTAAACACTAATAAACAAACATAACTAATATGAGGTTTAATAAACATGATGTTAATACATGTTTAGACATTTGGTAAATACGTATCGGTTTACCTCACTGTCATCATTAACGGTGGCTATGCAATGTGAAATTTAAAACATGGCAAGAGCAGCGAACTATTCCTGGTTGCCGTTGATTGATTAATCAAGATTAGTGCAGTGATGAGGGCAATTCGTCAAGTTTTATGCTTTTTTACAAAGTTATATTGCTTATTTAACAATAAATTAATTTATTTCTTTGTGTGATAATGCCAACCGATGTATACAGTCTCTTATAATTCTTTATCCGAATGACAATGTACTGTCTTTATGTTTGATATTGTTAATATTTGTTTGCATGTATATTGATGAGACTATAATAAACATCCTATTCAACTGACCACTGCGCTGACAATAGCCGCATATCTGGGACAGATCTATTATCACAATTAGCAATTCCAACATAGCATCATAACAGTTTCTGACATACTAGTAACTCATACTATACATCGGCCATGTACGAAGTTGTCTGTGCATAGATCCTACATACACCGTGATGTAATTCAACACGCATTATGTTACCTTTATTATTATATATTTAGTCTGGAGACACTGTAACAAAGCGCTAGCAATGCTTCTGGCTCTCATAGATATGCCAAGGTTTCATACATTGCAAATGAAAATGAAAGAACATGAACATGCGCATGCACCTTGAGACACAGGCATTCGGCGTGTTTCGGCTTTCATCGGACACGACCTCGTATCATAACAAAATATCATATTTTAAAATTGTAATTTTCTATGCATTCTTATGTATTTCTGCATACTTCTCAAATGATCATTTGAACTTGTCATTACAATATTGACGTTAGAGCCTTAAACTCCTTATTATTTATTTCATTTGTTATAATACGAGGTTGTGTCCGATGTAGGAAAATGAACTGTAATTCGATGTTATTTGCATAAATATGCACTAACTATGTTATTTTAGCAAGATAACAATAATTCTCAAATGAACATGTGCACTTTCAGCTAAAATATTCACATTAGCGTTAATAAAATCGCGGAATGTGTCCGACCAAAGTTAGAAGCCTTATTAATATAGAAATAGTTATACCGATGAAAGCCGAAACACGCCGAATGCCTGTGCATTTAGAATGTTGGTAATGGCACGTCGACTGAAGTATATATGTACTAAAACGTTACGATCTGGCAATAAAACCAGATAATTCCTCAATAAATGCAAAAGATGCAGCCTCCGTATCGAAACTGGTAGAACGCCGTTGTACATGTGTATTTAAATATAGATCCTCGATAACGATACCCGCAATGTCTACCTATTATGGAGGACTTCGCGTGCCCCTACCTAATTGGTTGTTACACATTATGGCTATAGATGACAATTTAATAAGTGTAAAACAGTAAGTTAAATAATGTTTTTTAGTATACATATATGTGAAAAGAAAGAAGATAAAGAATATGTTTTACTAAAACAAAACATTTTTTAACTTATTTTTTGTCACGGTTGATACTTTTTATGTTTATTTAATGTATTTTGGGCCTTTACTTCAACGTATGCCTGAATGTAGGGTGCCACTGACAGGCTTCCGTCGGGGGTGGTATGCGCGGCAGCAGTATGTCGGGTGTAGCCGTGGTGGGTGATACCTGCCCGGGACACCGTCCGACCATACAGCCCCATAGTCCCGGCCGGTATATACACGGCGCCCCTGTCCCGGCTGATGTCTCAGTTATTCTACATGTGTTGATTGTTTCGGATTATATAATGAAAATGACTTATATCCATGAAACGGACCATTTTATTTGACAAATACATGTAAGTTCCAAGTAGTTTGTGATTACTTCCCTATATATGTACTATCATAGACTAGACTGTGGTGAACAGTGCATATAAGTTGGTAGTGTTTTCCCGCTATTACGGAAGAAGAAAACACAATTTGCGAAATATAATGCTTTTTAGATGTTGAGTAATAATGCTATACCACCTATAGATAGATATAAGTTTTCATGTTTAGTGTTATAACCTTTTGTTTTACCAGTCTCTGAACTGTTTACGGACAAACATATGTGCAATTGGATTCAGAACTACTAATATACAATTGACTTGTTTTTGCTAATCTGTTTCATCAATCAATATTTGATCCAGTGCTTTTAAAATACATATAGGCCTATATGTATGGATAAGAAAACAACATACAGAAGCATATTTAGAATACGTGTATAATGCATAGCTGTATATAATGTATAATGCATAGCTGTGCTCAACGACCACCAAAATTGTTTAAATCGTGTATATAAAATATATAGGATAAGTGTTCATATTCAGTATTACTGCTCATTAACTATTCATGTTGCCAGTTTCGGCAATTTGGGAATATTATACATCATTTGTGCCATTAGCAAATTACCCATTCAGTAATGACGGGATATTGGATGACATTTACCAACTACTACAACGAACCCACATCTCGCAAACCGTCCATACACTCGGCTTGCCGCACACGGCCAGCGCGTTGACGGATAGACTGGTCAGGATCGACATAACTATACAACTCACCACGAGACAATCCCTAGTGCACGGGCAACAGTGCGGGCTGTAGAACCTGTGGGTACGTACGGTTTACATTACCGCCCACGGCAACACACCCTGTATCCTCGCCCACGTCGTGTGTCAACAGCACGGCACTTGGGACATCTATGATCGGTGTAACATATCCGCTGTCAACTTTCCCACCGCCGTGCCATGACGAGGCATGGTCAATATCTACAGTGGTGCTACTGTAATGGCCTATGTGTGCATCCGTGCCATCTACTGAAGCACACAGTTGGTATCGCGCGTCGTAAGGACCCGTATGCCAGCGACGGCCCCATATTAGGGTTAATGGCTGTCAGTTATCGGCGAGACGGCCCAGCCTCGTCCCAGCCCGGCAGCCGAGCCGCGGGACGTAAATGTCAGCGGACGTAGCGCCATATGGTAATAACCAATCGCCAGCCGGATACATGTAGCTGCTACTGCTGTTGTTGTTGGTGGTGGTGGTGGCGATGGTGGTACGGGCTATTAGACCGATTATGAATGATTTTGTTACTTCTTCCAGTTCACTTATATTGTAATCTGGTCGCGCGGCCGACAGAACAGCCATTGCTATACCGCCAAACAAGTCCATATGAAAGGGCCGACAGAACTGCCAATACTATCCTGCCAAAATGCACACCGCCCTAAATGGGCAACAGACCAGTCATGGATATTCTGTCAAACAAGTTCGCAAAGGCAATCTTTCAACAATAGGACATGTTTGTATCGCCCCAACCCGGGTCCTGCGTGATACTGACCATATATAGTCATGTATATTCCTCTCACTGTCACTTGTTCGTTTGCATACCTATTTACACAGTCTATAATCGTTCAGGTTAAATGCATGTAACTGAGTTTGTTTTTTAACTCAATGAGCATGTGAAGAAGAACTATATGGATACAGTCCTGCAGCGCCCGTGCATCCACGCAGTCTTATCAGGATCTGCAACGTTCGTCATAAAGTTAGCGAAACACCCGTTATGGCATGTGAATGTCGTGCTATAAGCTATAATGAACACGACACAATCACAACGTATGCGTTGTTACATTAATTTAGCCTGTCGTTATTCACCTATCACTATAAATTCACGGTCCGTGGTGGGGAGGGTGGTGGTGGTGGGCACACGGGGAGTTTGGCAGGGGCGGGAGTTTGACAGCCATACAATGATGCCTCTGGACTAGCTGTTTACAATGGTGTTACTACTACGAAAAAAATAATGCTCCTACCTGCGGAAATTATACATTTAACGATGTCTTCCCCGTTCGACGCAGCAATTAATCTGTAAAAATAAAAAACACACACATCGGCGTGTACGGATATTAGAAGTCAATAAGTCGGTCTGTCCTGTTGACTCCATATTGGGAGAAGCACATATCCCCGATCCGGACATGTAATTCTGTATAATTACCTACATCCAGAGATGTCTGTCTTACCTATTTCCCTCTGTAATGGCGCAGACATTTATATCATTGAACGCATATTTAATTCCTGGGGTTGGGGATTAGACGGCCCGTTTCAGAAAGAACTAATTTATCAGTGGGTTGCTCGCCAAACAGCGCAACATGGTCCCAGTTCTAGTGTGCCCCCGTCGTGCAGGAAGGCAGTAATTTATAAATGTACTTACACTTGGCTGTGCCGTTTTGTCGGCGGCGCCACTGGCCCGGGGGTCGGCCGCCAGAGGTTTGTCCGGTCGGACAGCTTTCCGCACAACTGACCAGCTGTCTCGCTGTCCGCACAACTGACCCACCGTGTCGTTGACTGCCACAGCACCTTACACGGGTCGTGAATATTGGTCACGGATCGCGGATGTCCTACCCGGGCACTATGTGGTCTACACCACTAGTTAAAACGACATCATATTGGTCCCGGATCGAGGGTGTCCTACCCGGGTACCATGTGGTCTACACCACTAGTTAAAACAAGATCATATTGGTCCCGGATCCCGGGTGTCCTACCCGGGCACTATGTAGTCTACATCCTCATGGGCATAGTCCGCAACAATATCTCCAATCACAACAATAAATCTAAATACACATTACACACAGGTGGGACAAGGATGTGAGCACTGCACTTAGTATCCAGAGCGAGGTGGGAATCTGCAGGTATCTACCCCTCCCATCGCCGCAGACACCACACCCAGACACCGTCCGGAGTGGGTGGCCAGCGCCGTGCAGAGGGAGATGTGAATGGGCGATGGGCGACCGTTAGTTTATATACGGGGTCTATGTATTCTGACATTTCACCATCTTGCCTCTAAATGTCTCCGGTAGGTTGGCATACCGAGTAAAGATCAGCCGTAATTGGGGAAGCCTTTACGAAATACCAAACTGACCTTTACATACTAGAGTGGCGGGGTACGGCCGCCCGCCGGGATTCCTGTGTATACTGTAGCCAGTGTACGGGGTGGTCAACACGGCATACCCGGCTCCGTGTCCATCCGTACGTACCCGGTCGCCAGACTACACGTACTTTTTCTGAACGGCAACGTACTTGCATTATTGCGGACATTATTCCGTTCAAGAGCGTATCGAAACTGTGTTGGCGTAACATTTGACTTCCGCTCGTCATAGTGATTGTAGTTCAGCAGTAAGGCCATAAGCAGACATGAGTGTACTTGTATGAGGTTAGCGTTGCATGTTCTGCACCAAACAATCAAATACAATACGCTACAATAACTGGATCTGATGACAGTCACCCTTACTATAGCAGTTCACTTGGCATCGTGAGTGAATCTCAGTACGGTTGGCATTACGGGCACACACGTGTACTGGCGCAAACGATGTACACTTCCATGTAATATATAACATAACAAACATGTATAGATCTTCAGAACTCTGTCTTAGATATCAAGTAACATGTTTTGTTAATATATAGTTCGTGTTCTAGCAAAGCGACGTGACAAACGTACTGGTGACATATTAACGTACTATTCAGACTGGTCATTAATCAATTTGCAGTAGCCGATTTCATCAACATTGCAAAGTATACTTTTCTAGCAAAGTATACTTTGAGGGAGAAATTTTCAATTTTAGGATAAATTTATTAATTTTTATTATACTGAATTTATTACATTATCACAGCTATTTTGGCTGTGATAATGTAATAAATTCAATATAATAATTCTGCATACTTTTAATCATCAAATATATGCAGTTGTTAGTTCTATATGACATAATGCATTTCAGGCAAAATAAATGATTACTCCCTCAAAGTATACTTTGCTAGAAAAGTATACTTTGCAATGTTGGTGAAATAGGCTACTGGTGTTTCATTGGATGCGACAAATAATTTACAATGGAACCTCTCTAAAACGGACAGCCTGTGAATGATGACCCAACGCAATTATAAATAACGGTGAAACCTATCAGAATTAAACCAAACTGGTGGTCAAGTGTGTTCGGCTTTGAGAGATTTTACATGTACAATTGTAGCGATTAACTGCTATTGGACGAGCAGCCCAAAGTTGACTTTTGACAAGTAGTCACGTGAATGGAAAACTTCACGTGTCGCGGTCGTATTAATCGCCTAAGTGCCATGGCGGCATTTTATTGGCAGTAATTAGGCGGATGCTCCCTATTCCGCGAGAAAACCATGATCTGCGTCCGGTAATGAAAATTTAATTCTCTCCACTTCTAATTTTACAAATGAGTGACAGAGTATTTAATACCGTTAGTTGCGGTGGCTGGCGCACGTGGACGGTGGCGAGGTGACTGTATGATGTCGTCCTCGGGTGCACGGGCTTACACCAGCGCCCGCGCTAACCCTGCCAATAGTTGTCCAGTTTTTATTTCAAAATACTTGCATATTGCGCTTGACATGAAGCAGCTTGATTGTTTCTGTGCTGTGCTACAGCTCAGACTCATCCAATCAAACTGCTCTGGGCAAGGTGAACGCATGCGGTTTTGTAGTGTCTGACCGTGCCGACACGCTGCCCTGCTGACCTCTGTGACGCAGGTTCCGATGTGGCCGTTGTCCCCGGTAACATTTCCGCAAATGTATTTGTCGCACGGCAACTGTGACCGTACATGGCCTAGTTCGTATAATACAGTACCCGTGATAAACGTAGTACGTCGGCAGTGCACAGGCGCGGATACAGAAATAATTGCAGGGGTGGGGGGGGGGGGGGGTATGTACGTCGGCAGTGCACAGGCGCGGATACAGAAATAATTGCAGGGTGGTGGAGGGGGGGGGGGTCTGTTATTACAAGTCGGCTTTTCCGCGAGCGCGAAATCGTAAAATAGGGGGATCTGGGGGTCCTCCCCCAGGAAATTTTTAGATGCCAGATCGCCGCATATGCGATTTCCTGACACCTAGGCCACGAAAAAAGTCATCCAACTATTCGAGTATTGTAGATTTTCGTCTTTTTTTTTGCCGGGAGCAGGGGTGGGTCCGGTCCCCCCCCCCTGTATCCGCGCCTGGTGCATGTGGCCGGATAATTCCAGTATTATATAGAATGTATCGCACGAACGATTAACTAGTAATTATAATTGAGCCGTGAACGGTTCCATGTGGAACCGAATGGGGGCATTGTAACACTGATATTCCCTTGGTCACTGCATTCGGCCATATACATTTCTTCATGAATACACATTGGCCACTCGGACAATACGGCACGATCTCTCAAGTTCCTTTCACGTGGTCTCGTCTCCTCCAATAGAAATCTCCGTTACAATGTGTGTATGTATCTATGTATGTATGGAATAACTACATGCTGTAGAGGTAAAGTGGACTTACCGTGCAGTCGGAGGCTGACATTGATGACGTACATCCCGTGCCGGTCAGCGGCAGCCTATTGTGCCATGTTTATCACTTCTCAACGCGTTCCCACCGTGCCGCCGCGGTTTGGCAAGTGATCAGCAATGACTCGGTGCACCATGACCTTTGTGAACCGAGAACACCCACCGTTACTGCAGTGTGTCTATATCTGACGACGAGCTGCAATACCACCATCCCGGCGACAGGAGCCAGCGTAACGTGAGGGATGATTTAATATTATTTTTATTAATCGAGTGTACTGATTTCATCAGGAATGAGGCTATGCCGAGAGTTTAATACATATTAAATCAACGCAAAGATTGTGTGTATTATCTAAGCATAACCTCCAAAACTTATTTGCACATTCATTAAATTAGTGTATTATGATTTGAATACACTATATTTAATACTGTGAAACGGCATTTTATGGATAAACATATGACTTGTAGTGGTGGCCATATCTGTGCATGCGTCTATATACCATTATATCGTTCTCCGTCTCAGACCCGGCCGGGTTCTGTGGTTGAGTATCAAACAGTGTGTGACACGTACACTCGCGGAACAAGTTTATCGTCGCGGCTCAGGTCGCCCCTTCATGCATGAGCCCGTGAGCCCAGCAAACGTAGAGAGTAACTTCACTGTCCCCGTCGGATGTCAGGGGATAACTGTGACCATACTTGCTCAGCGGACATGTTTGAGTTACTTCCCCTCGTCCTGTCTGGCAATAACCCGATGTACAATGACACAATATACATGTACACTACCTCTATCACACGTGCTGGTGTACGACAGACGCCGACCGTCCGTCCGTTTCCAGTCTCCTACCAGGTACGTGAACTAGTCTGGATTATTCAATGTATTAATTGAAGGTCGTTAATCTGCAGGTGCATGTAATGTTTATCTGTGAACCTTCGACCTATGTGAGCTGGCTCGATGAATCAATGGGTCAATGTGCGGCGCATGTGACTAGTGTAGGCTCAGATCAGCCGCAACAGAGGGCGTTCGCAATTGAGCTAACATACATGTAGACAAACTGGTCGCATACGACATTTCTACAGTGACAGTGACATTGATAATATATACTAGTATATATAGGCGGCCTACATGTATATTGTAAGCCAATAGGTCGTGATGCCAGCGCACGCACACCTATCCTTGAGCGGCCAAGCTGGCAACAATCAGTGGATCTTGATTAATCGTCGAAAATAAATAATCACAATACATCGCAATTGGCTTCATACAGCAGTTATTAAAATAGTAGATATAAACACCACCCGCGCACGCCTGCTTTTCATTAATTTGAGACGGGCATTTCGCAAAATATACTCCACGTTGAGCCATGAAACACGCTCGATATGTGGGAGCATTCGTCCGGGCCTACGCTCTGTTTTACACACTTAGTGAATATGAGAAACAGCGCAGACGCGGACGAGGCTACATTGCTGCACGACTGGCGATATGTGATTTGGTCTTGGCCGAGACGCTGCGTGATTTCGTACGTTCCCACCGCCACCATCTGGGCACGTTTACGTTCCACCGCCAATGTTTGGACTGCCGGCTTTCATTTGGCAAAGCAAGTGCGCTGACGTACCATGATAAAAGTGTGTTTATGCGTAGCCACGGATCAACCTATACAGTGAATCAGGGCATAACTTGTCCATTGGCCTACCCCTGCCCCCCCCCACCCCCCCCCCCCCCAACCCTCCTCGTGTATCTCCGACCTCAACTGGACCGATTAATTGGGAACTTTTTTCAACATTTCTGCCAAAACTGTTACATGTACAGTAATATGAAGAGCAACTAATCTATTCCATTCCTGAAGCTCTCTGGTTCCACTGCCTACTTCAATGTGGAATGCATTTGCCTGGACGTTCGACGGGCGACTTGCTCCGGTACGGACTATATCTGTAGTTCTGGAGTGGCACCAGACACACGCGCTACCAGCCTCTGTGACCCGTCACTACAAGTACGGGGCGACAACTCGTCTAGAAGGTGACAATCTGGCCATTGATTATAAAAATTCCTAGATCGTTCTCGAAATTTGTCTCAGATGTCAGGACGTTGTTTGTCGAGCGTGCATTGTGGCACGCGTAGTGCGACGGCCCCCGAACTACTAACATGAACACATGAAGGCAAACAACGGCTGCCCTCCAGGACCTGATGTCATAAAAAGTACTGGCCAGAGTACGATGCAGAAGACATAACTTGCCTCAAACAACCAAATATACATTTCAGGTATATCCAAGTGGAGACCGGGTCTGAATTGAATACGAAACTAGTTTATAAACTCAGACCCGCTCGCTCGTTCATTGAGCTTTTACTCGTTTGTAACTGAAAAAATAAAGAAATAATAACACGGTGTGCCTAGGGATAAGTGGGTTAGATAAGTGAGCGAGGTTTTTCTTTGACATTACCACGCCACGTCGTCGGTTTCCATGAATCAACGTCTTCTGTTGTGGACACCCATAATTACGGTGGCAGTGTCAGGTGTCCAGCCTCCCACCCCCACCGCAACATGCCACAGTGGTGCGGGGGCGGATCATCATTATGGGTTCCAGCGCTCCGTGCAGTCAATACGCCGGCCGCCTAGCTACACTCCTCTCTCACACCATAGCCCGTCTTACGGCACGCACTGATCTATACTCCGATACATTGGCGCATTCCGCCTCACTCTATCCACGTGACCCAATAAACCTATAAATACATTGGACACAGTATCTGCAGTCAAAGAAAAACCCTATGACGTCAGAGATTGCTATTATTAGAAGAGGATAATTAAAAATGGATTTTCGTACTGAAGATCGTTCGCGTTTACGTCATAGCAGTGGCGTAGGTTCGCGAAGATGGGCTTGGATCAATATATCGTAGTACGATAGTGAGGTGCTGTAGACCGTAGTACTATTGCGCGAGTCGGCTTACACCACTGTTATGAGCACCTGAATAATGCTATATTGGGAACACGGTAGAATTATAAATATTGTGAAAAGATAATTAAATGCACAACACGATCTTTATTTTAGACAGACTATTCTAATATTGGATAGTGTGGGAGTCTATATCCGAAGTAGACATATAAACGATGCACGTTTATCTATAAATACGCATTAATACTTAAACAAATACAATCGATTTTCCCCGGGTGTTGTTGTTGTTTTTCATAATAAGCAAATCTAGGAAGGAAATATTCCCACGCAAGAGACTATCGTGTCGGCAAAATTAGTGTCAACAGATCTCAATTAAATACATCTCGTGTATCTTGCATCGTCACGATTAGAATAAAATAAATACATTATTAGATCCCAAGCTTATAAGAAACGAAATCACGGCGATAACTAGTTTGTGTCGATTATATGAAGTTAAACTACAGAACCATTAGATTAACTAACCAATTACACATGGGATACAACAATATTTTAAGAAGACTAATCTCTATGTTCTACTGGAAAGTATATGCTGTGACAAGTGAGGACAATCACGAACAGGGGTTCACATTTAGCCGATCTACCCCCGAGGCCAGTGACAGAAATATCTCCATATGGCATTTGTAATTAATAATGATAATGTTAATAATACGTTATAAATAGAATATTAATAGTTTACTTGATAAAAGACAGCGCGTCTTACGTAATACCAGGTGTGTTTTGTGTTTCATTGATCGCGCGCGACTGTTGCCTTCTGTTGGCCAGATAAGTTCGCCGCCAGCCACATATCCGAGCAAAATTCCACATATTGTACAGCAAGTCGCCACCGAAGCTCGAGACCAGCCTGCGTTGTCTCAGGTCGGGGCGCTGGGACTTTTTAATTCTTATTAAAAGAACAGCATTGAAGGTGGTAAAACTACAGTTCCTTGGCGTTTACCCTGTCCATTCTAACACGTCTTAATATCACTTGTTAGACGACGGACCCAGTAACTGCTATATACTTTAACCAGCGTAGATGGTGGCAACTCTGTCCAATTTACAGTGACACTGGGGTGTGAGAAACTGTTCTGAATCTGCTCCGACAGAACACTGGTACTCATTTGTTGAGTGAATGGCGTATTCGTGCACTAGTAAGCATTTTCAGTTGTGTTGTCCCAAACTGAGCCACAGATAATACCGGTTTACGCCGTACACTGGCCATAGAACGTGCATTCATACAAATTACATTACATACTGTCAATGACTGATCAACAATTGGTATATATTATATAGATAGTACTGATATTAGCATTAACCACATTTTGCTGCCGACGAACTTTAAATCTAAAAAAATATTTAAACGTAAGTACATTTTCATCATTAACAAAAAAGTCACACTCCTCAGTTTTTTATTTCATGAAATTCCATCAAATATTGATTTTATTTCGAAAAAAAACAACAGTAATGTTCCTATCAACATTTAACAATTGGCAAAAAGAAGGAGCTGGAGACTGACCCGGAGGTTCGAAAAACGTTTCTTTTTTTGGAAATCTATGTTTAGCCCCTAGATTCCCATAGGAAAATTCTTGTTTCGCAATAAAATAAACTTTTGATGGAATTTCATCAAATATTTATTTTGGGGAGGGGGTCTTTTTGATTATTGATGAAAAATTACTTACATTTAAATATTTTGTTTAGATTTAATGTGTTTAATGGCCAAAAGTTCGTCAACAGCAGCACGTGCAACAGACAGTAATTGCCTATGATGGGCGATGAGTTTAGATACTTACATACCTCCCGTTATGTCGCGGAAATACGCCAATTCACTACATGTGAAACTAACCATATACATACCGGCTCACAGATTGTATACCAATTGACCAGTGGACACTAGTGTAACAACTGATGTATGCTGAAAACAAAAGGGGAAAATTCATTAATATAATGGTTGAATGCATAAATTGTCGATGTGGCACTGGTGACACATGCCATAAACCTCATTTTGTCAGTAGTCGTCATATATTGTCACATGCATAAGTTCATACCTATGAATAGGTGGCTTTTAGCGTCGATACAGTTGGGCCGCTGGCTCAAAAAGGACACTATGATGCAGGTTCAGATGAGTCTGCGCCTCCGTTGCACGGTCAGCCACGTAGATGGATTGTCAGCCAGCAGCATGGGTATGGGGAAGGTGGTCAGGATCTACATTGGCCGTAATGTCCCCCCGTTTTCTCAGCCGAAGAGTCAGTAGCTAGCTCGTGTAGTCTGGCCCGCTGTCCCATGTACGGACCCACGACGTCACACACGGGTCAGTGTAGCTCCTGGTCAGCTATCGCACCGGTGCACGGTGATTAGCATCGGCAGGTTTCCTACCGAACACGTCGTAAAACCTGTCTAAACTAGCACCCAGAGCACGTCAGTGAGTTTCATTTTCATTTCTACTCTAATGTATCAGTAAAACCTGTCGAAGCTAAACTAATGTACAGTTATCTGTAATAGAATTGTCGGTTAATGATTGCAAATACATGACACTGCATTTACGTTGTGCATATACCAGACATATAGTGTAAACCGCACACGATTGTGAGTTGCCAGGTGTCCGGTATAGAGAGGTTCCGTGGTATTGGTGGGAGAAGTGTGATAGCTGATGAAGCAATGCACCGGCCGCACAGTGACGGAGGGCCGTGTTGTGACGGCGCGTCACGGATATTTATGTAGCGCACTTCCAAACACTCGCTGACAGCTTTGACAACATCAGTGCAGTTGTTTGCAATGCAGCTGCGAATATGTAGGGGTCGTGTATAAAAATAACGCCTCTGTCACTGGGTGTAGTGTGACACTGCCTTCATGGGGGGCACAGACCATTCGGTGTTTGTGGCGCCACCCTCCCACACCAGTATATGCCGCCTCACCTGCAGGGTGGGAAGGGGGTGGGTGGGGCAGGTCGGTGGCAATACCATCCGCAGGGACTAAGACAATGACACATAAGCCGTGTTTCCTATTACATACACCCACCGGGTATTGTCGGTGCATACTTGCCGAATACATAAGCCGTGTTTCCTATTACATACACTCACCGGGTATTGTCCGTGCGTTATTGACGGCGCGAAGGGACTGAATTGCTAAAAAAATATTACAGCAGACGAACATTTGTGTTTGCCGCCATTCGATATTTAACCGTTACAATATTGAATTATATTTTGTCGTCTGCTGTTTATTTGCTATTTTCAGTTTTCCCCATCAACCACATTCTTCTGCAGCACGTTTGAATCATTGGAAATGATTCTAAAGTGCTGTCAAATCATGTTTTTATTGAGAAAGTAGCCAGAATATAAAACAATAGCAGACGACAATTTTCGTTTCCCGAATTCTAACGGGTTTAAATATGGCTCCTACTGCGGGACTATAGGTGGATTACCGCTCGGCTACACGCGGCACGTGACCGACACGCACTTGGACGGTCACATCTGTTCACATCCAATAATTATGCCTAGAAACAAGCAACAATATATCATATTAATTAATTAATTAGCTCTAAAAAATTTAAAATAATAACCTCGTTACCCCTATAAATAGCCTATATTATACCGCTCGTTGTTCAATGATAAAACAATGAATGTCGATGACTTATTTCAGCAATCCGTGACTACTATAGTTCCTCCGTTCTGTCCAGTTTTTGTACAGCGGTTGTTGGACCCGATAAGACTGAGCCCAGTAAATGTAAATGCTTTGATTTAACGACGGCACTGGCTCGATGACCTTGCCGACGCTCTACCTATTGAGCTAATCCGACCACCTCCCGAGCCCAGTACACTTACTATATATATATATATATAGTCACTCTGTCTCAGATGATATCTCAGATATCCAATGTGCGGTTTTCGCTACATGCACACTAAATGGCATATTTAAATCAATCGCACCGTTTTATTTGATAACATGCGTTATATATGTAAGTCATACTATCAGAAACTGTGATAAACAAGGGGGATAATTTGGCTTGACATACTTGGCAGTTTCGATACAAGAAAGGAAATAAATGGGACATTTCTTTATTTTTTCTTGTGAAATAATAATATACCAACTTCAGAAAGAAGTTCCCATTATAGTGTAATTAATTTAAATAAAATAAGTTTGGAAAAGGGATTAGCTTCATAATAACGATGCCCTTGGTGTTGGATGTTGGATTTCGTTCTCATTTTTTATTGTGTGTGTGTTTTTTTGTGGATTTGACTATATTGGTTCGGTTTGGGGTAATTTACATAGTGTTGTGCAACCACTAGTACTAAAATAGTACACATAACATAACTTGTCCATTACTTACACATTCGTCGTTCAGATATTTAAGTGTATTAAATTCGCCAAAGAACCCATAAAACACGAACATATGCACCGTCCGTAAAGCACCTGTGCGAGAACTATGTTGAGTTTCGGAAACGCTATCCGGAGCCGGGTCATGATAAGACAGGCGGAGGTTCCTCGGCAGCGCCGGTGTACCGGGAACTATTGTGTGATGGCTAGATCAAACATACTGAGTCTTGGAGTGGGAGGGGGGGGGGGGGGGGGGGGAGTGCAGGCTACAGTGGCTGGCCTGTTATTGTATGTATTTAAAGGCTACATTTGCTGACCTGTTATTGTATATATTTAAAGGCTACAATTGCTGGCCTGTTATTGTATGTATGTAAAGGCTACATTTGCTGACCTGTTATTGTATATATTTAAAGGCTACAATTGCTGGCCTGTTATTGTATGTATATAAAGGCTACATTTGCTGACCTGTTATTGTATGTATTTAAAGGCTATAGTTGCTGACCTGTTATTGTATGTATTTAAAGGTTACAGTGGCTGGCCTGTTATTGCATGTATTTAAAGGCTACATTTGCTGACCTGTTATTGTATATATTTAAAGGCTACAATTGCTGGCCTGTTATTGTATGTATGTAAAGGCTACATTTGCTGACCTGTTATTGTATGTATTTAAAGGCTACATTTGCTGACCTGTTATTGTATGTATTTAAAGGCTACATTTGCTGACCTGTTATTGTATGTATTTAAAGGCTACAGTTGCTGACTTGTTATTGTATGTATTTAAAGGCGTTGGGTCTCAGATATGCATAGTAATGGATGAAACGGATTAGAAATTAATAGTTTAATTGTAGATTTGTATCGTATTTCTGAACCCAATTGTACATTTCGGAAACGCTGTGGAAAATCAGGTATTCGTAAAATCATGTTTATACATGTAATACTGACAAATAACTAAACCTAACAACGTTAGTTATTTTTCAGTATTAATAAACATGTTTTGCAATCGATAGTTACTAATTTATTTTATATAAAGTAATATCACTATACTGTAGTGACTGCTTCTTTCTAACTGTGAAATTATCATTTCACAAAAAAAAATAATCTCAAAATTTAATTTCACTATTTTTCCTTACTGGTACATGAATAGCCAAAACACAATTATTTCCTCTGTTTATCACAGTATCTGATAGTTTGTACTTGAATATAACGCATGCTTTTTTGTGTGGAAATTTCGCCAACTAAAGTGATGCTATAATTGATTACGTACAACATGTACGTCATTTACTGTGCATGAAGCGAAAAACTATACATTGTATAAACTTTATATTATCTGAGACATCATCCGAGACACGGTCCCGTTAAAATATATTTTAAAATAATATTTGTTATTATATTAACAGTTACTGACCCATGTTGTTATCATTATCTATGGTCACTTACGATAGAGTTGAGAGGAATTTTCTCGCCTGTATGCCAGACCATTCTGGTCACATTGGACTATACACGCACTCTCTCTGCAGAAACGTTCTCGGATAGAGAGAAAAATAGAACGGCGCTAAATAAAGTCAGTTACCTTGTACCCCTGCTAGCACGGTCGCTTGTGTTCGGTCGGCCGGGCGGTCAGTTTCGGGAAACTCCGTGCACGATCGATCCTCCCGTAGATCCAGACTTGACGCGGACACACATAGGCAGGTTATCCGCACATGTCGCACGCAATTGCCGCAATCACCGACACTTAATCCATTGAACAGGTAACGCGAGTAAAACTACAATCGTTGTTATTTGTTTACGTTTAAGAGTATTTCATATTCCGTTAAACTTAGTTTGTTTATATAGTACACGTGCAAGTGTGGGCAACCTCCGACTTTACAACACAACGTTAGTTTCAAAACTGAAACTAGCTGCCTCCATCACGAGTATATAGTTCTGCTTGTACACTGATCACACATCGGGAAACACCTCCCGCGTCATCGCTGCTACAATGACGTCACTCGATCTCAATATCCACATACCAGCAGCAAGACAGCTAAGTAACGATGGCTTCGATTGGCTTTCTCCGATGCGCTATTAATAGCCTGTATGGATGGTTAGAGATCGTTACGCGTCAGAATACAGAGAGGTTACTCGGCACGACGTCAAGCCGACTCACTGACGCAGTCAAAATATACTCGCGCTATAAATAGATCACAAGCAGCATTATATCGCTGGCAAAAAAAGCAGTTATGGAGGGAATGTAGGTTAGGGAAATAGATCAATGGACTCGTTTCAGCGATTGCAGAGGCGTATCGCGGGGAGTACTCCGCCTGCTCAGGCCAGCATCATGGTTCGTGTGTTGTTTATATAACGGGATAGATAATGGTCGGATCGGCGCATGCTGATATGGAGACCAGGTGGAAGGGGGTGTGGAGCGTGGTGGTGGGGAGGGTGTGTGTAGTGTTGCGATGACAGGCCCGTAGACAAACTGTTAAAGCGGCGTGGCTTTTATTAGGATATGAAGCGTCCGAGACAGCTAGGGTTTCCAGGGGCATGCTCCTTCCCACTGAACATTTTGAAATCCGGTTACAGGTGGTCTGAAACGTCATTTACTGCATCCTCAGCGAAGACTGAGCACATACTACATTGTACATAGTTTTTTCCTGTTTATATGACAATAAAGTGGACCTCAAGGCAGTACCGGTGGTCGTCCGACCGCACCGACCCCACTGGTTACGGGTCTTGTTGGGTGCTACACAAACTGACAAAGCCAAGTGTGCCGCATGAACGCAGGTAAACGTGGCGTAGCTACCACTGTGTCGAAACATTAATTATTTCCAGATAGACAATACAACCCAAACGTTCCGTAAAAACAATGTACATTGACGTTAGTTGTGTGATCGCATGTGTAGTGATGATAAGGCCTATAAAAAACCCGGTGTTGCAGGTTAGGGTCCAGCGAAACAAAATAGGTAGGGAGGGTAGGATTTTTTTTTTAAATACTGCTGTATGTGCCAATATTGTACGCAAAGGACGTCTTAAGCACACGAATGATCGAACATTAAGAAGTCCAAAAAAGTCTAAAGTCGGCGGCATATTCATAGGTAAGGTCAGGTTGCCCGCACCACAAGTTTGTTTGGGCCTTATCGGTGTTGTTATTGCTGCAGGCACACAGAGGACAAGCGCATAAAATACGCAGAGGACACCTTAATCACACGAAGGGTCAACAATGAACTTTTGTTTATTTCTTTTTTTAAACGGCCAAAACAGTCTAGGGTCGGCTGCATATTCATAGGTAGGATCGGGTTACCCGCACCACAAGACTTGATTCAGTAGGAATTAATCAGGAATTTCCCAATATATTTCTACGGTAGCTATAGTGCCGTAGTCGGCACCTATATGCCTATTATCACCTACACATAACCCGAAACAAGAACAAAATATCTCATAAAATGCAAATTTTCATTATGAAACATGCACATGTTTTATTCGGGGATTAAATAATCACCTGCGGGAGCATGCCCAACGGCCCCCTCCATCCCCTCCACACACCCTTGGCACACTCCGTACCGCACCCATACAAGTGTGCCTGCACTTAATTTCGCCGTAGCTACACAACCGCCTGCCATAATATTGACAAGAGCTAAAACGTTTCTGTACATCTACTGGCAATCTCAACTCGCAATCAAGCATGATATACCATATCGCAGGCCCAGCCAAACACTTAATTTCAAGCACAATATTCAAGTATTTTGAAATATAGCACGTGACGACTATTGATAAGATTAGCGCAGGCCGTCGTGTACGACACTGGTAATCAGTTGGTCCGACTCTATGCGCCGAATGCTGTCTGTCGTTTTATGCCGCCTTCTGACTTTGCGAAATCATACGTGAGACGGCGTCGACGTCGGCGTCGGCTCTCCACTGTCTCGTTTCCAGTTGTCGACCAGAATTACTGCGTGACAGACTTTCCCTCGACCTTATACGGTGCGGTCAAGCAGAGGTCCCAAGTTCGATTGTCGGGCCGGGTGCGATTTGTTCTCGTCCTGTGACACTAGCAGTCTCCTACACGTGATGCGCTAAAGCAACTCTGGCCAGTCAAGTATCGTCAGAGTTGCGTCCCTTTATGCATTCAGAGTGTTGTTCACCTTGTTCGCAAACTTGAAGTGTTTATACGTCTATAGAATTTGCATGTGACATTGTTTAATTTCCACAAATTGATTCGACACTTCCAAAAACAAGTGACTTCGATTCACAGAGCTAGAAATGTGCGAATGTCCAATGTAAGCGAGTGTGGTACGCGGTATTCAAGGCACCGTGTCCCAGGTGATGTCGCAGGCACTCAGTATGTCATTGTGGCTTGTCTGCAAATCACCGATCTAGACCAAACACATTTTATGAGATGGAATTATAAGAACTTTGTGTTTTTTCCCGTTATATATACATGTAATATCGTAGACTTTGGTACACATTGGAATGACTCGTGATAGTTACTGTCGAATATCATAGTCACTGGTGGGAGTGCGCCGATGTTGAGCACAGCCTTACCTGCAGCTTTGCTGGTGGAACACGCCGTAACATATCTTGTCTCAGCCGGCTAAAATAGTTGGCAGCTGGATTAAAAATCACGAAGCACTTGCGAGTTTATTTTCTAGAATATCAATGATTGGGTGCTGCTTCTATTTATAGCAAATCCTAGTAGAAAGGTTTTGTTCGTGACTAGTCCACGACCCCACATACATCCGCGTCTCGTCCTTACCCGCTTTGGGGCGTGACGGGGATGGGGCGCATTTGTTGCACACTTCTGTTACGGTCATCAACCTTTATGTTAAGGTTCTCTACTTTATGTTACGGTTCTCTACATTTAGGTTACGGTTCTCTACATTTAGGTTACGGTTCTCTATATTTATGTTAAGGTTCTCTACATCTCTACATTTAGATTAAGGTTCTCTTTATATCAAGGTTCTCTACATCCCTATATTTATGTTAAGGTTCTCTACATCTCTATATTTATTTTAAGGTTCTCTACATCTCTATATTTATGTTACGGTTCTCTACATCTTTATATTTATGTTACGGTTCTCTACATCTCTATATTTATGTTAAGGTTCTCTACATCTCTATATTTATGTTAAGGTTCTCTACATCTCTATATTTATGTTACGGTTCTCTACATCTCTATATTTATGTTACGGTTCTCTACATCTCTAAATTTATGTTAAGGTTCTCTACATCCCTATATTTATGTTAAGGTTCTCTACATCTCTATATTTATGTTAAGGTTCTCTACATCTCTATATTTATGTTAAGGTTCTCTACATCTCTATATTTATGTTAAGGTTCTCTACATCTCTACATTTATGTTAAGGTTCTCTACATCTCTGATGTATGTTAAGGTTCTCTACATCTCTATATTTATGTTAAGGTTCTCTACATCTCTATATTTAGGTTAAGGTTCTCTACATCTATATATGTATGTTAAAGGTACATGCCCACTCAGAGGGCACAAGCTGTTCTTTATAGGAATTAAATAAGTGTATATTTGTGTCGCTATTCCACCAGTTCTAAAAATTATGAGTGCCCGTTATACAGATATAATCATTTAGTAATATTTATTTTACTGATATCAGTATCAGGCCTTTTTCATATGCAAATGAGGCATGATTTAATTATTTATACAAATTAAATGCCTCACGTGAAAAAATAGTATTTTCGCCAGATTATAAAGTATGATCATTGCACATCAAAATATAAATACAGAGAATACTTAGTAATGTCCGTTAACATTTTAAGGAAACACGGTTATCGCCCCTGATATCAGTGTGGATATTTACCTCTGATATAAAATGTATAATAGTGCCAATCATTACGTGGGGAAATGGTGAATGAATGTTTATTTTGCCAGGAAATGTATCTGATGATGTCTCTGATATAAAGAACATTTTGTGCCTACTGAGTGGGCATGTACCTTTAAGGTTGTCTACATCTCTACATTTAGGTTAAGGTTCTCTACATTCCCTATATTTATGTTAAGGTTCTCTACAACTCTAAATTTAGGTTAAGGTTCTCTACATCTCTATATTTATGTTAAGGTTCTCTACATTCATTATATTTATGTTAAGGTGCTCTACAACTCTAAATTTAGGTTAAGGTTCTCTACATCTCTATATTTATGTTAAGGTTCTCTACATCTCTACATTTAGGGTTTTAGGTTAAGGTTCTCTACGTCTCTACATTTAGGTTAAGGCTGTCTACATCTCTATATTTAGGTTAAGGTTTTCTACATTATGTTACGGTTCTCTGCATTAGGTTACGGTTATCTACATTATGTTACGGTTCTCTACATTATGTTACGGTTATCTACATTATGTTACGGTTCTCTACATTATGTTATGGTTTTCAACATTAGGTTACGGTTCTCTACATTATGTTACGGTTATCTACATTAAGTTACGGTTTTCTACATTAGGTATACGATTCTCTCTACAATAGTTTACGAGTTTCTACATTTAGATTACGGTTCTCTTTATATTTAGGTTACGGTTTTTGTCGAGCCCGCTTGCGGAAAGCGCGACATAGTGATCACAATGACGTCGGGGTGTCCGTGCGTGCGTGCGTGCGTGCGTGCGTGCGTGCGTGCGTGCGTGCGTCCGTCCGAAATCTGCGTTAAAGTTTTTAAATACCTTATATCTCTGCAGTCCTAAGTCACATTGACTTGAAACTTCATATACTTATTAGTCATCATCCATATATTCATGCTGTATCCCACTCATGCGACCCGTGTGCCCAATGTCAATGTCAAATGACTTTGCGTTAAAGTTTCTGTCAAAAGTTGCGTTAAAGTTTTCACATACCTACTATCTCTGTAACCGTAAGTCAGATTTGCTTGAAACTTTGTATGCTTATTGGGCATCAAACTTCAAATAAATACACTCTGAGACCATCAAATGCCTCGGCGGGCTCGACATGCGGGCCGCGGCCATCCTCGTTTACATTTAGGTTACGGGTCTCTACATTAGGTTACGTTATTTGCATTAGGTTACGGTTATCTACATTATGTTACGGTTCTCTATATTTTCGTTACGGTTCTCTACATTTACGTTACGGGTCTCTACATTATGTTACGGTTTTCTACATTAGGTTAAGTTTTTTTGCATTAGGTTACGGTTCTCTACAATAGGTTACGGTTCTCTACATTATGTTACATTTGCTACATTTAAATTACGGTTTTCGTCGCTCCTGCTTTGCGCGACTATAGTCGCCACTTTTTCCGTCGTTGTCGTCGTCGTCGTCCGCGTCGTCGTCGTCCGAAATGTCAAAAACTTTGTATAACCTTCGTCATCATGCTATAACTTTAATATTACTTTACGGTTTGCTTCAATAGTTGGACATGTGATACATGTGATCATTCGGAACACCCTCATGCCGTCATTAGCAGACCTTGATCTTTTTTACCTTCACATTTTTGCGGAAACACTAATAATTTTGTTTGTGTGTCAAAAGGTTTGTACAAGTTTCTTCATCATCGTATAACATTAATGTTACTTGATGGATTGCTTCAATGTTTGGACACGTGATACATGTAAACAATTTGAACACACTAATGCCGCCATTAACATGATCTTGACCTTTTTGACCTTCACATGGTTGCGGAAACACTTTGATATTGGTTACATCAACAAGTTTGTACATGTTTCTTCATCATCGTATAACATTAATATTACTTGATGAATTGCTTCAATATTATCATGACCTTGACCATTGCGACTTTCACATGGTTGTGGGAAAACGTAGCCATTTTTTTATGTCAAAATGTTTCTTCCATCTTGACCTTTTTCGTGTTTTAAGCATGCACTTCTCTGACGATTTTTGTGATGCTTACATGTCCATGACAACGCTTCCGTGGCGGAATTCTTGTCTACATTAGGTTACGTTTGTTTGCATTATGTTATGGTTCTCTACATTAGGTAACGGTTTTCTACTTTATGTTACGGTTCTCTACATTTAGGTTACGGTTCTCTACATTTAGGTTAAGGTTCTCTATATTAGGTTACGGTTCTCTACATTAGGTTACGGGTTTCTACATTATGTTACGGTTCTCTACATTAGGAATCGGTTTTCTACATTATGTTACGGTTCCATACATTGTGTTACGGTTATCTACTTCTACATTATGTTACGGTTATCTACATTAGGTTACGGTTCTCTACATTAGGTTACGGTTCTCTACATTATGTTACGGTTATCTACATTAGGTTACGATTCTCTACATTATGTTACGGTTTTATACTTTATGTTACGGTTCTCTACAGTTAGGTTACGGTTCTCTACATTTAGGTTAAGTTTCTCTACATTAGGTTGCGGTTCTCTACATTAGGTTACGGTTTTCTACATTATGTTAAGGTTCTCTACATTAGGTTACGGTTTTCTACATTATGTTACGGTTATATACATTATGTTACGGTTATCTACATTAGGTTACGGTTTTCTACATTATGTTACGGTTCTATACTTTATGTTACGGTTCTCTACATTAGGTTACGATTCTATACATTAGGTTACGGTTTTCTACATTATGTTACGGTTTTCTACATTAGGTTACGGTTTTTCTACATTTATGTTACGATTCCCTACATTTCGGTTAAGGTTCCCTACATTAGGTTACGGTTCTCTACATTAGGTTACGGTTCTCTCCACTTAGTTTGTAGTCCTCTACTTTAAGGTTACGGTTCTCTACCTTTAGCTTACCACCCTCTGCTTTTAGGCTACACTTTCATGTTGGTCTCCTTTTGGTATACTGTGTGATGTATACTGTGTACTGTGTGATGTATACTGTGTGATGTATACTGTGTACTGTGTGATGTAGTGTGATGTATACTGTGTACTGTGTGATGTATACTGTGTACTGTGTGATGTAGTGTGATGTATACTGTGTACTGTGTGATGTATACTGTGTACTGTGTGATGTATACTGTGTACTGTGTGATGTATACTGTGTACTGTGTGATGTAGTGTGATGTATACTGTGTACTGTGTGATGTATACTGTGTACTGTGTGATGTATACTGTGTACTGTGTGATGTATACTGTGTGATGTATACTGTGTACTGTGTGATGTAGTGTGATGTATACTGTGTACTGTGTGATGTATACTGTGTACTGTGTGATGTATACTGTGTACTGTGTGATGTAGTGTGATGTATATGACTGTGATGTACGTGACTGTGTGATGTATACTGTGTACTGTGTGATGTATACTGTGTGATAGTGTACTGTTTGTGATACTGTGATGTATACTGTGTACTGTGTGATGTATACTGTGTACTGTGTGATGTATACTGTGTACTGTGTGATGTATACTGTGTACTGTGTGATGTAGTGTGATGTATACTGTGTACTGTGTGATGTATACTGTGTACTGTGTGATGTAGTGTGATACTGTGATACTGTACTGTGATGTATGTGTACTGTGTGATGTAGTGTATGATATGTTACTGTGAGTATACTGTGTACTGTGTGATGTATGTGATGTATACTGTGACTGTGTGATGTACTGTGTACTGTGTGATATACTGTGTACTGTGTGATGTATGTGATGTATACTGTACTGTAGTGATACTGTATACTGTAGATACTAGACTGTGATGTATACTGTATATGATGTGATGTATACTGTGTACTGTGTGAGGTAGTGTGATGTATACTGTGTACTGTGTATACTGTGATTATACTGTACTGTGTGATGTACTGTGTGTATGTACTGTGTACTGTGTGATATGTATACTGGATGAGTATCTGTACTGTGATGTATACTGTGTACTGTGTGATGTATACTGTGTACTGTGGTTACGTACTGAGTATACTGTATACTGTGTGATGTATACTGTGTACTGTGTGATGTATCTGTGTGATGTATACTGTGTACCTCATGTATGTATACTGTGTACTGTGATGTATGTACTGTGTGATGTATACTGTGTACTGTGTGTATGAGTATACTGTGTGATCTGTATACTGTGTGATGTATATGTATACTGTGTGATGTATACTGTGTACTGTGTGATGTATACTATGTGATGTATATGTATACTGTGTGATGTATATGTATACTGTGTGATGTATACTGTGTGATGTATATGTATACTGTGTGATGTATACTGTATACTGTGTGATGTATACTGTGTACTGTGTGATGTATATGTATAATGTGTGATGTATACTGTGTACTGTGTGATGTATACTGTGTACTGTGTGATGTACTGTGTACTGTGTGATGTATGCTGTGTACTGTGTGATGTATATGTATAATGTGTGATGTATACTGTGTACTGTGTGATGTATACTGTGTACTGTGTGATGTATACTGTGTACTGTGTGATGTATACTGTGTGTGTGATGTATACTGTGTGATGTGTACTGTGTGATGTATACTGTGTCCCAAATGGTATCTAATGCCATCAAAAACTTCTCATGAACCACGGCACCGATGTTTGCGAAACTTCACGATGCTGATCTGTAGGTGCAGTTTCAGATTTCTTAAACTCGGAGATTTGGCGTAATTCACGATGTCTACGGCAAAATGTTCAACCGCCCGAACCGCCTAATTACAGTCACCAGTGTTAGTAATGCTCGACACCTCAATCAGACTTGCTAAACAAATCTCAATTTCAGTCACTTTCGCCATGAAACCATGTCGTTTAAACTGATATACCGCACTATGTAGTATATCCCTCAAATCAAGTTGGCAGGCAAATATTATGCCATATGTAATAGTTATAGTTCACATATTTCATCCGGCAAGACTTGGAAACGGTTAAATAATTTTGAGGCTCGCCGAGGAATTCCTACCGTTTCCTTGCCGAGCCTGATAAAACCTGGTGTAAACATACACTAGACTGGTATTTTATTTATCAGGTAACGTTTTATGGTAGCCGATGATAAAATATAAAATAGTTTTCGTTGAATAGAACGCGAACGTGTTTACGTTGCGTCATTAAACTTACGTCATTTTCGGTAACGCCATGTGACGCCGTTTGACCAATGAACTGTCAGTTTTGTAATTCTTTGTAACCCGAATATTCGTACCAGGTTAATGCCTGATACGGCTATCATTCGGTACGTATTCGGCCAATACAAAACACGTTCCATGATACGGCATTATGCTATCAATCGGTACGTATTCAGCCAATACAAAATTCGTTCCATGATAAATGCTTTCGTTCCATGATAAATGCTAACACGAATATAAGTGTCTATGAGCCAATTCGCAATGTCATATTCATATTTGGATGAACCAGACAATGACCAAGCTCGTGGATGAATGGGTACATGATTTCCAATATCAGACACACCATACCTAAGGACCGAAGAACATGTGTGATTTTTCATCAAATATATTTACAGAAACTGTGATATTTTCTGTAAATTTCGTCAACTTTCGACGTCATTTGTGGAAAATATCGTAAATTTTATATTGTAAACATTTTTTTAATGAAAAATCGTACATGTTCTTAGGTACAGAATCACATTGCGTTGCTCAATTGTGGAGCAGTGTCACTTCCACATCCAGGTGCACGTACACTGATATAAGTACTGCTTATCGCTGACAGTCCACAGCTTCCATCCGTCCACCTACACCCTGCCTGGGTGGGACAGAATGACGACGCTGCCGCTCCCTCCGCACGTCTACGGCAGACAAACTCCGTCGGAAAGACAAACGTCCGTGCTATTATTGGAGGAACATGCACGAGAATAGACGGCGTGTCGGACTATTGGCTTCGATAATTGAGTTTGCGCCGTGACGTCGCTATGTGCGCTCAACGATACGGGACGAGTCTATGCGTGTGCCAGTCGGTGCTTCCCGCCTTCCCACACGGATTGTGTTCGGACAGAAACGGAACAGAGGAAGCGATCCGATGTTTGGCGGTTCCAGGTTTACGGTTCACGATCCACGGTCCTGCACTTTGTTCTGTGAGTCATCCTCCCAGTTATAACGATATACACCGTATATTGCTTGGTAGACATATGACGGGTGTTTCATTGATGGCATGGTGAATAGTGCAGATTGTGATCAGACTGTGCGGATGCACAGGCTGATCTGAATCTACACTGGTCTCAAAACTCATGCGCCCCATTTATCCAGTGACAGCCACATAATTATAGGTGTCGCCGGCCGGCTGATAAACATGCTCCTGTGACCGGTGTAGATTAGGATCATCATTCGAGGCACACCATGTGATTGTGTACCTAAGAACGTGGGCGATTTTACATGAAATATATTTACTGTGATATCTTCTGTAAATGACGTCGAAAGATTTTACCAAATTTCCATAGCAAATGCGGAATATGATATTGCGAATGCAACTTTCGACGTCATTTACGGAAACTATCGCAAGTTTTGTAAATAATTTTGATGAGATATAGAACACGTTCTCGGATACACCATCACATGGCGTCTCTCAATTCTCTACTCGTCCAATCCATAGACTGATCGAACATTCAGGGACTTTAAAACACCGAAGTTGTCTCAAATATTCAACATGTTGATTGTACGCTTTATTTAATAAATGACCTATAGCAACCAAACTCACCGTCTTATTTGATGAAATTCCGAGGTAATTGTGACTTATTGTTATGTTTCTAGTACATGTGTTTTGTAGAATAATAAAACTGTCTGGAAGTTGATCTGATAAAATGTTTGTTTTCATTGATATATATAGACATAATAATAAATCACAGAACAGAACAGAACAAAGCCTTTATTTGCAATATTCTCAGACCACACAGTGGTATATGAGTGCATACAAGTACAGAATAATTTGTATTATCAACAACAACAACATGGCGGACAATACATATGCATGCAAATATGTTGAAAACAGAATATATAAATGACAGACGATAATATGTTGCTGGAGGTCAATCGATGAGTCCAAATATAGGTAGACCAGGTGTATTATCATGTCATAGCCTCGTTGTACTGTATAATAACTACATGATAAAGTGCACGTGCATGCATATCCATATTATAGTGTATCTTGGTGCCCAGAATAGACACTTAGTGTGGCTCAGTGGTATCGAAGCGGGAGAATATCCATACGTTAGCGGAGCTTTTGTTCATTTTATCTGGTCGAGAGTTCGAACCTCACAAAACGCATTACTTTTGTCATATAATTCTGTATTTTTGTTATGACTGCTTGCTGGAGAAGGGAATAAGTGCACGGTGAGGGTTATCACTATTGCTGTTTGACCTCAATATGACATGATCTGCGAGAACATACTCCAAGATTCTTCATGTACACACACATGTGCATTTAGTTATTCTTTTTCTTCAAAGTGAGAGACTAACGTTCTACATGTAATCTATCTCATGCTTAGTTAATGCAATTTGTAAGAGCAACACACATACAAAAGAAATATATAATAAAATATAAACAAATACAAATATATGTGTATACATGTATGAAAAACTAAGATTCGAACTAACTACCTACGGCATTGATATCTTCACTGTAACCCCTCGACTACATAACACTTGATGACAAATCTCAAAAATCAATATTGAAAAGGAATATTGCCACGGGTATATTTTACCTGTCTCACCTATTCTGTGTTTTGTTTATGATCGGTTTGTATGTAAACAAGTAGCAAGTTATCGTCTGCGGACTATACCAATACTATATTTTGGCTAGAGTAAATCGTGTGTTATCACCAATATTGAGCATTACTTTTGTAGAAAGAATGTGATTATCGCGCAATGGGGCCCGCTGGTACTGTTAGTTTATTGGGAGAAATCCGAAACATTTACTGGAAAAAAGGCTCGAACATATTAAATAAACGACACAAATCAAATGCGCATACAAGGCCGCGTACTGAATACAACGAAACATGATTTACAAGGAAAATCAAAAACAGTGGTATGCTGAAACTTTAAAAATAACGCAGACATGTATTTCTAACATAACACTGCTTGGCATATCAAACACTGTAGGTTCGTGAAACCAGCAAACCCCAACTGCACTCCATCTCCAGATGTGGAGATGGCGTATAGGGTTAGCAAATATACGTATATAGCACGATGACAGCTACCATCCTCATATTGGGTCGAAAGTCGAAAGCATGTGAGAATACACTCTATCGTTGGGTGTATAAACAGCTATATTAATTTAAGGGAAACAAAAATATACCACTGGAGTTACATATCATTAGTGAATAGTTATATACCAATTGGTTAATTCGGCGAATGCAGGAAACAAACACAACGACACCATCCTGTGTCCTTGTGTTTGCTGTCTGAATTCGCGAATTCGTCTTTTGGTCACCGATACGTTGGTCAGGGCATATCATGATCTGTATAAAACATGCATAATGTAACATATTCTCTATGAAAAGTGTAGATATTGATATCTTCCAGTATAAAATAACAAAGAAACAGTAACGTTGACCAACGTAATCCAATAAAGTAGATCCTACTGTTCAAATGACTGCATGGTGTACAGACTTGATATAACAGTCTCAAATACATGTACCTTGAAAGTTGATGAAATAAGAGATTGTTTATTACATGTAATGTTCGATAAATATAGCGAACAATCATCCGCAATTATTGTCTTTAATTAAGATCACGTGGTGCATTGCCATAGTAGGCGCTGACAATATGTTTCGGAACAATACAATAGTCCGGCTGTATCGAAGAGTCTAGTCCATGTTCTACTTTGATGTGAACGGGTTAAACGGCATCACTTGTTGGCGCATATGATTAAAGTTGGGGTCCCGTCGAGTATGGACACAATTTTCTTTATATGAATTATATAAGTATATAACTATGTAACTATTCCAACAAACAATATGAGTGTCCGCTATACAAATATATTCATTTACTAATGTTTAATTTACTGATAGAGACGCACGTTTGTATCAGGCTATTTTGATATGCAAATGATTTATATCAATTAAATGCGTCACCGGAATAAATATAAATATTTATGACAGATTATAAAGTACATGTATGATCGTTACATCAAAAATAAATAGAGAGAATAAATTTTTCAGGAAACACGGTTATCGCCTCTGATATAAATAGTATAATAATGTCAATTAACGGTAATGGTAAATTAATGTTTCTTTTACCCTAACAATTCACATGTACGGTATGGACGAACAAAATATGTAATGTCTCCCTAGATTACAACCTGGAATGTGGGAGTCCTCGTTTAAAGGTACATGCCCACTAGGTGGGCACAAAATGTTCTTTATATCAGATACATCAAAATAAACATTCATTCACTATTACCCCACATATTGATTGGCATTATTATACATTTTATATCAGACGTACATTTCCACACAGATATCAGGGGCGATAACCGTGTTTCCTTAAAATGTTAACGGACATTACTATTTATTCTCTGTATGTATTTTTTGATGTGCAATGACCATACTTTATTATCTCTCAAGTGACACATTTAATTAGTATACATAATTAAAAAACATCACGCCTCATTTGCATATGATAATAGCCTGATACCACCGCGATTCACTATCGGTAAAATAAATATTACTAAATTATCATATCTGTATAGCGGGCACTGGTAATTTTTAGAACTGGTGGAATAGTGACACAATTACACTTATTTAATTCATATGAAGAACAGTTTGTGGCTACTGAGTGGGCATGCACCTTTAATGTATAAAGCTCAGGCTCAACAGCAGCAGTTCAGACCTCCAATATCCGGGTCTGAGAGCGAGTTTCGTCTACGTTCAGTAGTACTGTGTGTTCAGTTTCTAAGCCGGACACTCGGAGAACAGTGTGTTCAATTACGATATGTGTCGTTGTAATGTGCGTTGTCTGATCATGTTATGACCGTTCGTGATCACGGAAACGTACAGTTGTAAACGATTCTTCGAATTATCATAAAAAACACGACTCTATAGTAACAATAATATCTTTATTTCCGCCATGAATTATCACAACGTTGTACGGAATACAACAAACAACAACAACAATATTATATATATATATTTGTTTATTAAAGTCTCATCAATGTACACACATAAGATAATACAATATAGACACAGTAAAATAGTACATCGCCATTCTATAAGAATTACAAGAGATTACACTCACTATAAAACATGTGTTTTGCCACATACAAAATGAATATGAATACATGGGTAATATGTACATACAGTTATCTAACGTGTTCGTGACACCAGCATCTGATACATGCTATATACATACATGGAAAGAACACAACATACGTGATGCGCCATGAGGAAACAAATGGTCAACATGCGACGATTATTGCTTGCAGTGGGTTACTATCGCTGCTGAAAATAACATTGATTTGCGTGTAAATGTTTGATGACGTGAATTTATGAAATAACTGATGGCCACATTTTATTTGCATTTTGCGCCAGAATATCTGTCTATCAATCTCAGAATATGTACACTCCTATAGATAGTGTAGCACGATATTGACTGGGCTGAATCCAAACTTGTGACATTCAGTGAATGTGACGCGGGTGAATGTGACGCGGGCGCGGGTCTGCCAATTAAATACACTGCAGATCCGCACGCATTTATGAGGTTACGGTTTTTGAGGTCCATATGTCCGCAAGCCTTAGTTACAAGCACCGTGGTGATGAAAAACAAAAGGTATAACTCAAATACTAAAGTGCCGAGGTTAATTGACTTAGGGTTAACCAGATAGTGGCTGGCCGCTTCTATAAATAATAGTGCCAGTCGCAGGTTGGATTCACCTTTGGAACCAATACTGTCACGAATCGTAGCCGACTATTTTCTTTATCATCCATTATTTGTAACACGGGTCACACAATACTAGTATATAGCACAATAATCGAATATTCTAGTACAGACGATCGAATAGGTATTGGCGTGTGAAATATCGCTCCCGTGGAATAAACCGCTGGAGAGAATAGCGCTTTATCCGAAACCGTGCACGGACCACCAGTATTGTATTTTGCACTGGTTATATCTGGGTGATCTACACTGTATATGCAGACTTGTGTGCTAGCCTAATTACCTAGTAGGTCATATCTACTTATGACTGAAGTATTTCAGATTAATTCACCAGATAGCTCATGAGCTAGACTGACTGTTAGAACATTAGTCCACTTACGCAAAATTGTAAGCCAAATGTTGGCACATAAGTTTTACATTGACGTGCACTAGGGTGGGAGTATATATCGATTTAGCACCATATACTATCAGTCGGACACTCAATTACATTCTTGTGATATTGGAGGCAAGCTTTCACTGGGAATTGGTGAGTACATATGTTTTAGTTACTTTCTAATGCGGCCATTTAAGTCTGAATCTTGCCAAGACCGGCAATTCTACGCATTGTTATCGTATCCTCGATAATACTGCACTATTTAATTTACCTGAGTTATTTGGCCCCGTTTCGACCAAACGCTTGGTCAATAAAAGCCGTATGGCATGTATCCGTTGATGTAGATTATCTCCCTTAATAAAATGTTATTGATTAATTAATTCGTCGTGTTTACGTGTAAATGATAACGATTACAGGACTGGCATGTGGGAGCATTCCGTGAGTATTGTAATGGCATATTATTCTCATGTGTTTTTGTTGCATGTCACTGACTAATTGCATTAGCAATTTATTGTATTTGTAAACGAGGGGCGAACTCTATTGAAATGTTCACTAACATTAGCTATGCATTTTATATTGCGATTCAGTTCAATATAAGTTCTGCGCCCTGTACAATACATGAGAATATTGCCAATTTTAACATGTCACAATTGTAACGTGAATTTTCTGGACGACTTTCATTACTCTATGGGAGACGCATGTAAACTCCTAACCCAGTCGTCTGTACATTCATTTTATTAAGTCATATACGTTCACAGTGTGTTGTAAATATTGTAAATGCTATTGCGACCAGGATATACCAGATCAGACAGTTCTGCTCTAAATGCACTGATTTATACATCAGTAAGCTGCAATAAAGACATGATGTGAAGTATAATTTATTTCAATCACTGATGTTTGGGGTCAGCCTGTGGAATCCTACAGATTAGAGTATACAGTGTTTAGTATTATTAATGTAATACACGAGTCTCCACAGGAAAATACTTGGCACAGTTGCTCTTTATTAAGTTAGCGCAGTTGGCCACGGGCAGTCTGATCAAGGTAAGGCCTGTCGTAATCAAATGTTTGTTTACTAATGGTAAATAACTGTGACTGACGTCTGTATTCACATGTACGGATGTGAAGAGATATATCGTTGGGTACACTAGATATAGTGGCTGTTCATTAATGTGTTATATCGCATTTTCCGACTTATGAATTCCATCAGCCCCCTTCTTCCAATTAGTGAAAATATCTGTGTGTACATTGCATTTTATTATGTTTCATCATTGTAATATATGATGATGTTTAGTATTGCCATGCAACCATGATATTGATTTCATGTGCACTACTGTGACTATTATTGAGACTATAACACGTTACATTCTGGTAACAACACCGTTGGTGTTTTGTAGTCCCAGCCAGTACACCAGCCAGGCAACCAGCCAGTCAGCAACGAGCGACGGCACGTCCATACTTTGTGTATGCGTAGAATCAGTACGCAACACATATCTATTTATTCTGGAGTCCACGACACGACACCGTGTACCAGCGGGGACTCTGCTCCGGGTGGACCAAGGGTGTATTCGAGTGGGGCATCATTTTCCGGTGACGTCATTCCGTCCAAGGACGTGATGAACCGCTAAGGATGTTCATCGATGTGTTATTGGTCCCATCCGCCCAAGTAGGTTCTGTATCGTATAGTTACCAGTAACTTTACGACGTCATTAGAACGTCACTCCCATCATGGCGGAAGCCGGAGTTAATTAGCTGAACTCTAACATTGGATCTTGATCCTGATCATGTTGACGTATACTTTTGAACTATACCTACCTGTTCCAGAATCGTGGAGGTGCCTTGGTTGTGCAAGTGCCTGTGGTGATGGCTACTAAGGGACGGTGTCCGTACTGACATATTCATCCATTGTTTGTGCATTTCATTTATGTAAATACATCATCATTGTAAAAAATATACCTTGTTGTCTCTGTCCACAACGTTCTTGGTGTTCCATTCCTTCAGTAAACTAGCCCGGTGTCACCCTGACGTAACAAACACTCACTTTTATGCTAAATCACAGGCTTATACATTCAGTAAATTGTGAGAATAGTTTGTGAGGTACGGGAAGGTGAAAATTTGGGTCGTCTTTTATGTACCCGATATAAATTCCAGTGAAATCGATCTGATCTCTCTCTCTGTGGAATACAGGGAGCACCTTGGACAATACGTGAGGACGACACATTAATGTCGCTGTTTGAGTCACCATCGGCATCATTGTTCCGTCTGTCCGGTGGCCATTTTCACAGATTGTCAGAGACGCTAATTAATCTGACTAATCTGTGTAGAGATATCGGAACACTGTTTGCCCAGAATACAGTGACAATGTGCTCGAGTACGTGCCTACGACGTATGGTAAACGTCAGTTGGTCAGTGCGTCTCGCGGTGATATATATACATATATTATGTGAAAAGTACAGCTTAGTCATCACGAAATTGGGTCGCCAACTGGCCGTCAACACTATGGACGTTTGTGATCAGCGTACATTTAGGTCAGTCTGCGCATGTGCCCAGTCTGATCAGGAGCTACGCTGTTCGATATTCGGTCACCACAGTAGGAGAACCGACACCAGCTGAACGTCTGGATTCTAATTGCACCGATGTTTGATTATACAAGAGGACAAAGGTTGACAACTCTTGTACCTGCCATAATGTACCTTTCTGTGGCGGGGGCATGTTTTATTTAACTATTTGAGAATACATGTATATGTGGCGTTCTGTTAGGAAGTTAGGGTGCAATGGAGAAATAGGCGGATAAATCATAAAATTGAAACTACATGTCCAAAACGGACTACATGCATAGTAATTTAACATGTTTAGATGGTGTAAATCACGTATGTTCAACCGCTAAAAGTAAATCCTATCTCGATAAAATGGGAAAAGAATGAGAATTATAACCCATTGCTCGGCGCAAGATCGTCACTCAGATTTGAGGAGAAAATGGAAACGCAGCTACGCCATGTGTATCCGCGTCTGTTGTAGGTGGCACGACTTGGTGGCTTCTGTTGTAGGTGGCACGACTTAGTGGCGTCTGTTGTAGGTGGCACGACTTGGTGGCTTCTGTTTTCGGTGGCACGACTTGGTGGCTTCTGTTTTCGGTGGGACGACTTGGTGGCGTCTGTTGTAGGTGGGACGACTTGGTGGCGTCTATTGAAGGTGGCACGACTTGGTGGCGTCTGTTTTCGGTGGCACGACTTGGTGGCGTCTGTTGTAGGTGGCACGACTTGGTGGCGTCTGTTGTATGTGGCACGACTTGGTGGCGTCTGTTTTAGGTGGCACGACTTGGTGGCGTCTGTTGTAGGTGGCACGACTTGGTGGCTTCTGTTGTAGGTGGCACGACTTGGTGGCGTCTGTTGTAAGTGGCATTACTTGGTGGCGTCTGTTGTAGGTGGCACGACTTGATGGTGTCTGTTGTAGTGCACTTCGTGGCTTCTATTGTAGGTGGCATGACTTGGTGGCGTCTGTTGTAGGTGGCACGACTTCGTGGCGTCTGTTGTAGATGGCATGACTTGGTGGCTTCTGTTGTAGGTGGCACGACCTGGTGGCGTCTGTTGTAGGTGGCACGACTTGGTGGCTTCTGTTGTAGGTGGCACGACTTGGTGGCGTTTGTCGTAGGTGGCACGACTTGATGGCGTCTGTTGCAGGTGGCACGACTTGGTGGCTTCTGTTATAGGTGGCACGACTTGATGGCTTCTATTATAGGTGGCACGACTTGGTGGCGTCTGTTTTCGGTGGCACGACTTGGTGGCGTCTGTTGTAGGTGGCACGACTTGGTGGCTTCTGTTGTAGGTGGCACGACTTGGTGGCGTTTGTCGTAGGTGGCACGACTTGATGGCGTCTGTTGCAGGTGGCACGACTTGGTGGCTTCTGTTATAGGTGGCACGACTTGATGGCTTCTATTATAGGTGGCACGACTTGGTGGCGTCTGTTGTAGGTGGCACGACTTGGTGGCGTCAGTGTAGGTGGCATGACTTGGTGGCTCTGTGTAGGTGGCACGACTGTGTCAGTGTAGGTGGCACGACTCGGTGGCGTCTGTTGTATGTGGCACGACTCGGTGGCTTCTGTTGTAGGTGGCACGACTTGGTGGCTTCTGTTGTAGGTGGCATGACTTGGTGACATTTGTTGTACGTGGCACGATTTGGTTTCTTCTGTTGTACGTGGCACGACTTGTGGCTTCTGTTGTAGGATCCACGACTTGGTGGCTTCTGTTGTAGGTGGCACGACTTGGTGGCGTCTGTTGTAGGTGGCAGGACTTGGTGGCTTCTGTTGTAGGTGCCACGACTTGGTGGCTTCTGTTGTAGATGGCACGACTTGGTGGCGTCTGTTGTAGGTGGCACGACTTGGTGGCGTCTGTTGTAGGTGGCACGACTTGGTGGCGTCTGTTGTAGGTGGCAGGACTTGGTGGCTTCTGTTGTAGGTGCCACGACTTGGTGGCTTCTGTTGTAGGTGGCACGACTTCGTGGCGTCTGTTGTAGGTGGCACGACTTGGTGGCGTCTGTTGTAGGTGGCACGACTTGGTTGTGTCTGTTGTAGGTGGCACGACTTGGTGGCGTTTGTTGTAGGTGGCACGACGTGGTGGCCTCTGTTGTAGGTGGCACGACTTTGTCGGTTCTGTTGTAGTTGGCACGACTAGGTGGCATCTGTTGTAGGTGGCACGACTCGGTGGCGTATGTTGTATGTGGCACGACTCGGTGGCGTATGTTGTAGGTGGCACGACTTGGTGGCTTCTGTTGTAGGTGGCATGACTTGGTGACTTTTGTTGTAGGTGTCACGATTTGGTTTCTTCTGTTGTAGGTGGCACGACTTGTGGCGTCTGTTGTAGGTGGCATGACTTGGTGACTTTTGTTGTAGGTGTCACGATTTGGTTTCTTCTGTTGTAGGTGGCACGACTTGTGGCTTCTGTTGTAGGATTCACGACTTGGTGGCTTCTGTTGTAGGTGGCACGACTTGGTCGCTTCTGTTGTAGGTGGCACGACTAGGTGGCGTCTGTTGTAGGTGGCACGACTCGGTGGCGTCTGTTGTATGTGGCACGACTCGGTGGCTTCTGTTGTAGGTGGCACGACTTGGTGGCTTCTGTTGTAGGTGGCATGACTTGGTGACTTTTGTTGTAGGTGGCACGATTTGGTTTATTCTGTTGTAGGTGGCACGACTTGTGGCTTCTGTTGTAGGATTCACGACTTGGTGGCTTCTGTTGTAGGTGGCACGACTTGGTGGCTTCTGTTGTAGGTGGACCGACTTGGTTTCTACTGTTGTAGGTTGCACGACTTGGTGGCTTCTGTTGTAGGCGGCACGACTTGGTGGCTTCCATTGTAGGTGGCACGACTTGGTGGCTTCTGTTGTAGATGGCACGACTTTGTGGCTTCTGTTGTAGGTGCCACGACTTGGTGGCTACTGTTGTAGGTGGCACGACTTGGTGGCGTCTGTTGTAGGTGGCACGACTTGGTGGCTTCTGTTGTAGGTGGCACGAATTGGTGGCTTCTGTTGTAGGTGGCACGATTTGGTTTATTGTGTTGTAGGTGGCACGACTTGATGCTTCTGTTGTAGGTGCCACGACTTGGTGGCTTTTGTTGTAGGTGGCACGACTTGGTGGCTTCTGTTGTAGTTTGCACGACTTGGTGGCTTCTGTTGTAGGTGGCATGACTTGGGTGGCGTCTGTTGTAGGTGGCACGACGTGGTGTCTGTTGTAGGTGGCACGACTTGGTGGCTTCTGTTGTAGGTGGCGCGATTTGGTTTCTTCTGTTGTAGGTGGCACGACTTGTGGCTTCTGTTGTAAGTGGCACGACTTGGGTGGCGTCTGTTGTAGGTGGCACGACGTGGCGTCTGTTGTAGGTGGCACGACTTGGTGGCTTCTGTTGTAGGTGGCGCTATTTCGTTTCTTCTGTTGTAGGTGGCACGACTTGTGGCTTCTGTCGTAGGTGTTACGACTTGGTGGCTTCTGTTGTAGGTGGCACAACTTGGTGGCGTCTGTTGCAGGTGGCACGACTTGGTGGCTTCTGTTATAGGTGGCACGACTTGATGGCTTCTATTGTGGTGGTACGACTTGGGCTTCTGTTGTAGGTGGCACGACTTGGTGGCTTCTGTTGTAGGTGACACGACTTGGTGACTTCTGTTGTAGGTGGCACGACTTTGTGGCTTCTGTTGTAGGTGGCACGACTTGGTCGCTTCTGTTGTAGGTGGCACGATTTGGTTTCTTCTGTTGTAGGTGGCACGACTTGGTGGCGTCTGTTGTAGGTGGCACGACTTGATGCTTCTGTTGTAGGTGCCACGACTTGGTGGCTTCTGTTGTAGGTGGCACGACTTGGTGGCTTCTGTTGTAGGTGGCACGACTTGGTGGCTTCTGTTGTAGGTGGCACGACTTGGTGGCGTCTGTTGTAGGTGGCACGATTTGGTTTCTTCTGTTGTAGGTGGCACGACTTGGTGGCGTCTGTTGTAGGTGGCACGACTTGGTGGCGTCTGCTGTAGGTGGGACGACTTGGTTGCGTCTGTTGTAGGTGGCACGACTTGGTGGCTTCTGTTGTAGGTGGCACGGCACGACTTGGTGGCGTGTATTATAGGTGGCACGACTTGGTGGCGTGTATTGTAGGTGGCACGACTCGATGGCTTCTGTTGTAGGTGGCACGACTTGGTGGCATCTGTTGTAGGTGGGACGACTTGGTGGCTTCTGTTGTAGGTGGCACGACTTGGTGGCGTCTGTTGTAGGTGGCACGACTTGGTGGCGTCTGTTGTAGGTGGCACGACTTGGTGGCTTCTGTTGTAGGTGGCACGACTTGGTGGCGTCTGTTGTAGGTGGCACGATTTGGTGGCTTCTGTTGTAGGTGGCACGACTTGGTGGCGTGTATTGTAGGTGGCACGACTCGGTGGCTTCTGTTGTAGGTGCCACGACTTGGTGGCTTCTATTGTTGTTGGCACGACTTGGTGGCATCTGTTGTAGGTGGGACGACTTGGTGGCTTCTGTTGTAGGTGGCACGACTTGGTGGCTTCTGTTGTAGGTGGCAAGCTTGTTGGTCGGTTGTAGGTGGCCACGACTTGGTGGCTTCTGTTTAGGTGGCACGACTTGGTGGCTTCTGTTGTAGGTGGCACGACTTGGTGGCTTCTGTTGTAGGTGGCACGACTTGGTGGCTTCTGTTGTAGGTGGCACGATTTTCTTTCTTCTGTTGTAGGTGGCACGAACTTGTGGGCTTCGTTCAAGGTGGCACGGACTTGGTTGGGCTTTTGTTGAAGGTGGCACGACTTGGTGGCTTCTGTTGTAGGTGGCACGACTTGGTGGTTATTGTTGTAGGTGCCACGATTGGTTGGCTTCTTTTGTAGGTGGCACGATTGGTTTGGCTTCTGTTGTAGGTGGCACGACTTGGTGGCTTCGTTGTAGGTGGCACGAACTTGGTGGCTTTTTGTTACGGTGGCACGATTTGGTGGCTTCTGTTGTAGGTGGCACGACTTGGTGGCTGCTGTTAAAGGTAGGTGGCACGACTTGGTGGCTTCTGTTGTTGGGGCAAGACTTGGTGGCTTCTGTTGTAGGTTGGCACGATTTGGTTTATTCTGGTTGTAGGTGGCACGACTTGTGGCTTCTGTTCCAAGGTGGCACGAACTGGTGGCTTTTGTTGAGGCGGCACGGAACTGTTGCTGTTTGGTAGGTGGCACGACTTGGTGGCTTATGTTGTAGGTGCCACGACTTGGTGGCTTCTGTTGTAGGTGGCACGACTTGGTGGCTTCTGTTGTAGGTGGCACGACTTGGTGGCGTCTGTTGTAGGTGGCACAACTTGGTGGCTTTTGTTTTAGGTGGCACGATTTGGTTTCTTCTGTTGTAGGTGGCACGACTTGTGGCTTCTGTTAAAGGTGGCACGACTTGGTGGCTTCTGTTGTAGGTGGAACGACTTGGTCGCTTCTGTTGTAGGTGGCACGACTTGGTGGCGTCTGTTGTAGGTGGCACGACTTGTTGGATTTTCTTGTAGGTTGCACAACTTGGTGGTTTCTGTTGTAGTTTGCACGACTCGGTGGCTTCTGTTGTAGGTGCCACGACTTGGTGGCTTCTGTTGTAGGTGCCACGGCTTGGTGGCTTCTGTTGCAGGTGACACGACTTGGTGACTTCTGTTGTATGTGGCACGACTTTGTGGCTTCTGTTGTAGGTAGAACGACTTGGTCGCTTCTGTTGTAGGTGGCACGACTTGGTGGCGTCTGTTGTAGGTGGCACGACTTGTTGGATTTTCTTGTAGGTTGCACGACTTGGTGGTTTCTGTTGTAGTTTGCACGACTCGGTGGCTTCTGTTGTAGGTGCCACGACTTGGTGGCTTCTGTTGTAGGTGGCACGACTCGGTGGCTTCTGTTGTAGGTGCCACGACTTGGTGGCTTCTGTTGTAGGTGCCACGACTTGGTGGCTTCTGTTGTAGGTGACACGACTTGGTGACTTCTGTTGTATGTGGCACGTCTTTGTTTGGCTTTCTGTTGTAGGTGGAACGTTCTTGGTCGCTTCTGTTGTAGGTGTCACGACTTGGTGGCGTCTGTTGTAGGTGGCACGACTTGTTGGATTTTCTTGATAGGTTGCACGACTTGGTGGTTTCTGTTGTAGTTTGCACGACTCGGTGGCTTCTGTTGTAGGTGCCACGAACTTGGGTGGCTTCTGTTGTAGGTTGGCACGACTTGGTGGCATCTGTTATCGGTGGGACACTTGGATGGCTTCTGTTGTAGGTTGCACAAACTTGGTGGCTTGTTTTATAGGTGGACGATTTTGGTTTCTTCTGTTGTAGGTTGTACGACTTGTGGCTTCTGTTTTTAGGTGGCACGACTTGGTGGACTTCTGTGTGGTCGGCACGACTTGGTGGCTTCTGTTGTAGGTGCCTTCGTTTCTTGGTGGCTTCTGTTGTAGGTGGCACGACTTGGTGGCGTCTGTTGTAGGTGGCTTTCGACTTGGTGGCTTCTGTTGTAGGTGGCACGACTTGGTGGGCGTGTATTGTAGGTGGCACGACTCGGTGGGCTTCTGTTGTAGGTGGCACCGACTTGGTGGCATCTGTTGTAGGTGGGACGACTTGGTGGTTTCTGTTGTAGGTGGCACGACTTGGTGGCGTCTGTTGTAGGTGGCACGACTTGGTGGCGTTCTGTTGGTAGGTGGCACGACTTGGTGGCTTTCTGTGTAGGTGGCACAGGACTTGGTGGCGTCTGTTGTAGGTGGCACGATTTGGTGGCTTCTGTTGTAGGCCGGGTGGCACGACTTGGTGGCGTGTTATTGTAGGTGGCCACGGACTCGGTGGCTTCTGTTGTAGGTGCACGACTTGGTGGCTTCTATTGTTGTTGGCACGACTTGGTGGGGGGGCATTCTTTGTTGTAGGTGGGGACGACTTGGTGGCTTCTGTTGTAGGTGGCACGACTTGGTGGCTTCTGTTGTAGGTGGCACGATTTTCTTTCTTCTGTTGTAGGTGGTACGACTTGCGGCTTCTGTTTTAGGTGCCACGACTTGGTGGCTTCTGTTGTAGGTGGCACGACTTGTGGCTTCTGTTGTAGGTGCCACGACTTGGTGGCTTCTGTTGTAGGTGGCACGACTTGGTGGCTTCTGTTGTAGGTGGCAAGACTTGGTGGCTTCTGTTGTAGGTGGCACGACTTGGTGGCTTCTGTTGTAGGTGGCACGATTTGGTTTCTTCTGTTGTAGGTGGCACGACTTGTGGCTTCTGTTCAAGGTGGCACGACTTGGTGGCTTTTGTTGTAGGTGGCACGACTTGGTGGCTTCTGTTGTAGGTGGCACGACTTGGTGGCTTATGTTGTAGGTGCCACGACTTGGTGGCTTCTGTTGTAGGTGGCACGACTTGGTGGCTTCTGTTGTAGGTGGCACGACTTGGTGGCTTCTGTTGTAGGTGGCACGACTTGGTGGCTTCTGTTGTAGGTGGCACGATTTGGTTTCTTCTGTTGTAGGTGGCACGACTTGTGGCTTCTGTTAAAGGTGGCACGACTTGGTGGCTTCTCTTGTAGGTGGCACGACTTGGTGGCTTCTGTTGTAGGTGGCACGATTTGGTTTCTTCTGTTGTAGGTGGCACGACTTGTGGCTTCTGTTCAAGGTGGCACGACTTGGTGGCTTTTGTTGTAGGTGGCACGACTTGGTGGCTTCTGTTGTAGGTGGCACGACTTGGTGGCTTATGTTGTAGGTGCCACGACTTGGTGGCTTCTGTTGTAGGTGGCACGACTTGGTGGCTTCTGTTGTAGGTGGCACGACCTGGTGGCTTCTGTTGTAGGTGGCACGACTTGGTGGCTTTTGTTGTAGGTGGCACGATTTGGTTTCTTCTGTTGTAGGTGGCACGACTTGTGGCTTCTGTTAAAGGTGGCACGACTTGGTGGCTTCTGTTGTAGGTGGCACGACTTGGTGGCTTCTGTTGTAGGTGGCACGATTTGGTTTCTTCTGTTGTAGGTGGCACGACTTGTGGCTTCTGTTAAAGGTGGCACGACTTGGTGGCTTTTGTTGTAGGTGGTACGACTTGGTGGCGTCTGTTGTAGGTGGCACGACTTGGTGGCGTCTGTTGTAGGTGGCACGACTTGGTGGCGTCTGTTGTAGGTGGCACAACTTGGTGGCTTCTGTTGTAGGTGGCTCGACTTGGTGGCTTCTGTTGTAGGTGGCACGACTTGGTGGCGTCTGTTGTAGGTGGCACGACTTCGTGGCTTCTGTTGTAGGTGGCACGACTTGGTGGCGTGTATTGTAGGTGGCACGACTCGGTGGCTTCTGTTGTAGGTGCCACGACTTGGTGGCTTCTGTTGTAGGTGACACGACTTGGTGACTTCTGTTGTATGTGGCACGACTTTGTGGCTTCTGTTGTAGGTGGAACGACTTGGTCGTTTCTGTTGTAGGTGGCACGACTTGGTGGCGTCTGTTGTAGGTGGCACGACTTGTTGGATTTTCTTGTAGGTTGCACGACTTGGTGGTTTCTGTTGTAGTTTGCACGACTCGGTGGCTTCTGTTGTAGGTGCCACGACTTGGTGGCTTCTGTTGTAGTTTGCACGACTCGGTGGCTTCTGTTGTAGGTGCCACGACTTGGTGGCTTCTGTTGTAGGTGGCACGACTCGGTGGCTTCTGTTGTAGGTGCCACGACTTGGTGGCTTCTGTTGTAGGTGCCACGACTTGGTGGCTTCTGTTGTAGGTGACACGACTTGGTGACTTCTGTTGTATGTGGCACGACTTTGTGGCTTCTGTTGTAGGTGGAACGACTTGGTCGCTTCTGTTGTAGGTGTCACGACTTGGTGGCGTCTGTTGTAGGTGGCACGACTTGTTGGATTTTCTTATAGGTTGCACGACTTGGTGGTTTCTGTTGTAGTTTGCACGACTCGGTGGCTTCTGTTGTAGGTGCCACGACTTGGTGGCTTCTGTTGTAGGTGGCACGACTTGGTGGCATCTGTTATAGGTGGGACAACTTGGTGGCTTCTGTTGTAGGTGGCACAACTTGGTGGCTTCTGTTATAGGTGGCACGATTTGGTTTCTTCTGTTGTAGGTTGTACGACTTGTGGCTTCTGTTTTAGGTGGCACGACTTGGTGGCTTCTGTTGTAGGTGGCACGACTTGGTGGCTTCTGTTGTAGGTGGCACGACTTGGTGGCTTCTGTTGTAGGTGGCACGACTTGGTGGCGTTTTCTTGTTGGTATGGTGGCACGACTTGGTGGCTTCTGTTATTGTAGGTGGCACGACTTGGTGGTGTTTGTAGGTGCAGGCCGGTTGTCTGCTTGGTTAGGTGCACGACTTGGTGGCATCTGTTGTAAGGTGGGACGACTTGGTGGCTTCTGGTTGTAGGTAGGCACGACTTGGTCGTTGGTCTGTTGTAGGTGGGACTCGACTTGGTGGCTTCTGTTGTAAGGTGGCACGACTGATGGCTTCTGTTGTTTTTTTTAGGTTTTGCACGACTTGGTGGCTTCTGTTGTAGGTGGCACGACTTGGTGGCTTCTGTTGTAGGTGGCACGTTTAGGTTTTTTCTGTTGTAGGTGGCACGACTTGTGGCTTCTGTTAAAGGTGGCACGACTTCTTTTGGTGGCTTCTCTTGTAGGTGGTTGGCACGTTTCTTGGTGGCTTCTGTTTGTAGGTGGCACGATTTGGTTTTTCTCTGTTGTAGGTGGCACGACTTGGTGGCTTCTGTTCAAGGTATTTATGGCACGACTTGGTGGGGTTGGTGGGGGGGGGGGGGGGGGGGGGGGGGGGGGGGGCTTAGGCTTGTTGTGTTAGGTGGCACAACTTGGTGGCTTCTGTTGTAGGTGGCACGACTTGGTGGCTTATGTTGTAGGTGCCACGACTTGGTGGCTTCTGTTGTAGGTGGCACGACTTGGTGGCTGGTGTTGTAGGTGGCACGACTGGTGGCTTCTGTTGTAGGTGGCACGACTTGGTGGCTTTTGTTGTAGGTGGGCACGATTGGTTTCTTCTGTTGTAGTGGCACGACTTGTGGCTTCTGTTAAAAGTGGCACACCGACTTGGTGGCTTCTGTTGTAGGTGGCCACGATTTTCATTGGTGGCTTTCTGTTGTAGGTGGCACGATTTTGGTTTCTTCTTGGTGGTTGTTAGGTTGGCCAACGCTTGTTGGCTTCTGTTTAGGTGGCACGACTTGGTGGCTTTTGTGTTGTAGGTGGCACGACTTAGGTGGCGTCTTGTTGTAGGTGGCACGACTTGGTGGCTTTTGTTTGTATTGTACGGTGGCACGACTTGGTGGCGTTCATGTTGTGGTTGGCCACAAATTGGTGGTTGGCTTCTGGTTGTTTTAGGTGCGCGGACTTGGTTGGCGGTTCTGTTGTAGGTGGCACGACTTGGTGGATTCTTCGTGTTGTAGGTGGCACGAACTTCGGTATGGCTTCTGTTGTAGGTGGCGACGACTTGGTGCGTGGTATTGTAGGGGTGGCACGATCGGTGGTTTCCTGTTGTAGGTGCCACGACTTTGGTGGCTTCTGTTGTTAGGTGGACACGACTTGGTGACTTCTGGGTTGGTATGTGCAACGACTTTGTGGCTTCTGTTGTAGGGGGGTGGAACCGACTTGGTCGCTTATGTTGTAGGTGGCACGACTTGGTGGCGTTTCTGTTTGTAGGTGGCCACGACTTGGTGGAGATTTTCTTGTAGGTTGCTCGACTTGGTGGTTTCTGTAGGTAGTTTGCACGACTCGGTGGCTCTGAGTAGGTGCCACGACTTGGTGGCGTTCTTGTTGTTAGGTGCCACGCTTGTTGCTTCTGTTTGCAGGTCGACACGACTGGTTGACTCTGTTGTTATGTGGCAACGAACTTTCTGTGGTTCTTGTTGTAGGTTCTGAAAACGATTGGTCGCTTCTGTTGTAGGTGGCAAACGGACTTGGGTGGCGTCTTGTTGTAGGTGGAACGACTTGTTGGATTTTCTTGTAGGTTGCAGACTTGGTGGTTTTGTTGTAGTTTGCACGACTTCGGTGGTTCTGTTGTAGGTGCACGACTGGTTGGATTCTGTGTGTAGGGGTGGCACCGGCTCGGGTGGCTTCTGTTGTAGTGCCACGACTTGGTTGGCTTTGTTGTAGGTGCCCGACTTGGTGGTCTGTTGTAGGGTTGACACGGACTTGGTGACTTCTGTTGTCTGTGGCAGGACTTTGTGGCTTCTTGTTGTAAGTTGGAACGACTTGGTCGGCTTTCTGTTTGTTATGTTGTCAACGACTTGGTGGCGGGGTCTTGTGTAGGTGGCAAGACTGTTGATTTTCTTATAGGTGTCCACGACTTGGTGGTTTCTTGATGTAGTTTTGCACGACTCGGGGCTTCTGTCTGTAAGGTGCCTCGACTTGGGTGGCTTCTTGTTGTAGGTGGCCACGATTGGTGGGCATCTGTTTATAGGTGGGCAACTTGGTGGCTTCTGTTGTAGTGGCACAACTTGGTGGCTTCGTGTTATAGGTGGAACGATTTGGTTTCTTCTGTAGTTAGGTTGGTACGACTTGTGGATTCTGGTTTTAGGTGGCAGACTTGGTGGCTTTGTTGTAGGTGGCACGACTTGGTGGCTTCTGTTGTAGGTTGCCACGACTTGGTGGCTTTGTTGTAGGTGGCACGACTTGGTGGCGTCTGTTGTAGGTGGCACGACTTGGTGGTTTGTTTTAGGTGGCACGACTTGGTGGCGTGTATTGTAGGTGGCACGGACTCGGTGGCTTCTGTTGTAGGTGGCACGACTTGGTGGATTGTTGAGGTGGAGACGACTTGGTGGCTTCTGTTTGTAGGTGGGCACGACTAGTGGCGTCTGTTGTAGGTGGGACGACTTGGTGGGCTTCAGTGTAAGTGGCACGACTTGTGGCTTCTGTAGTAGGTGGCTCGACTTGTGGCTTCTGTTGTAGGTGGCACGACTTGATGCTTCTGTGTAGGTGCCAGATTGGTGGCTTCTGTGTTAGGTGGCCACGACTTGGTAATGGCTTTCTGTTGTAGGTGCCCGACTTGGTGGATTCTGTTGTAGGGGGGGGAGGGGGGGGGCACGATTGGTGGCGTATGTGTAGGTGGCACGACTTGGTGGATTCTGTTGTAGTGGAACGGCACGACTTGGTGGCGTGTATGTAGGTGGCACGTTTGAGTGGCGTGACTTGTAGGTGGCAACGGACTGGGGTGGCTTCTGTTGTCTAGGTGCCACGACTCGGTGGCTTTGTTGTATGGTGGGCACGACTGGTGGCATCTGTTGTTAGGGGGGACGACGTGGGGCTTCTGTTGTAGGTGGCACGACTTGTGGCTTTTTTGTAGGTCGCACAGACTTTGTTTGAGCTTCTGTTGTAGTTGGCACGACTTGGGTGGCGTCTGTTGATAGGGTTATGGCACGACGTTGGCGTCTGTTCTTATGTGGCCGACTTGGTGGCTTCTGTTTGTAGGTGCGCGATTGGTTTTTCTGATTGTGGTGGCACGATTGTGGCTTCTGTTGTAGGTGCCACGACTTGTGGCATTGTTGTAAGGTGGCACTACTTGGTGGCTTTCTGTTTGTAGGTGGCACGACTTGAGGTGGCTTCTGTTGTAGGTGCCACGACTTGGGTGGCCCTTCTTTGTTTTTTTTGTGTAGGTGCCACGACTTGGTGGCTTCTGTTGTAGGTGGCAACGACTTGGTGGCTTCTTTGTTAGGTGGCAACGACATGGTGGCATTCTGTTGTAGGGTGGCACGATTTGGTTTTCTTCAGTTTTGTAAGGTGGCAACCGTCCTTGGTGGCTTTTGTTGTTAAAGGTGGCACCTAACTTTGGTTTGGCCTTCTCTTGTTAGTTAGGGGCACGACTTGGTGGCTTCTTGTTGTAGGTGGCAAACGGATTTGGTTTCTTCTTTTGTAGGTGCACGACTTGGTGGCTTCTGTTCAAGGTGCAACGGACTTTGGAGGTCTTTGTGGTAGGTGGCACGACCCTTGGTGGCGTTCTGTTGTAGGTGGGGCACGACTTGTGTGGCTTATTGGTTTGTTATGTGCCCAGACGACTTGGTGCTCAGTTTGTAGGTGGCACACTTGGTGGCTTCTGTTGTAAAGGTGGCACGACCTTGGTGGCTACTTTTGGTTGTAGGTGGGTACGACATGGTGGCTTTGGTGGTAGGTTGCACGATTTGGTTTCTTCTGTTGTAAGGTGGCACGTATTTGTGGCCCTTTCTGGTTAAAGGTGCACGACTATGTTGCTTCTGTTTGTAAGGTGGGAACGACTTGGTGGCTTCACTTGTTGTAAGGTGGCACGATTTGGTTTCTTCTTTCTGTTGTAAGGTGGCAAGAACTTGGTGGCTTCTGTTAAAGGTGAGGCATCGGACTTGGTGGCTTTATAGTTGTAGGTGGTACGACTTGGTGGCGTTCTGTTTGTTAGGTGGCAACGACTTACTGGTGGGCGTCCTGTTTTGTAGGTGGGTGCCAACGACGTTGGTGGCGTCTGTTGTAGGTGGCACAAGTTGGTGGCTTCTGTTGTATGGTGGCAATCGACTTGGTGGCTTCTGTTTGTAGGTTGGTAAAGACTTGGTGGCCGTCGTTGTAGGGGCACGACTTCGTGGCTTCTGTTGTAAAGGTGGCAACGACTTAGGTGGCGTTGATGTTGTAGGTGGCACGACTCGGTGCTTCTGGTTGTAGGTTCCACGACTTGGTGGGCTATTCTGTTTAGGTGACCACGACTTTTGGTGGACGTTCTTTTGCTATGGTATTTGGCAACGACTTTGTAGGCTTTACTGTTGTTAGTGGAACGACTTTGGACGTTTCTGGTTGTAGGTGGCCACGACTTGGTTTGGCCGTCCCAGTTTGTAGGTGGCACGACCTTTTGGTTGGAGTTTTCGTTGGTGTAATGGTTGCACAACGACTTGGTGGTGGTTTTTCTTGTTGTAAGTTTGCACGACTCGGTGGCTTTCTGTTTGTAGTGCCCGGAACGACTTGTGGTGGCTTCTGAGTTGTAGTTTGCACGACTCGTGGCTTCTTTGTTGTTAGGTGCCAACGACTTTGGTGGTGGCTTCTGTTGTAGGTGGCACTACTCGGTTGGCCTTACTGTTGTAGGTGCCAAACGACTTGGTGGCATTCTGTTGTAGGTGCCACGGACTTGTGTGGTGGGCTTCGAGTGTTGTAAGGTGACACGAACTTGGTGACGTTGTCTGTTGTATGTGGCACGACGTTTGTGGTCATTCTGTTGTTAGGGTGGAACGACTTGGTTCGCTTCTGTTGTAGTGGTCACCGACTTGGATGGCGTCTGTTTGTAGGTGGCACGACTTGTTGGAATTTTCTTATAGGTTGCACGAAACTTGGGGTTTGGTTTTCTGTTGTAGTTTGCACGACTCGGTGGCCATTCTGTATGTAGGTGCCACGACCTTGGTAGGTTCCTTGTTGTTTTAGTGGTTGGCACGACATTGGTGGCATCTGGTTTTTAAATAGGTGGGCACAAACTTAGGGTGGCGGCTTCCTGATTGTAGTGGCACAACTTCTGGTGGCTTCTGTTATAGGTGGCAACGATTTGGTTTATCTCTTCTTGTTTTGTAGGTTTGTACGACTTGTGGCTTCTGTTTTAGGTGGCAACTACTTTGGTGGCTTCCTGTTGTAGGTGGCACGAACTTGGTGGCGTTCTGGTTTTTAGGTGCCACGACTTTGGTGGCTTCTGTTTGTAGGTGGTCCACACATTGGTGGCTCTTGTTGTAGGTGGGCACGACTTGGTGGCTTCTGTTTTTGTAGGTGGCACGACTTGGTGGCGTGTATTGTAGGTGGCACGACTCGGATGGGCCTTTCTGTTGTAGGTGGCACGACTTGGTGGCAATCTGTTGTAGGTGGGTGACGACTTGGTGGCTTCCTGTTAGTTAGGAGTGGCACGACTTGGTGGCGTCCCTGTTGTCAGGTGGGTAACGGAACTTGGTGGCTTCTGTTTTGTAAGGGGTGCAACGACCTTGATGGCTTCTGTTGTAGGATTGCAACGATCTTTGGTGGCTTCATGTTTAGTAGGTGGCACGACTTGGTGCTTCTGGTTGTAAGTGGTGGCACGATTTTGGGTTATCTTCTGTTGTAGGTGGCGACGACCTTGTGGCTTCTAGTTAAATGGGTGGCACGACATGGTGGCCTTCTGGTTGTAGGTGGCACGACTTGGTGGCTTCATGGTTTTTAGGTAGGTGGCACGATTTGGTTTCTTCTGTTGTAGGTGGCCCAACGAACTTGGTGGCTTCTGTTCAAGGTGCACGACTTGGTCGCTTGGGGGTGTTTGGGGGCACTAATATGGGTGGATTTTCTGTTGTGTAGGTGGAAACAGACCTTTGGTGCTTATTTGGTAGGTGCCACGAACTTGGTGGGCTTCTGTTTGTAGGTGGCCACGAACTTGGTGGCTTCTGTGTAGGAGTGGCCACGACTTGGTGGCTTTTCTCTGTTGTAGGTGGCACGACTTGGTGGGCTTTTGTGTAGGTGCACGATTTGGTTCATCTGTTGTAAGGTGGCAACACTTGGGCTTCTGTTAAAGGTGGCACGACCTTGGTTGGCCTTCTGTTTGTAGTTGGCACGACCTTGGTGGCTTTTCTGTTGTAGGTGGCACGATTTGGTTTTTCTTCTGTTGTAGGTGGCACGACTTGTGGTGCTTCTTGTTAAAGGGGTGGCGACTTGTGGCTTTTTGTTGTAGGTGGTTACGCTTGGTGGCGTCTGTTGTAGGTGGCACCGACTTGGTGGCCGTTTCTGTTGTAGGTGGCACGACTTTGGTTTGGCCCGTTCTGTTTGTAGATGGGCACGAACTTGGTGGCATTCTGATTTGTAAAGGTGGCTCGACATTGGTGGCTTTCTGTTGTAAGGTGGTGCACGACTTGGTGGGCGTCTGTTTGTAGGTGGCCCACGACTTCGGTGGCGTTACTGTTTGTAGGTTGGCACGACTTGGTTGGCGTGTATGTAGTGGCACACTGGGCGTGAGGTGTGGCTTCTGTTTTATGCCAACGACATTGGATAGGCGTTCTTTGTAGGTGTCACGGAACTTGGTGACTCGTTGGTATGTGGCACGACTTTGTGGCGGGGGACTGTTGTAGGTGGAACGCTTGGTTTTCGCTTCTGTTGAAGGTGGCCACGACTTGGTGGCGTCTGTTGTGGAGGTGGCACGACTTGTTGATTTTCTTGTATTGGCACGGACTTGGTGTTTCGTTGTTAGTTTTTGCCGACTCGGTGGCTTCGTGTTGTAGGGGCCACGAATTGGTGCTTCTGGTTTGGTAGGTCCACGCTGTGTGGGTGGATTTATGTTGCAGGTGGCACGACTTCGGTGGACTTCTGTTTGTATTGGTGGCCTCGACTCGGGTGGGACTTCATGGTTGGTAGTTAGAACGACTTGGTTCGAGGTATGTTGTAGGGTGGCACGACATTGGTGGCTCTTGTGTGCATTTGGTGGCTAGAGATTGTTGGTGGATGGTTTACTTGTGTAGGGTTGCAATATTGGTGGTTTACGTTTGTTGGTATGGTGTGGCAAGTTCTAGGTGGGACGGTTGATGGATGGTAGGGAAACGACTTGGGGAGGAGTATGTTAGTAGGTGGAACAGGACCGTTCGGTGGATTTATGGTGTGGTAGTGGAAGATAGAATTGGTGATTATGTTGTGAGGGGGTATGGGCGCGGGCGTAGTAGTGGGTGGAGTAGGTGTTGGGTAACGAAGTTGGGGGTGATGATGAGGGTGTGTTGGGGGATAGTATGTGTGGGGCTTGGTAGGTTGTAGGTGGAACGACTTTGGTCGCTTCTGTTTTAGGTGGTCACGACTTGGTTGGCGTTTTCCTTGTTGTAGGTTTTGGCACGATTGTTGGATTTTCCTTATAGGTTGGTTACGACTTTGTTGGTTTCTGTTGTATTTGCACGACTCGGGTGGTCTTCTGTTGTAGGTGCCTCGACTTGGGCTTCTGTTGTAGGTGGCACGACTTGGTGGCATTCTGTTGTAGGTGGGCCACGGCTTGGTGGCTTCTGTTGTAGGTGGCACAACTTGTGGCTTTCTGGTTATAGGTGGCACATTTGGTTTCTTCGTGTTGTATGTTGTACGGACTTGTGCTTCTGTTTTTGTTGGCACGACTTTGGTGGCTTCTGTTGGTAGGTGGCACACTTGTGGCTTTCTGTTGTAGGTGCCACGAACTTGGTGGCTTTCTGGTTGTAGGTGGGCACACTTGGTGGCGTTCTGTTTAGTGGCACGACTAATGGTGGCTTCTGTTGTAGGTGGCGACGACTTGGTTGGCGTGTATTGTAGGTGGCACGACTTCGTGGCTTCTGTATTAGGTTGGTAGCACGACTTGGTTGGCATTTTCTTGTTGTATGTTGGGGGAACGACTTGTGGCTTCTGTGTATTGGAGGCACGACTTGGTTTTGGCGCTCCTGTTTGTAGGTTTGGGAAGGCTACTTGGGTGGCTTCTGTTTGTAAGGGTGTCCACGCACGACTTGGATGGCCTTCTGTTTGTAAGGTGGCCGGACTTTGTGCTCTGGTTGTAGGTGGCACGACTTTTGATGCTTTTCTGTTGTAGGTGCCAACATGGTGGCTTCTGTTGTAGGTGGCACGACTTGGTGGGCTTCCTGTTGTAGGTGCCGACGACTTGGGTGGCTTCTGTTGTAGGATGGCACGACTTGGTGGCGTTCTGTTGTAGGTGGCACGACCTGAGTGGCATTCTGGTTGTAGGTGGTACGGCACGACTTGGTTGGCCGTGTATTGTTAGGAGTGGCACGACTTGGTGCGTGTTATGTAGGGTGGCCAACGAACTTGGGTTCGGCTTCTGTTGTAAGGTGGTCCACGACTTCGGTGGCGTTCTGTTGTAGGTGGCACGACTTGGTTGGCATTCTGTTGTAGGTGGGACACGTTGGTGGCTCCAGGTTGTAGGTTGGCACTACTTGGTTAGGCGTTTTCTTGGGTAGGTTTCACACTTTGTGTCTTCTGTTGTAGTTTGGCAACGTAACTGGGTGCGGTCTGGTTGTAGGTAGCACGACGAGCCGTTCTGTTGTAGGTGCCACGACTTGGTGGCTTCTGGTTGTAGGTGGCGCGATTTGGTTTCTTACTTTCTTGGTAGGTGGCATGACTTTGTGGCTTCTGGTTGGGTTAGGGCCACGACTTTGGGTGGCTTCTTGGTTCGTAGGTTGGCCACAAACTTGGTGGCGTCTGGGTGCAGGTTGGCACGCGACTTGGTGGCTTCTGTAATAGGTGTCAAACGACTTTGGATTTGGCTTCTATTGTTGGGTGGTAACACTTGGCTTCTGTTGTAGGTGGCACGCTTGGTGGCTTCTTGTTTTGATGGTAGGCCGACTGAACTTGGGTGACTTTTCCTGTTGGTAGGTGGCACTACTTTGTGGCTTCAGTTTCGGTGGAACGACTTTGTCGGCTTCTGTTGTAAGGGGGCCACGAACTTGGTGGCGTTCTTGTTGTAGCTGCACGACTTGTTGGATTTCTTGTAAGGTTGCACTAACTACTGGTTTCTTGTAAACGACTTTGGTTGGCGTCTGTTGTAGGTTTGCATGCACGAACTTTGGTGGCGTTCCTGTTGTGTAGGTTGGCACGAAACTTGGTGGCGTCGGTATTGTAGGGTGGCAGCGACTTCGGTGGCTTCTGTTTGTAGGAGGGGCACGACCTTTTGTTGCTTTTCATTGGGAGGTTGCTCGACTTTTGTGGCTTCTGGGTTGATTGGCACGACGTTGGGTGGCTTTCTGTTTGTAGGTAGGCACGACTGGTGGCGTACTGTTGTAGAGTGGCACGACTTGGTGGCTTCTGTTATAGGTGGCACGACTTGGGGGCTTCTGTTGTAGGTGGCACGATTGGTGGTTTTGTTGTAGGTGGCCGATTGGTGGCGTCTGTTGTAGGTGGGACGACTGGTGGCTTCTGTTGTAGGTGGCACCGACTTGATGGCTTCTGTTGTAGGTGGCACGACTTGTGGCTTCTGTTTTTAGGTGGCACGAATGTGGTTCTGTTGTAGGTGCCACGACCTTGGTTGCTTCTGTTGTAGGTGGCACTACTTGTGGCGATCTGTTGCGATGGCAGACTTGGGTGGCTTCTGTTATAGGTGGCACGAATTGATTGGCTTCTTTTGTGGGTGGTACGACTTGGGCTTCTGTTGTGGTGGCACGACTTGGTTCTGGTGTAGGTGGCACGACTTGGTGGCTTCTGTTGTTAGGTGCACGACTTGGTGTATGTGTAGTGGCACGACTTGGTGGCGTCTGTTGGTATGTGGCACGTCTTGGGGCTTTCTGTTGTAGGTGGCACGAACTTGGTGGATTTTCTTGTTGGGTTGCACGCCTTGGTGGCTTTGTTGTAGTTTGCACGTACTTGGTGGCTATGTTGTAGGTGGCACGACTTGGTGGCGGTATGTTGTAGGTGGCCACGACTTGGTTCTGTTGTGGTGGGCAACGACTTGGTGGCTTCTGTTGTAGCTGGCACGACTTTGTGGCTTCTGTTGTCGGTGGCACGACTGGTGGCGTCTGGAGTAGATGGCACGACTTGGTGTCTTCTGTTGTAGGTGGCACGACGTGGTGGCTTCTGTTGTAGGTGGCACGATTTGGTTTCTTCTGTTGTAGGTGGCAACCGACTTGTGTCTGTGAGGTGGCACGACCTTAGTGGGTTGTTGTATGTGCACGACTTGGTGGCTTTGTGGTAGGTGTGCACGACGTGGTGGCTTCGTTGTAGGTGGCACGACTTGTTGGCGTCTGTTGTAGGTGGCACGACTTGGCTTCTGTTGTAGGTGGCACGACTTGGTGGCTTCTGTTGTAGGTGGCACGGACTTTGGTTGGTCTTTTGTAGGTGGAACGACTTACTTGGTTGCTTCTGTTGTTGGTGTGGCATCATCGACTATGTGGCGTCTGTTGTAGGTGGCACGACTTGGTAGTGTCTGTTGTAGGTGGCACGACTTGGTGGCTTCTTTGTAGCTGGCACGACTTGGTGGCTTCAGTTGTAGGATGGCACAACTTGGGCGTCTTGTTTTCAGATGGCACGACTTGGTGCTTTCTGTTATAGGGTGGCACGACATGATGGCTTCTATTGTGGGTGGTACGACTTGGGCTTCTGTTGTAGGTGGCACGACTTGGCTCTGTTGTAGGTTGGCACACTTGGTGGCTTCTGTATAGTTTGGTGGCACGACTTGGTGTCCCTGTGTAGGTGGCACGACTGGTGGCGTCCTGTTGTATGTGGCACGACTTGGTGGCTTCTGTTTTGTAGTTGGCACGACTTGGTGAATTTCTTGTAGTTGCACGCCTTGGTGGCTTCTGTTGTAGTTTTGCACGACTTGGTGGGCTTCGTGTAGTTGGCACACTTGGGTGGCGTCTGTTGAAGTGCAACGACTTGGCTTCTGTTGTAGGTGGCACGACATGGTGGCTTTCTGTTTGTAGCTGGCACGACTTTTGTGGCTTCTGTTGTAGGTGCCACGACTTGGTGTCGTCTGGAGTAGGTATGGCACGACATGGGGTCTTCTTGTAGGTGGCACGACGTGGTGTCTTCTGTTGTAGTGGAACGATTTTGTTTTCTTCTGTTGTAGGTGAGCACGACTTGGAGTCTGTGTAGGTGGCACGACTTAGTGGCGTCTGTTGTATGTGGCACGACTTGGTGGCTTCTGTTGTAGTGTGCACGACTTGGTGGCTTCTGTTGTAGGTGGCACGACTTGTTGGCGTCTGTTGTAGGTGGCACGACTTGGCTTCTGTTGTAGGTGGCACGACTTGGTGGCTTCTGTTGTAGGTGGCACGACTTGGTGTCTTTGTAGGTGGCACGACTTACTTGGTTGCTTCTGTTGTAGGTGGCACGACTATGTGGCGTCTGTTGTAGGTGGCACGACTTGGTAGTGTCTGTTGTAGGTGGCACGACTTGGTGGCTTCTGTTGTAGCTGGCACGACTTGGTGGCTTCTGTTGTAGCTGGCACGACTTGGTGGCTTCTGTTGTAGGTGGCACGACTTGGTGGCGTCTGGTGTAGGTGGCACGACTTGGTGTCTTCTGTTGTAGGTGGCACGACGTGGTGGCTTCTGTTGTAGGGGGCACGATTTGGTTTCTTCTGTTGTAGGTGGCACGACTTGGTGGCTTCTTTTGTTTGTTGAACGACTTGGTGGCGTCTGTTGTAGGTGACACGACTTGGTGGCTTCTGTTGTAGGTGGCACGACTTGGTGGCTTCTGTTGTTGGTGGCACGGACTTGGTGTCTGTGTATGTGCACGACATGGTGGCGTCTGTTGTAATGTTTGCACGACTTGGGGCGTATTGTAGGTGGCACGACTCGGTGGATTATGTTGTAGTGCGACGACATGGTGGCTTCTGTTGTAGTGGCACGACTTGGTGCCATCTGTGAAGGTGCAATCGACTTGGAGGCTTCTGTGTAGGTGAACGACATGGTGGCTTTTGTTTTGTAGGTGGCACACTTGGTGGCAACTGTTGTAGGTTGGGACGATGGTGGCTTTTCTGTTTTTAGGTGGCACGACTTTGGTGGTGGCTTTGTTGTAGGTTGGGCTCGACCTGATGTTTCGTTGTTGGTGCCACGGACTTGGTGGCTTCTGTTGAGTGGCACGACTGGTGGCTTCTGTTGTAGGTGGACACGACTTGGGGGGCCCTTGTTGTAGGTGGGCAACCGACTTCCTGTTGTAGGTGGCACGACTTGGTGGCTTCTGTTGTAGTTGGCGACTTGGTGGCTTCTGTTATAGGTGGCACGACCTTGGTGGCTTCTGGTTGTTGGTGGCACGGACTGGGTGGTTTTGTTGTAGGTGCACACTTGGTGGGCGTTTTTTGTTAGGTGGGACGACTTGGTGGCTTCTGTTGTAGGTGGCACGACTTGATGGCTTCTGTTGTAGGTGGCACCGACTTTGTGGGTTCTGTTTTAGGTGGCAAGATTGTTGGCTTCTGTTGTAGGTGCACGACTTGGTTGGCTTCTGTTTGTTAGGTGGCACTACTGGTTGGCGTCGTTGCGATGGCGACTGGTGGCTTCTGTTATAGGTGGCCCATTGAGGGTTCTATTGTGGGTGGTACGACTTGGGCTTCTGTTTGTAGGTGGCTCGAGTGGTGGCTTCTGTTTGTAGGTGACACGACTTGGTTGACTTCTGTTGTTGGGTGGCACGACTTTGTGGCTTCTGTGGTTGGTTGGATCGACTTGGTCGCTTTGTTGTAGGTGGCCACGACTTGTTGGCGTCTGTTGTAGGTGCACGACTTGTTGGATTTTGTTTTTGTAGGTTGCTTCGAATTGGTGGCTTCTGTTGTGTTTGCAGGACGTGGTGGCGTCGGTTGTAGGTGGCACGAACTTGGTGGCGTCGGTTGGTAGGTGGCACGACTTGGTTTTGTTGAAGGTGGCACGACTTGGTGGCTTCTGTTGTTGGTGGCACGACTTGGTGTCTGTTGTAGGTGGCACGACCTTGGTGGGTCTGGGTTGTTAATGTGGCACGTTGGTTGGGCTTCTGGTTGTAGGGTGCCACGACTTGGTGGATTTTCGTGTAGGTTGCACGCCTTGGTGGCATCTGGTTGGTAGTTTGCACGACTTTGGTGGCTTCTGTTGTAGGTGGCACGACTTTGGTGGCGTTCTGTTGTAGGTGGCACGACTGGCTTCTTTTGGTTTTTTTTGGTTGGTGGCACGACGTGGTGGCTTCTGGTGGTTAGCTGGCAGGACTTTGTGGCTTTGTTGTTAGGATGGATGGCAACGAGCTTTGGTGGCGTTCTGGATTTTAGGTGGCACGACTTGGTGTTTCTGTTGTAGGATTGGCAACGACGTTGGTGGCTTCTGTTGTAGGTGCCGATTTGGTTTTTCTGGTTGTAGGTTGGCCACGACTTGGTGGTCGGTAGGTGGCACGGACTTGTGGCGTTCTGTTTTTGTATGGTGGCACGACTTCTGGTTGGCTTCTTGTTGTAGGTTGGTGCACGACTTGGTGGTTCTGTTGTAGGTGGCACGACTTGTTGGCGGTTCTGTTGTAGGTGGCACGACTTGGTTCTGTTGTAGGTGGCGACGACTTGGTGGCTTCTGTTGTAGGTGGCACGTCTTGGTTGTCTTTGTAAGGTGGCACAGGACTTTACTTGGTTGGCTTCTGTTGTAGGTGGCACGACTTTGGTGGCGTGCTGGTGTGCGGTGGTTGTAGGTGGCACGACCTTGGTAGTGTTGTTGTAGGTTGCAACGACTTGGTGGCTTTGGTTGTAGGCTGGCAAACGACTTGGTGGCTCTGTTGTAGCTGGCCACGACTTGTGGCCTTCTGTTGTAGGTGGCACGACTTGGTTTGGGTTCTGGTTGTAGGGTGGCAGACTTGGTGTCTGTTGTAGGTGGCACGACGTGGTGGCTTTCTGTTGTAGGGGGGGCACCGATTTTGGTTTTTCTTCTGTTGTAGGGTGCACGACTTGGTGGCTTCTTTTGTTTGTTGAAACGACTTGTGCGTCTGTTGTAGGTGGGACCCACGACCTTGGTGGCTTTGTTGTAGGTGCACGACTTGGTGGCTTCTGTTGTTTGGTGGCACGACTTGGTGTCTGTGTAAGGTGGCACGACTTGGTGGCGTCTGTTGTAGTGGCACGACATGGTGGCGTTTATTGTAGGTGGCACGACTCGGTGCTTTATGTGTAGGTGCGACGACTTGGTGGCTTCTGTTGTAGTGGCACGACTGGTGGCATTCTGTTGAAGGTGCTGGCACGACTTGGTGGCGTTTCTGTTGTAGGTGAGACGACTTGGTGGCTTTTGTGTGGTAGGTGGCACGACTTGGTGGCTTCTTCTGTTGTAGGTGGCACGACTTGGTGGCTTATATTGTTGGTGGCACAACTTGGTGGCTTCTGTTGTTGGTGGCCCGACTTGGTGGCTTCTGTTGTAGGTGGCCCGACTTGGTGGCTTCTGTTGTAGGTGGCACGACTTGGTGGCTTCTGTTGTAGGTGGCTCGACTTCGTGGCTTATGTTGTAGGTGACACGACTTTGTGGCTTCTGTTGTAGGTGATACGACTTGGTCGTTTCTGTTGTAGGTGGCACGACTTGGTGGCGTCTGTTGTAGGTGGCACGACTTGTTGGCTTTTCTTGTAGGTTGCACGACTTTGTGGCTTCTGTTGTAGTTTGCACGACTTGGTGGCTTCTGTTGTAGGTGGCACGACTTGGGTGGCGTCTGTTGTAGGTGGCACGACGGTGCGTCTGTTGTAGGTGGCACGACTTGGTGGCTTCTGTTGTAGGTGGCGCGATTTGGTTTCTTCTGTTGTAGGTGGCACGACTTGTGGCTTCTGTTGTAGGTGGCGCGATTGTGGTTTCTTTGTTGTAGGTGGCACGAATTCTTGGAGGCTTCTGTTGAAAGGTGGCACGACTTGGGTGGCGTTCTGTTGTAGGTGGCACGACGTGGCGTCTTTTTGTGTAGGTGGCACGACTTGATGGCTTCTGTTGTAGGTGGCGCCTATTTCGTTTCTTCTGTTGTAGGTGGCACGACTTGTGGCTTCTGTGTAGGTGCCCACGACTTGGTGGCTTCTGTTTGTAGGTGCACAACTTGGTGGCGGTTTCTGTTGCAGGTGGCACGACTTGGTGGGCTTCTGTTATAGGTGGCACGACTTGATGGCTTCTATTGTAGGTGGTTACGACTTGGGCTTCTGTTGTAGGTGGCAACGACTTGGGGGGGTTGGCTCTGTTGTAGGTGACACGACTTTGGTGACTTCTGTTGTAGGTGGCACGACTTTGTTGGCTTCTGTTGTAGGTGGCACGACGTGGTTTCGCTGTTGTAGGTGGCACGACTTGGTGGCGTCTGTTGTAGGTGGCACGACTTGTTGGATTTTCTTGTAGGTTGCACGCCTTGGTGGCTTCTGTTGTTGTGTGGCACGACTTGGTGGCTTTGCTGTAGTAGTGGCACGTCTCCCATTGGTGGCTTCTGTTGTAGGTGGCACGAATGGTGGTTCTGTTGAGGTTGGCACGACTGGTGGTTGCTTCTGTTGTAGGTGGCACGACTTGGTGGCGTCTGTTGTATGTGGCACGACTTGGCTTCTGTTGTAGGTGGCACGACTTGGTGGCTTCTGTTGTAGGCTGGTTGACTTGGGTGGCTGTTGTAGGTGGCACGACTTGGTGGCTTTATGTGGTTGGTCACGAACTTGGTGGGTTCTGTTGTAGGTGGCGACTTTGTGGCTTCTGTTTGTAGTGGGCCCGATGGGTGGGCTTCTGTTGTAGGTGGCACGGAATGGACCTTGGTGGCGGTCTGTTGTAGCTGGCACGACTTGGTGGCTTCTTTTGTTTGTGGACGCTTGGTGGGTTCTGTTGTAGGTTTGGCAGACTTGGTTGGCTTCTGTTGTAGGTGGCACGACTTTCTGGCTTCGTTGTAGTGGCACGACTTGGCTTCTGTGTAGGTGGCACGACTTGGTGTCTTCTGTTGTTAGGTGGCACGACTTGTGGTCTGTTGTAGGTGGCAGACTTGGTTGTTCTGTGTAGGTGGCCCACGATTTGGTGGCGTTCTGTTGTAGGTGGCACGATTTTTGGTGGCATTCTTGTGTCTTGTTTGTAGGTGGCAGACTTTGGTTGGCTTCTGTTGTTGGTGGCACGACTTGGTGGTTCTGTTGTTTAGTGGCACGACTTTGGTGGCTTCTGTTGTAGGTGGCACGATCTTGGTGTTCTTGGTTGTAGGTGGCACGACTTGGTTGGCTTCTGTTTGGAGGTGGCACGAGTGGTTGGCTTCTGTTGTAGTGGCTCGACTTTGGTGGCTTCTGTTGTAGGTGGCACGACTTGGTGTCTGTGTAGTTGGTACGACTTGGTGGCGTCTGTTGTAGGTGGCACGATTTAGTGGCTTCTGTTCAGGTGGAACGACTTGGTGGCGTTCTGTTGTAGGTGGCACGACTTGGTGATTTATGTTGTAGGTGGTACGACTTGGTGGCCCTTTGTTGTTAGGTGGCACGTCTTTGTGTCTGTTGTAGGTGGCACGATAGCTGCTCTGTTCGGTGTGTTAGGTGGCACGACCTTGGCGTGGTTTGTTGTTGGTGGCCACGACTTGGTGGCGTCTGTTGAGGTGGCAGCACGACTTAGTGGCTTCTGTTGCTATGGTGGCACGACTTGGTGGCGTCTGTTGTAGGTGGCACGACTTTGTGGCTTCTGTTGTAGGTGGCACGACTTGGTCGCTTCTGTTGTAGGTGGCACGACTTTGTGGCTTCTGTTGTAGGTGGCACGACTTGGTGGCTTCTGTTGTAGGTGGCACGACTTTGTGGCTTCTGTTGTAGGTGGCACGACTTGGTGTCTGTGTAGGTGGCACGACTTGGTGGCGTCTGTTGTAGGTGGCACGACTTAGTGGCTTCTGTTCAGGTGGCACGACTTGGTGGCGTCTGTTGTAGGTGGCACGACTTTGTGGATTCTGTTGTAGGTGGCACGACTTGGTCGCTTCTGTTGTAGGTGGCACGACTTTGTGGCTTCTGTTGTAGGTGGCACGACTTGGTCGCTTCTGTTGTAGGTGGCACGACTTGGTGGCGTCTGTTGTAGGTGGCACGACTTGGTGGCGTCTGGTGTAGGTGGCACGACTTACTGGCTTCTGTTGTAGGTGGCACGACTTGGTGGCTTCTGTTGTAGGTGGCACGACTTTGAGGCTTTTGTTGTAGGTGACACGACTTGGTCGCTTCTGTTGTAGGTGGCACGACTTGGTGGCGTCTGTTGTAGGTGGCACGACTTGTTGGCTTTTCTTGTAGGTGGCACGACTTGGTGGCTTCTGTTGTAGTTTGCACAACTTGGTGGCGTCTGTTGTAGGTGGCACGACTTGGTGGCGTCTGGTGTAGGTGGCACGACTTATTGGCTTCTGTTGTAGGTGGCACGACTTGGTGGCTTCTGTTGTAGGTGGCACGATTTGATTTCTTCTGTTGTAGGTGGCACGACTTGGTGGCTTCTGTTGTAGGTGCCACGATTTGGTAGCTTCTGTTGTAGGTGGCACGACTTGGTGTCTGTGTAGGTGGCACGACTTGGTGGCTTCTGTTGTAGGTGGCACGACTTGGTGGCGTCTTGTGTAGGTGGCACGACTTACTGGCTTCTGTTGTAGGTGGCACGACTTTGTGGCTTCTGTTGTAGGTGGCACGACTTTGCGGCTTCTGTTGTAGGTGGCAAGACTTGGTGGCTTCTGTTGTAGGTGGCACGACTTACTTGGTGGCTTCTGTTGTAGGTGGCACGACTTGGTGGCTTCTTTTAGTTGTGGCACGCACGACTTGGTGGCGTCTGTTGTAGGTGGCACGACTTGGTAGCTTCTGTTGTAGGTAGGTGGCTCGACTTGGTGGCTTCTGTTGTAGGTGGCACGACTTGGTGGCTTCTGTAGATTTAAGATCTTCCATCTCCGCTAATTGTATTTGGAAACATCTATTTAGATGGGTTGAGTGCATATGAGACACGCCATGTGATTTTGTATCTTCGGACATCTGCGTAATTTCATGAAATACGTTTACATAATTTACAATATTTTCCGTAAATCGCGTCAAAAGTTGACAACATTTTCAGAATAGAATTTTTCGGAATATAATTCCGCATGCACTCTGAATATTTTGTAAACTTTTGCCTTTATTTATGAAAAATATTGTAAATTTTGTAAGCGTATTTCATGAAATTACGCAGATGTCCGAAGGTACAAAATCGCATGGTGCGTCTCGTATCTCTGTTATCCTATTCAACAAACCATGTTTACGCATAAGCAGCTAATAAAGTAATATCTTACCGTACATGTTAATGATGTGTGGCATCGGCTGTTCATGGAGTATGGGAATTGTGACATTTCTAATAATAGCTCGGGCAGCGTAACAGTGTAATACTAGCTGTGGTGCCACTGTTACCGGGCGCCAACTACGGGGCGCCAAGTGGGACATGGCTCAATTTTGTCCACAAAATTCATTTTTGTGCCACAAAATTCAATTATGTGTCACAAAATTCACTTTTGTGCACAAAACTCTTTGTGTCACAAAATTAATTCTGTGTCACATTTTGTGCTTGACACGTTCAAACAAAATCAATTCTGTTCACAAAATTCATTCATCATTCTTTTGCACACAATTCTGTGTCACAAAATTCACTTTTTTGCAAAATTCAATTCTGTGTCACAACATTCAATTCTGCACACGCATGTAAGAAGGACTACCATTGGTCAGAAACTGCACTGGAGAAATGGGTCACGGTCGCCGATCTACACATTCAATGTCGATGATTCATTTCTCATTCTGCCGATGATTCATTTCTCATTCTGCCATTTTGCTTCAACTATCTCCAAACAGTCAAACGTTGACAAACCCATTCGTATTTAAACTCATTTGCGTTATAATTGTACACATAATTCATGTACATACATGTAGATCTCCCGCGAGTACAGACCTCATTTATTGTGTATCGCAAGGTACATCTACCCCAGTTAAATCAATAATACACGCGCTGTGACCTGTGTTTTGACTGCTGTCTGTGTTTATAAACAGAATGTGTGTATTGGGCCATTTGAGGAAACCATTTGTAGTATTTGTGTAGATACCATGGATACTAAGATGGTGCATACTGTAAATAATGCATGTAGACACATAGTTGCGAACACGTAACTTCGCAACTAGTAGACACAGATCCAATACCATTTGTTTCACAAGGTTAGATCTACTGTTAGAATACGACGTCATCTAATGTCATTTTCGAGCATAACACTTTACCTGATAAATAGAATACCAGGCTAGTGTATTTTAATATCAAGTTTATCAGGCTCGTCTCGGAAACGGTAGGAATTCCTCGGCAAGCCTCGGAATTCCTACGCGTTTACTAGCCTTGCCTGATAAACTTGATATCAAAATACACTAGCCTGGTATTCTCTATATATGGGCATGCTCTCATGTCTAGCTATGTCCCGGCTACTATATGTTTGACCCTGTTTACATAATTGAGGGAAAATTCTGAATATTTTTCTTACTTCTCCTTCAAAGTATATATGCTTATATGGTGTGACCACTCATTTGTAATCATAATATAACCAAAATAACTGTCCATAAAGAAGTATAATATTGATATATTGGGTTATATTTTCGCATTGAAATATTTAAACTTGCAAGTGTACTCCACCATCTAGTAAAATGGACTAAGACCGATCTCAACCAATCAACGTAGAGATGACATAGACTATCCTACGCAAACTAATGTTTGTGGACAAAACTGACTTTTGTGGACAAAACTGAATTCTGTCCCACAAAACTGAATTTTGTTCACAAAACTCAATTCTGTCTTACTAAATTGAATCCTTTATAACAAAAATGAATTTTGTATATCAGAATTTTACATAATTGGATTTTGTGATTTTTAGTGTTACAAAACTCAATTTTGTCTGGTCAAAATTGGTTTTTGTATCAGAATTTTACATAATTGGATTTTGTGATTTTCAGTGTTACAAAACTCAATTTTGTCCGGACAAAATTGGTTTTGTACACATAATTAACCTGTCCTGCATGGCTCAATTTTGTCAACCAAATTCATTTTTGTGCCACAAAACTCAATTCTGTGTCACAAAATTCACTTTTGTGCCACAAAACTCAATTCTGTGTCACAAAATTCAATTCTGTGTCACAAAATTCACTTTTGTGCCACAAAACTCAATTCTGTGTCACAAGATTCAATTCTGTGTAACAATATTCAATTCTGTGTCACAAAATTCAATTCTGTGTAACAAAATTCAATTCTGTGTCACAAAATTCACAAAATTCAATTCTGTGTCACAAAATTCAATTCTGCACACGCATGTAAGAAGGACTACCATTGGTCAGAAACTGGACTGGAGAAATGGGTCACGGTCGCCGATCAGCGATCCAAAATGGCGTCTGAAGAAGTAAGTTTCAGAGAACGCTGGATGAAACACACTTGTTACTGCTTTGTAGCTTAGTGTTGCAATGTATTCTTACTGTTTAAACGTATACACGGGGTGCTAGCAAGGTCCCACGATAAAATGGTCTCGTGTGGTGGTTACAATAAGATTAGTCACAATAAGATTCTTGAATATTAGTCACAATAAGATTCTTGAATAGAACTAGAGGTATATATTTTGTAATCATAATATAACCAAAATAACTGTCCATAAAGAAGTATAATACAATGTATTGATATATTGGGTTATATTTTCGCATTGAAATATTTAAACCTGCAAGTGTACTCCACCATCTAGTAAAATGGACTAAGACCGATCTCAACCAATCAACGTAGAGATGACATAGACTATCCTACGCAAACTAATTTTTGTGGACAAAACTGACTTTTGTGGACAAAACTGAATTCTGTCCCACAAAACTGAATTTTGTTCACAAAACTCAGTTCTGTCTTACAAAATTGAATCCTTTATAACAAAAATGAATTTTGTATATCAGAATTTTACATAATTGGATTTTGTGATTTTTAGTGTTACAAAACTCAATTTTGTCTGGACAAAATTGGTTTTTGTATCAGAATTTTACATAATTGGACTTTGTGATTTTTAGTGTTACAAAACTCAATTTTGTCTGGACAAAATTGGTTTTGTACACATAATTAACCTGTCCTGCATGGCAGCTGTGCTGGCGGTGTTTGCCGCGGTGGCAGCACAGAAACTCGGCGCCCGTAACATATCCACTGATCAATGGTACATAAGGACGACTCAACTGGTTCTGGTAGAAGGAAACTAAACTACGATGTATTCATCACAATCAATGTTTCAAATGAGCAGCTATTGTGCTTTCAAAGTGACACTTCCGTTTGACCGTTGACCCATATATCCATAATACTGTGGTATGTTGAAGAAATATGGGTGACGTGGTTTTGTGGTTGAGTGTTGCACGTTATACGCTGTAATTCCAGTGATATATGCCGGAATGGCCGTCCTCTAACATGTAGTCACCGATATCGCATACATGTAGGCAGTGCTTTAAAATCGTCGCTCATAGAAGATTAATACAGAAACTTCCAACGTGCATGTCTACCACACCGTAACTTATAAATAACAAGTTTCAATAGTATAGTATACACTTTCATATATGTATACATTACATGTATAACAAATGTTCACAGATGTACACCTTGATTGAGATATACATTGTTTATTAAAGCTAGTCTACACGGTTGTGGTATATTATCAGAAAACAATAAATTAAAAACAAAATTATAGTACTCAACACGTGTATATATAACGTTCTATTTACCGCAACGAAAACTAAAGAAACTGGATGATGTGGGAATTGAACACATAACCCCGACTTTACAAGCCCGGCGCACACAATCATTCCAGTATCTCTATATAATGTATATACATGTAGCGATAGACCATTCCAGTATCTATATACAAAGTATATATACATGTAGTGATATATCAGTCCAGTATCTCTCTAGAATCTATATACATGTAGTGATATATCAGTCCAGTATCTCTATACAATGTATATACATGTAGTGATATATCATTCCAGTATCTCTATACAATGTATATACATGTAGTGATATATCATTCCAGTATCTCTATATAATGTATATACATGTAGTGATAGATCATTCCAGTATCTATATAATGTATATACATGTAGTTATATATCATTCCAGTATCTCTATACGATGCATATACATGTAGTGATAGATCATTCCAGTATCTATAGATTGTATATACATGTAGTGATATATCAGTCCAGTATCTATATAATGTATTTACATGTAGTGATAGATCATTCCAGTATCTCTATATAATGTATATACATGTAGTGATAGATCAGTCCAGTATATATATATAATGTATATACATGTAGTGATAGATCATTCCAGTATCTCTATAAAATGTATATACATGTAGTGATATAGCATTACAGTATCTCTATAGAATGTAGATACATGTAGTGATATATCAGTCCAGTATCTCTATACAATGTATATACATATTGATATACATCCAGTACTCTATAATGTATACATATGGGGAGATCATCCAGTATCTCTATATGTATATACAATAGTTATATATCTCATGTAGTGATATATCTCTATAGTACCTATATACATGTAGTGATAAACATTCCAGTATCTCTATAATGTATATACATGTAGTTATATATCATTCCATTATCGCTATAGAAGGATAATTCATGTAGTTATATCTCATGTAGTGATAGTACTCTATAGCATATATACATGTAGTGATAAATCATTCAGTATCTCTATAGAATTATATACATGTAGTGATGAAATCATTACAGTATCTCTATATAATGTATATACATGTATGATATATCAATCTATTCCATATCTCTATGGAATGTATATACAATTGTGATAGTAATTCCAGTATCTCTATAGAATGTATATACATGTGTGATAGAGCATTCCATATCTCATAGAATATATTCAATACATGTAGTGATAGATCATTTCAGTATCTCTATAGAATGTATATCATCGTAGTGTATCATTCCAGTATATAGAATGTATATTCAGTAGTGTAATCATTTCAGTAGCTCTATAGATGTATATCATGTAGTGATAGATCATCCAGTATATTAAATTATATCATGTATACATGTGATAAAGATCATTCCAGTACTCTATAGATGTATATACATGTATCATCTCCTATATGAATGATATACATGATGATAGATCATTCCAGTATAATATAGATGTATCATGTAGTGTAGATCATTTCAGTAGCTCTATAGAATGTATATACATGTAGTTGATAAGATCATCCAGTATCTCTATGCAATGTATATACATGTGTGATAGATCATTCCAGTATCTCTATATATATATACATGTGATAGATCATTCCATGTATCTCTAGTAATATATATACATTGCAGTGATACGATCATCATCCAGTACTCTATTGAATGTATATGCATGTATTGATATATCATTCCAGTATATCTATTTAATGTATTTATTCATGTGTGATAGATCATTCCAGTTATCTAATTTAGAATGTAATTTAACATTAGTGATAGATCAATTCCATATATATTTAGAATGTTTATACATGTAGTTATAGATCTTCCAGTATCTCTATAGAATGTATATACATGTAGTGATAGATCATCCAGTATATTTTTAGATTGTATATTAGTGTAGATCATCCAGTTATCTCTATATAATGTTTATACATGTAGTTATAGATCATTCCAGTATCTCTATAGAAGGTATATTCATGTAGTTATTGATCTCATGTAGTGATAGTATCTATATAGAATATATATACATGTAGTGATAAATCATTCCATTATCTCTATATAATGTATATACATGTAGTGATAGATCATTACAGTATCTATATATAATGTATATACATGTAGTGATATATCAAGCCAGTATCTCTATATAATGTATATACATGTAGTGATAGATCATTCCAGTATCTCTATAGAATGTATATTCATGTAGTTATAGATCTCATGTAGTGATAGTATCTATATAGAATATATATACATGTAGTGATAAATCATTTCAGTATCTCTATATAATGTATATACATGTAGTGATAGATCATTACAGTATCTATATATAATGTATATACATGTAGTGATATATCATTCCAGTATCTCTATATAATGTATATACATGTAGTGATAGATCATTCCAGTATCTCTAGAATGTACATACATGTAGTGATAGATAATTCCAGTATCTCTATTCAATGTATATACATGTAGTGATAGATCATTCCAGTATCTATATTCTATAGAATGTATATACATGTAGTGATAGATTATTCCAGTATCTCTATATAATGTATATACATGTAGTGATAGATCATTTTAGTATCTCTATATAATGTATATACATGTAGTGATAGGTCATTCCAGTATCTCTATATAATGTATATACATGTAGTGATAGATCATTCCAGTATCTCTATATAATATATAATGTATATACATGTAGTGATAGATCATTCCAATATCTCTATATAATGTATATACATGTGATGATAGATCATTCCAGTAACTCTATAGAATGTATATTCATGTAGTGATAGATCATTCCAGTATATATTTAGAATGTATATTCATGTAGTGATATATCATTTCAGTAGCTTTATAGAATGTATATACATGTAGTTATAGATAATTCCAGTATCTCTATGCAATGTATATACATGTAGTGATAGATCATTCCAGTATATGTATATAATATATAATGTATATACATGTAGTGATAGATCATTCCAGTATATATTTAGAATGTATATTCATGTAGTGATAGATCATTTCAGTAGCTCTATAGAATGTATATACATGTAGTTATAGATCATTCCAGTATCTCTATGCAATGTATATACATGTTGTGATAGATCATTCCAGTATCTCTATATAATATATATACATGTGGTGATAGATCATTCCAGTATCTCTATAGAATGTATATACATGCAGTGATAGATCATTCCAGTATCTCTATTGAATGTATATGCATGTAGTGATATATCATTCCAGTATATCTATATAATGTATATATATGTAGTGATAGAACATTCCAGTATCTCTATATAATGTATATACATGTAGTGATAGATCATTCCAGTATCTCTGTAGAATGTATATATATGTAGTGATGGATCAGTCCAGTAGCTATACAGTATGTATATACATGTAGTGATAGATCATTCCAGTATCTCTATAGTATGTATATACATGTAGTGATAGATCATTCCAGTATCACTATAGAATGTATGTATATGTAATGATAGATCAGTCCAGTATCTCTATGCAATGTATATACATGTAGTGATAGATAATTCCAGTATCTATATTCTATAGAATGTACATACATGTAGTGATATATCATTCCAGTGTCTATATAATGTATATACGTGTAGTGATAGATAATTCCAGTATCTCTAGAATGTATATACAAGTAGTGATAGATCATTCTTGTATCTATATGCTATATAATGTATATACATGTAGTGATAATCAGTCAGTATCTCTATAGAATGTATACAAGTAGTGTAGTTCATTTTGTATCTATATGCTATATAATTGTATTATACATGTAGTGATTAATCAGTCAAGTATCTCTATAGAATGAATAACTTGTTGATAGGGATCATTCCAATTTATCTCTATATAATGTATATATATTTAGTATAGAACATTCCAGTATCTCTAGAATGTATATGCATGTAGTGATAGATCATTCTAGTATCTATATGCTATCTCTATATAATGTATATAAATGTAGTGATAGATCATTCCAGTATCTCTATACAATGTATATACATGTATTGATTTAAGGACTGCCTTTACAGAACATCAGCATTTGTTTCAAATATAATAGTGTCGTAGATGTGATTGGATGTTTGTATATAGTATACCTGACCCTGTTCTTATTAGTGTATGAAATACTGTACATTAAGTTGCCATCTGAGCCGTCTTGGCATAGACAGGCTGTCGGCCAGTTTCGCCTATTGCAGCATTTGACACATACAGCGCAGCATTTATCTAATGATAAATGTACCTTTTTAATCAAATCGCAGAACTCTCGATTTGTCTGTGCTGTTAGCTATCTTGACTACAGTCAAAAAGCTATATTACCTGTACATAAAGGATATACTGTCTTGAATACAATTAAGGAATATTGTTTTTATGAATCTGTGCTGCTATCATAAATGGGTTGTGAGTAGAATACACGTGGTAACGTTGTCATACCTGTAGTTCTAACATTGGGTGAGTGGAGTGACCTGATGACGTACACAGTGTAACATGGCCATTGTCGATGTTGGAAATGACAACATAATATAACATGGTGTATACTTTGGCATGATATAATTGATAGCGCATTGTAAAATAAATGTCTAAATAAATGGAACAATAACAAGACGTGAAACTGGCCGACGATTTGTCAATATACTAAGATTGCCGAGATTGCAACTCCATGCGCATTTTCGGATACAGTAACAAGAGTATGTTCACATCTATGTTGTATGTTCACATCTATGTTATACAAATAGCCCACAACATGTATGAAGCAATTATGAATCATATGATGATCAGGCGTCCCACGTTGTATGATAGTTTAATGATTTCAAATATAGAGCCATTTATCCATACCGTAGCCGTGCAAAAATAACTGTAATTAATAAAACTGTAGCATATACAACGTATATTAGAACCTCTCTAAACCGAGAACTCTGAAATCGCCAGTGTTCATAGTGAATGCGCAATAAAATGTTCGTCAACGTTCGATGTCATTTACAGATAATATCACAGTTTCTGTATACGAGGGTAATACTGGAGTCAGGTTGTCCATCCGTCCGTCCGTCCGTCCGTCCGTCCGTCACTAAACTTAACATCAGAGAAATATTGTTATAACTTCTATTTCCTTCATCTAAAATGCTTAATATTTCGCACATGCATTCCTGTAAGGCTCTACTACCATGCTGTGCCAAATCCACGATCGTACAACCCCCGCTGATCCCAAGGTCAAGGTCAAATACTTAGTCTCTTTACAAAACTTAACATCAGAGAAATATGTTATAACTTCTATTTCCTTCATCTAAAATGCTTAATATTTCACTCGTGCATTCCTGTAAGGCTCTACTACCATGCTGTGCTAAATCCACGACCGTCCAACCCCCGCTGATACCCAGAAACAAGAAACTGTGGCCTGTTAGATACCCCCGGTGACAGACTGTAACGTGTAATATACCCATAAACAAGAAACTGTGGTCTGTCAGATACCACCGGTGACAGCTTGTAACGTGTAATATACCCAGAAACAAGAAACTGTGGCCTGTCAAATACCCTCGGTGACAGCTTGTAACGTGTAATATACCCAGAAACAAGAAATTGTGGCCTGTCAGATACCCCCGGTGGCAGATTGTAACGTGTAATATACCCAGAAACAAGAAATTGTGGCCTCTCAGATACCCCCGCTTGCAGATTATAACGTGTAATATACCCAGAAACAAGAAACTGTGGCCTGTCAGATCCCCCCGGTGACAGACTGTAACGTGTAATATACCCAGAAACAAGAAACTGTGGCCTGTCAGATACCCCCGGTGACAGCTTGTAACGTGTAAAATACCCAGAAACAAGAAACCCAGAAACAAGAATCTGTGGCCTGTCAGATACCCCCGGTGGCCTGTCAGATACCCCCGGTGACAGGTTGTAACCTGTAATATACCCAGAAACAAGAATATGTGGCCTGTGAGATACACCCGGTGGCAGATTGTAACGTGTAAAATACCCAGAAACAAGAAACTGTGGTCTGTCAGATACCCCCGGTGGCAGATTGTAACGTGTAATATACCCAGAAACAAGAAACTGTGGCCTGTCAGATACCCCCGGTTACAGATTGTAACGTGTAATATACACAGAAACAAGAAACTGTAGCCTGTCAGATATCTCCGGTGACAGACTGTAACGTGTAATATAACCAGAAACAAGAAACTGTGGCCTGTCAGATACCCCCGGTGACAGCTTGTAACGTGTAATATACCCAGAAACAAGAAACTGTGGCCTGTCAGATACCCCGGTGGCAGCTTGTAACGTGTAATATACCCATAAACAAGAAACTGTGGCCTGTCAGATACCCCCGGTGACAGATTATAACGTGTAATATACACAGAAACAAGAAACTGTGGTCAGATACCCCCGGTGACAGCTTGTAACGTGTAATATACCCAGCAACAAGAAAATGCGGCCTGTCAGGTACCCCCGGTGAGAGCTTGTAACGTGTAATATACCCAGAAACAAGAAACAGTGGCCTGTCAGATATCCCCGGTGACAGCTTGTAACGTGTAATATACCCAGAAACAAGAAACTGTGGCCTGTTAGATACCCGCGATGACAAACTGTAACGTGTAATATACCCAGAAACAAGCAACTGTGGCCTACCGGATACCGCCGATGGCCTGTCAGATACCCTCGGTGACAGTTTGTAACGTGTAATACACCCAGAAACAAGAAACTGTGGCCTGTCAGATACCACCGGTGACAGCTTGTAACATGTAATATACCCAGAAACAAGAAACTGTGGCATGTCAGATACCCCCGGTGGCCTTTCAGATACCCCCGGTGGCAGATTGTAACGTGTAATATACCCAGAAACAAGAAACTGTGGCCTGTCAGATACACCCCAGTGGCCTGTCAGATACACCGGTGGCAGCTTGTAACGTGTAATATACCCATAAACAAGAAACTGTGGCCTATATGATACCCCGGTGACAGCTTGTAACGTGTACTATACCCAGAAACAAGGAACTGTGGTCAGATACCCCCGGTGGCAGCTTGTAACGTGTAATATACCCAGAAACAAGAAACTGTGGCCTGTCAGATACCCCCGGTGGCAGATTGTAACGTGTAATATACCCAGAAACAAGAAACTGTGGCCTGTCAGATAGCAACGGTGACGGCTTGCAACGTGTAATATACCCAGAAGTCTGCCTGTCAGATACCCCCGGTGACAGGCTATAACGTGTAATATACCCAGAAACAAGAAGCTGTGGCCTGTCAGATACCACCGGTGACAGTTTGTAACGTGTAATATACCCAGAAACAAGAAACTGTGGCCTGTCATATACCATTGGTGACAGCTTGTAACGTGTAATATACCCAGAAACAAGAAACTGTAGCCTGTCAGATACCCCCGGTGACAGACTATAACGTGTAATATACCCAGAAACAAGAAACTGTCGCCTGTCAGATACCATCGGTGACAGTTCGTAACGTGTAATATAGCCAGAAACCAGAAACTGTGGCCTGTCAGATACCACAGGTGACAGACTGTAACGTGTAATATACGCAGAAACCAGAAACTGTGGCCTGTCAGATACCCCAGGTGACAGACTGTAACGTGTAATATACACAGAAACAAGAAACTGTGGCCTGTCAGATACCCCCGGTGACAAACTGTAACGTGTAATATACCCAGAAACAAGAAACTGTGGCCTGTCAGATACCACCGGTGACAGGTTGTAACGTGTAATATACCCAGAAACAAGTAACTGTGGCCTGTCAGATACCACCGGTGACAGCTTGTAACGTGTAATATACACAGAAACAAGAAAATGCGGCCTGTCAGATACCCCCGGTGACAGACTGTAACGTGTAATATACCCAGAAACAAGAAAATGTGGCCTGTCAGATACCACAGGTGACAGCTTGTAACATGTAATATACCCAGAAACAAGAAACTGTGGCTTGTCAGATACCACAGGTGACAGCTTGTAACATGTAATTTTATACAGAACAAGAAACTGTGGGTGTCAGATGTCAGATAGGCCCCGGGTAACAGAATTGTAACGTGTAATATACAACCCGAAACAAGAAACTTGTGGTCCTGTCAGATACCCCAGGGTGAACAGAAATGTAAACGTGTAATATACCCAGAAACAAGATTTTGTGGAACTGTGAGATACCCGGTGACCGGATGTAACGTGTATATACCAGAAACAAGAAAATATTGGCTGGCTGTCAGATTAACCCCCGTCGTGACAGATTTGTAACGTGTAATATACCCAGAATCAAGAAACTTTGGCTTGTCAGTACAACAGGTGATGCTTGTAACATGTAATTATACAGAAAACAAGATAACTGTGGCGTGTCAGATATCCCGGGTACAGCTTGTACGTGTAATATACCCAGAAACAAGAAACTGTGGCTGTCAGATTACACCCGGTGACCTGAAATGTAATGTAATTTTACCAGCAACAAGAAAAATGTGGCCTGAGAGCATACCCGGTGAAGATTGTAAGAGTAATATACCCAGAACAAGAAAAACTGTGGCCTTTTCAGATACCCCCCGTGACAGATTGTAACGTGTAATATACCAGAAAACAAGAAACTGTGGCCTGTCAGCTAACGGTGGCCTTTCAGATACCCCGGTGAAGATTGAAACGTGTAATATACCCAGAAACAAGAAAATGTGGCCTGTGAGATACCCCCGGTGACAGATTGTAACGTGTAATATACCCAGAAACAAGAAACTGTGGCCTGTCAGATACCCCCCGTGACAGATTGTAACGTGTAATATACCCAGAAACAAGAAACTGTGGCCTGTCAGATACCCCCGGTGGCCTTTCAGATACCCCCGGTGACAGATTGTAACGTGTAATATACCCAGAAACAAGAAACTGTGGCCTGTCAGATACCCCCGGTGACAGAATGTAACGTGTAATATACCCAGAAACAAGAAAATGTGGCCTGGCAGATACCCCCGGTGACAGATTGTAACGTGTACTATACCCAGAAACAAGAAACTGTGGCCTGTCAGATACCCCCGGTGACAGATTGTAACGTGTAATATACCCAGAAACAAGAAACTGTGGCCTGTCAGATAGCAACGGTGACGGCTTGCAACGTGTAATATACAAAGAAACAAGAAAATGCGGCCTGTCAGATACCACCGGTGACAGCATGTAACGTGTAATATACCCAGAAACCTGAAACTGTGGCCTGTCAGATACCACCGATGACAGCTTGTAACGTGTAATATACCCAGAAACAAGAAACTGTGGCCTGTCAGATACCCCCGGTGACAGATTGTAACGTGTAATATACCCAGAAACAAGAAACTGTGGCCTGTCAGATACCCCAGGTGACATACTGTAACGTGTAATATACCCAGAAACAAGAAACTGTGGCCTGTCAGATACCACCGGTGACAGCTTAACTGTAACGTAATATACCCAGAAGAAACTGTGGCCTGTCAGATACCACCGTGACATCACGTAAACGGTGTAATATACACAGGAAACAAGAAATATGTGCCTGTCAAGATACCACCGTTGTCAAGTTGAAACGTGTAATAATCCCAGAAACAAGAAACTGTGGCCTGTCAGATCGCAAACCGTGACGGCCTTGTCAACGTGTAATACCACACAGAAACAAGAAAATGCGCCTGGTCAGGATACCATCGTGACAGCATGTAACGTGTAAATTATACCCACTGAAAACAAACAAGAAAACCTGTGGCCTGTCATATACCCCCGTGACAGATTGTAAACGTGTAAGTTATAACCCAGAAACAAGGAAACTGTGGCCTGTCTAGATAACCCCGCAGGTGACATACTGTAACGTGTAATATACCCAGAAACAAGAAACTGTGGCCTGTGAGATACCCCAGGTGACATACTGTAACGTGTAATATACCCAGAAACAAGAAACTGTGGCCTGTCAGATACCACCGGTGACAGCTTGTAACGTGTAATATACCCAGAAAGAAGAAACTGTGGCCTGTCAGATACCACTGGTGACAGCACGTAACGTGTAAAATACACAGAAACAAGAATATGTGGCCTGTCAGATACCACCGGTGACAGGTTATAACGTGCAATATACCCAGAAACAATAAACTGTGGCCTGTCATACGGGGCGCCAAGTGGGACATGGCTCAATTTTGTGCCACAAAATTCATTTTTGTGCCACAAAATTCAATTCTGTGTCACAAAATTCACTTTTGTGCCACAGAATTCAATTCAAATTCAATTCTGTGTCACAAAATTCACTTTTGTGCCTCAAAATTAAATTCTGTGTAACGAAATTCAATTCTGTGGCCACAGAATTCAATTCTGTGTCACAAAATTCACTTTTGTGCCACACAATTCAATTCTGTGTCACAAAATTCAATTCTGTCAATTCTGCACACGCATGTAAGAAGGACTACCATTGGTCAGAAACTGCACTGGAGAAATGGGTCACGGTCGCCGATCTACACATTCAATGTCGATGATTCATTTCTCATTCTGCCATTTTGCTTCAACTATCTCCAAACAGTCAAACGTTGACAAACCCATTCGTATTTAAACTCATTTGCGTTATAATTGTACACATAATTCATGTACATGTAGATCTCCCGCGAGTACTGACGTCATTTAGTGTGTATCGCAAGGTACATCTGCCCCAGTTAAATCAATAATACACGCGCTGTGGCCTGTGTTCTGACTGCTGTCTGTGTTTATAAACAGAATGTGTGTATTGGGCCATTTGAGGAAACCATTTGTAGTATTTGTGTAGATACCATGGATACTAAGATGGTGTATACTGTAAATAATGCATGTAGACACATAGTTGCGAATACGTAACTTCGCAACTAGTAGACACAGATCCAATACCATTTGTTTCACAAGGTTAGATCTACTGTTAGAATACGACGTCATCTAATGTCATTTTCGAGCATAAAACGTTACCTGATAAATAGAATACCAGGCTAGTGTATTTTAATATCAAGTTTATCAGGCTCGGCTCGGAAACGGTAGGAATTCCTCCGCGTTTCCTAGCCTTGCCTCATAAACTTGATATCAAAATACACTAGCCTGGTATTCTCTATATATGGGCATGCTCTCAGGTCTAGCTATGTCCCGGCTACTTTATGTTTGACCCTGTTTACATAATTGAGGGAAAATTCTGAATATTTTTCTTATTTCTCCTTCAAAGTATATATGCTTATATGGTGTGACCACTCATTTGTAGTCATAATATAACCAAAATAACTGTCCATAAAGAAGTATAATATTGATATATTGGGTTATATTTTCGCATTGAAATATTTAAACCTGCAAGTGTACTCCACCATCTAGTAAAATGGACTAAGACCGAGCTCAACCAATCAACGTAGAGATGACATAGACTATCCTACGCAAACTATTTTTTGTGGACAAAAATGAATTCTGTCCCACAAAACTGAATTTTCTTCACAAAACTCAATTCTGTCTTACAAAATTGAATCCTTCATAACAAAAATGAATTTTGTATACGAAACGTATGCAGAATTGAATTTTGTGACACAGAATTGAATTTTGTGACACAGAATTGACACACAGAATTGAATTTTGTGACACAGAATTGACAAAATTGAATTTTGTGACACAGAATTGAATTTTGTGATTTTTAGTGTTACAAAACTCAATTTTGTACACATAATTAACCTGTCCTGCATGGCGCCCCGTACGCTCGGCAAACACACACTCGTCAAGACACACACTCGGCAAGACACATATACGGATGGACACACAATGCAAATACTATGTGCCTCCCGGCTGTACAGACACAGGCGGCGGGGAGGTGGGGCGGTATATACAAGTACATATAATGTACAAGTATGTGGAAATTAGTTGACATTTATACAAAATGTCATGTATAAAAAGAAATCCCTTTGGCCACATTTAAGTTAATATGGAAAAGTACATGCAGATACACCCTATGTTTAAGCCATATAGTTCTGTCTTCCGTTTATCGCATATATACATGTACCTTCAACACAATACAAATAGTTATTCTTTCCAAGCAATTGAAAGGCAACGGAATGTCTTTGACGCACATTGGATGGGTCGGCCAGGATTCCAAAGTTCGATTCCCACGAACATATGCATACACGTACGCGTACTTTTCACTAGTATAGCAGTCGTAGAGATGGAATGTCAACTATTTCTACATTTAAAACTACCATTATGAGTGTCGAATGTGTAATGTTTCATTACTGAATTTTACTGAATTATCACATAAATAATAAAGAACACACAGTCTGAATTATGTATTTATATATTTACATTATAGTCAATGTGTCCAATTAAACAATAGTTAACTGAACTGTCGCCAGAGGTATCGCGCCAGTTTAGTGGAAGGATACTTCGCGGCCATTATGGCGACTTGTGAGGCCATATCAAGTTAATGTATTGAACATCATCCGAATTTTGGGGGAAAATAGGGCGGTGTGTGTGTCTTATTTATTTTTTATTAATTGTTGTATATTTACAACAATTTTTAACGAACAATAATTAATTATTTATCTTCAAATATATTAAATAAAAAATAATATGTTACTGTTGAGGGGCTGGTGGGGATTATTTACAGGACATTAATTATATATTGCCTGATGATCTACCAAGGTATATATACATACATTAAATATACCTAAAAGAATCAATAAGTGAGAGACAAAAATAAACTAACATGTTTTACTCCATCTTATAATACATTAATGAATTTTTAAAGAATTTTTTTAGATTATTTTTGTTCACTTATTGATGCTTTTTGTATATTTAATGTATTTATATACCATGGTCCGTCACTTCAACCTGTGGCCGGATACACACCACATTTGACACACCGATGCTGTGTTTTGAGGCAGCAACTGCTGATTAGATTCAGCCGCTGATTTTTCGGGTCATATTCTCTCCCAGTCACAGAGATTAGGATAGTATTTTGGGTTTATTATCGTCGGTGCGATGGTGCTTTTCATACACGGTGAAACGTTTGAATAATAAATTGAATCTGTTGATGTAGCTGGGTGTCAGACAACACCAGTGTGTGTGTCTTCATAAATGTTTAGTTAATATGTATTATGTATTTGAAAATATAATGGATTGATGGTGAACAACAATTTTAATTGTTTGATTATATAAGTTAGATCGGATGATTTTCTGGTGTGCGAAGCCATGTTTTCAAATTGATTCACGTAGTACAACAACAATGCTTGAATGAATCCTTGATGGATGAATCCTTGAGCTCGCGTGAAATGTCTGACATGTGACACACATATTTCCGGTGTTGAGTGTCAAAATACAAACAAAGGTGAACTTTAGTTTGTGATACTTATCAAAATATATGTAAAGTGTGCGAAGCCACGTGCACTGACTGTATATTTTTGTCTGTAAATATTCTGTTTTGATTTTGTGATTTCCCTTCTTCCCTACACATGAAATGTGGGATTTGGCCTTGTTAACCGACCTAAAATTAATTTAGCCGATGATAAGCCATTAAACATCATTATGCAAATAAATAATACGTATTAGTAATATTGTGCAGCTAACTTAGTTTTAGTACTTTCAGTACTTTGCCATTACATAATTAGTCAATTAGTCTTGGATACGGCAATACTACAGGAATTAAGGCAGTCAATAAGGCAACAAACCTGCTAGTAACCCGACATGTTGTCCATCGCATGACAGTCCGGTAGTAGCTGTAGCATTCCCCGGGGAACATGGTACCCTCGCCACCACCCCACACCCCACACCCCTGTCTGTCACTCAAGCAGAAAGCAAACGCCGCACTATGTACGATCAATATTATAATTTGGATATGGATGAACTCTTGACCAGATAGAAAGAACAAGGTATGTCACATATAAATATTATCCCCTGACCTCTCGCACCACCTCTGCACCACACCACATGTATAGTTATGGGCATCTAAGTAGATCTGTAGATGTCAAGTGTGTATTATGTGTTGTTTCATGTGTTTGTTATAAGCTCCTCTCTCAACCCCCATCATCTTATTGTCGTCTTTCATGTGTTCCCTAGATCACCCAATGTGCCCCTTTATTCTTATCAATGGAGCATTGTATCTACTAGCAACTCCATATAAGGAAGTTATCGTAATCTCAGTGTCTATTTAGGATCGTTAAATATTAATCTAGTACGCGCGACAGTTATAGAAAATAGATGTATGTGCGTATTGGTTTCCTTGCTAAAGCCGTTCTTATAGATCGATATCCTGCTATAGCTGCGGTGACGGCCGGCGACACGAGAAGGCAGACGGCCCGGCTACGGTAGCGCCACCGTTGGCCGCCAGATCGGGCAACCAGGCCCTCCATGCTGCTCACGGTCTACACCTACGGTCGTCCAGGAACTGTAGCAGACGGCAGCCGAGGAGGCGCGGCAACTCACTATCGTGGTACACGTTGCTGTAGACTGGGTTCACATTCCAAGTAGTTTGCGGCTGGTCTTCCGCGTCCTAATATTTCCAGAAGTGGCACAGTCTGCGATCAGTGTCGTCACGACGCTCATTAAGGATCGTACGTATTGATTGGCGATGCAGCTTGCCTTGTGACGTGTCTATGCAATGTGACGCTCCTATGTGCGCACTCGGACACACTTTGTGATGGATCTCCGTCTGTGAGTGTCACTCCCGCGCAATCGAGGCGCAATGCCGGCGTACGACGACGTATTACCGTCACGGACACCGGGCAGCGGGCACCGGGCAGCGTTCAGTGGGCAGCGGTAGCCACGGCGACCACGGTGGACAGGGACCATAGTTGGCAGAGAGGCGACACCGGTCACATGGTCATGTTATGACCGCTATGTACACCAGACGCATACATCTGGAAGATGACTTCAGGGTCACTTCTTGTTAGAATTGCTGTATTGCACATTTGATAATAAGCACGGATGACACTCGATAAAGTATGAGTGTCGATTCATGTCATAAGTGCCGTTTCTAACGCGTTACTGCTCATCAGTAACGCGTTACAAGACTAACAGTGAGTAACGCGTTAGAAATTGGCTGTAACGCGTTACAAATCCTCTATATTGGCGGATCGTGTCATAAGTACAGCTTCTAACGTGTTATAGTTCTAACGCGTTACACTTGGTTAGTAACGCGTTACTTCTTAGAAGTAACGCGCTACAAATGTATGATGTATATACTAAAATATCAATATGTAGCGCGTTAGTGAAGCAGGGGTAACGCGTTACTTATTTTTGGTAACGCGTTACTGCCTGACCAATCAGAGCTCGTGTTACAATACCCGCCATTAGTTGTCAAAAGTATTTGTTTTCCATAGAATGGGAGGTGCACATTTTCAATATTATACAAATTAGGCAATTTATCTAACACTGTCAGTTGTAGGGAATTAGTTATGGCAGATGGGCGAGTTATGTTTATTTGTTAATTGTTTATTTAAAATATGATTCCTTGATTCAAATCTCTTCGCTTCATCCCTAGTTATCTCCCATCTCCCCTTATCAATCTCCACTCGATTTCACAAATCCCAGAATTTGAAGCAATCAAGTGAGACAGGCAAGTGAAGGGTGACGCTATAGCATAGAAATGATTTTCATCCTCAGTCGAATAATGATCAGCTAGACCCTATATCCCAAATACATAACACAGTGGGCCGCTGTTGACATCACTCTATGTACAGTTCGTAAGCTTGCGCCCAGTCCGTACTTTACACATTCCCAGTCTTCTGGAGAAATGGCGGGTATTATAACATGAGCTCTGATTGGTCAAGCAGTAACGCGTTACCAAAAAATAAGTAACGCGTTACTCCTGCTTAACTAACGCGTTAGATATTGATATTTTATTATATACATCATACATTTGTAACGCGTTACTTCTAAGAAGTAACGCGTTACTTACCAAGAGTAACGCGTTAGACCTCTAACACGTTAGAAGCAGTACTTATGACACGATCCGCCAATATAGAGGATTTGTAACGCGTTACAGCCAATTTCTAACGCGTTACTCACTGTTAGTCATGAGCAGTAACGCGTTACAAATATGTGTTTCACTATATAGTGCATACATTAGTAACGCGTTACTTCTCTAACACGTTAGAAACGGCACTTATGACATGAATCGCCACTCATAATAAAGTGATGTGTTGCCATTCAGTGGCCTATCTTGTAATGTACATGTACATTAGTATGTCACTCGGAAACTACAGTAGACAACTCGTGCCAATTAGAAAGGTATAACTGGATGTTGTATTATTCGGGTTATAAGTACATGTATGTACATTTATATCAAATCGCAAGCATTCCAACCACATAAAAGTACTTGCGCACCGGCAAATGAGCGCTCATTCGATGTGCATTTTTGTTGTGTGCAAAGCATTCCTCGTTTGTGTATTTTGAACTATACTGAGAAAAATTACATACAGTTTACTGTATATATATTATATATTGCTGATGGCATGCACATGCCCGGACGTACAGTTATAATGTTGGTATGAATGTTTACACACAGGCATTCGGCGCGTTTCGGGTTCCATCGGTATAACTATATACAATGTATATGAACAAGGCTTCTAACTTTGGTCGGACACGACCTTGTATCATAACAAATTCCGCAATTATATTAACGCTAATGTGAATATTTTGGCAGAAAGTGCACATGTTCATTTGAGAATTATTGTTATCTTGCTAAAATATCATAGTTAGAACATACTTATGCAAAACATATCGAATTACAGCTGCTTTTCCTAGGTCATAACAAATTAAATAATTTGTTTAAGGCTCTAACGTCAATAGTGTAGTGGCAAGTTCATATGATTATTTGAAAGTTATCGTTATCCTGCAGAAATACATATAATTCATATAAAATTACAATGTTAAACATGTTATTTTGTTATGATACGAGGTCGTGTCCGACCAAAGTTAGAAGCCTTCTTCATATATATATAGAGCTATATCGATGAAAGCAGAAACACGCCGAATGCCTGTGTGTCTACACGCCATTTGGCAACACATCACCATTACATGTAATTACATAGTCTCCAGTGAACTGTGCAAAAAATACCAATCAAAGGGACATAGTCCATAACAGAAAATTACAATTTTCAAATAATAAATTCGAGGTGTATTTGCAGTGTGTATTACAGGCGGCATGTATCTTTATTTGGGGTGGGGGGGGGGGGGGATGAAACGAATATGTTATAATGGATGGGTTACTGTTATGAACTGGAATTTGGTCCGCCCCATGCAATAGCGAACGGTGTAGGTCATTTTGAGACTGCGCGGATGTGCAGGCTGACTGGATCGGCACAGGTTGCAAAACTATTGTGTTATTTAAAAGACAATTATTTACCAAAATGTCAAATCTATAGTTATTGGTCGATATCTGTAAATATTCAGCATAGTGCCATAGCGAAGGGGAATAATACGAAGTTTGGCGCTGGATCTGTTGCTCATTCTATCTGGTCGTGCGTTCGAGCCTTACAAAACGCTTGTCGATATCGTCGTTTTTTATCCTATCGCGGAGCAAAAATGGGATATAAGGATGCAAAAGTCGTCCGTCCGTCCGTCCGTCCGTCCGTCTGTCTGTCTGTCCGTCACGTTTTCCATTCTGCTATAATTTGTTAGCGTATGACCGATTGACTTCCAACTGCATGTAAATGTTTATTATCATCCATATTTTCATTCCCCACCCACCCATTATCCCCGTGTCCAAGGTCAAGGTCAAATTACTTCGAAATTTCATATTCAGATGCGTGTGCGTTTCTACATTCCCCTATAACGTCTTTACTTTATGAGCGATTGACTTGTAACTTCATATGCATGTTTCTCATCATTTATATTATCATTTCCCGCCCAACCCGCGCTCCCCCACACCCAAGTTCAAGGTAAAAAAACTTTGGAATTGTACATTCAGTTTCTCCATTCCCCTATAACTTCTTTACTGTATGAGCGATTGGCTTGTAACTTCATATGCATGTTGCTCATCATTCATATTATCATTTCCCGCCCAACCCGCGCTCCCCCACACCCAAGTTCAAGGTCAAATAACTGTGACATTTTACATTCAGTTTCTCCATTCCCCTATAACTCTTTACTGTAAGAGCGATTGGCTTAAAACTTCATCTGCATATTTCTCATCATTCCTATTTGTATTCCCCGCCCCACACATGCTCCCCACGTTCCCAAAGTCATGGTCAAATTCACATTCAATAGATGTGCGCGCGTTTCTCTGTTCCACTAGAACTCCATTACTGTATGAGCGAAATTATTAAAACTTCATGTGCATGTTTCTCATCATTCCTATTTTCATTCCCCGCCCACCCATGCTCCCCACTTTCCCAACGTCATGGTCAAATTACTTTGAAAATTCACATTCAATAGATGTGTGCTCATTTCTCTGTTCCACTATAACTCCTTTACTATATGAGCGATTGGCTTGGAACTTCATGTGCATGTTTCTCATCAGTAATATGTTCATTCCCCGCCAGACACATGCTCGCCACGTTCCCAACGTCAATGTCAAATAACATTTCACATTCAGTATATGCTTGCGACTTCCGCAATTCTCCTGTAACTTCTCTAGTGTACGAGCGATTGGCTTGTCAATTCATGTGCATGTTTCTTTTTTGTTGAGATAACATATTTCAGTACTTTCAGTACTTTGATTTATGGCTGGTTTATGGAGAGGGGGTTACGTGCCGGCGAGGTGTATAATCGCAACATGACGTCGATATCATACTCTCAGTGTCCTCCTTTTCTTCTAATAGGGATGTCAAATGATGGACGCATATGCAATGTATATTTCGTTATTAGCGTTTGTGTCGTCAGTTTTAGTGAGACTAACATTAATGTAGCATGCAGAACTAATGAATTTTGTAATTGCAAAAAAATACAATCAATAAAATAAAAACAAATTATACAATATAAATAAATAAAAACGCACCCTGAACACGCGATATTTGACCTCATGAACGACGTCATTGATGTCCGACTCTCTATCCCGTCGGCGTGACTTTATGATGGATCTCGAGAACATGAATACAAGCACGGCCAGAGCTACCGGTTTCACGTCGTTTGTGTACGTTGTTGACCGATTTGTTGATAAACAAGTAGCGCGTTATCGTCTACGGACTATATAATACCGCATTCCCTCGGGGTGAAATAAATAATTTGTCACGAAAGTATACAATGTAAATACTAGTACACGTGCACGAGATATGATTGAGTATAATTGTGTCATGACAGTAGCGTGCAATCTCACAGCTTGGGTCAGGGGTTCCGTGAAGTGCAGGCTTACACGGGCGGGTCCACGAGTTAGGTCTGGACGGAGCCAGTTTTCAGGTCTGGACGGAGCCAGTTTTCAGGTCTGGACGGAGCCAGTTCTCGATGGGGGATCCTAGCTACTTATTTCCCTTAGAATTTATTTATAGAAATCCGGTCCAACTTGTATATTCTATGGCCTAATTGCTAGTAATAGTAAACCGAATAGTGCATGATTTGTTGTGTAAAGAAGCCATTGTAGTGTTGTTGACTGGTGTTGATCCAGATCATCTACATATCTGCGCAATCTGATCCGGAACTGCATTATTTGACAGATTCATATGTTCACACTTATTAATTGTATTGCAATTATTGTAGACCCAGATCAGACTACGCATGTGTGCAGTATGATCTGGGTCTACCCTGTTTGCAGTCTTTATTTTTGCAAGTTATTCAGTAAGAAATAAACGCTAAAATAAACCGGATCTCTATAAATATATTTGCATAGGGAAAGAACTAGATACAATCCATTGTAAATGAGACATACATTATTCTCATGCATTGTTTTTTAATTTCCCATCAAACGTATACCACTTGGGTAACGTTCACGTAACGTAAACTTGTGTGACCGAACCATGGCTACGGTATACTATATGCAATTATATTACCGACTGTGCAAGAACTGTATGCTGGGGTGAAACATAATATACATTGCAGATAATTATATGTGTTGAAATATGTAAGTTGTATATATGAGCATATACAAGTTGCAGCTTCTGTGTCGGAACTATTTGACGCCGCGCAATATGTTTGTATGCCTTCTCCAAGTAACGTATTGGTCAGTTTTGATGCGATAGAGCACATGTGTTCTTTGTATGTGTATAACCACAGCCGATGATGCCCTCTTAGTAGCTGTATACATTTTTTGGATTATTTCGGGGGAAAAACTTACACTTATCACGTAAGAATAGATCCAAATGACATTAGTTACATGCAGATCGTAGGATTTATTGCCGATAATGTATTCAATTAACCAACCAAAGGACGTAAATCCGACAATCAAAGCCATGTGATTTTGTACGTTAGCATTTGTCATTAAATAAACAGTAGGTGGAAAGAAGTAATTTCCCGAAAGTTAAAATCCTATAGACTTACATGTATTTCCATTTTTACTCTCAAACATGTAGCTCAGTACATACTGTACCAAATATGTAGCTCAGTACATACTTTACCAAACATGTAGCTCAGTCAGTACATACTTTACCAAACATGTAGCTCAATACATACTTTACCAAACATGTAGCTCAGTACATACTTTACCAAACATGTAGCTCAGTACATACTTTACCAAGCATGTAGCTCAGTACATACTTTACCAAATATGTAGCTCAGTACATACTTTACCAAACATGTAGCTCAGTACATACTTTACCAAACATGTAGCTCAGTACATACTTTACCAAATATGTAGCTCAGTACATACTTTACCAAACATGTAGCTCAGTACATACTTTACCAAACATGTAGCTCAGTACATACTTTACCCTCAGTACATACTTTACCAAATATGTAGCTCAGTACATACTTTACCAAACATGTAGCTCAGTACATACTTTACCAAACATGTAGCTCAGTACATACTTTACCAAACATGTAGCTCAGTACATACTTTACCAAATATGTAGCTCAGTACATACTTAACCAAACATGTAGCTCAGTACATACTTTACAAATATGTACTCATACTATTTACCTCAGTAGCTCAGTACATACTTTACCAAACATGTAGCTCAGTACATACTTTACCAAATATGTAGCTCAGTATTTTCCAAACATGTAGCTCAGTACATACTTTACCAAATATGTAGCTCAGTACATACTTTACCAAATATGTAGCTCAGTACATACTTTACCAAACATGTAGCTCAGTACATACTTTACCAAACATGTAGCTCAGTACATACTTTACCAAATATGTAGCTCAGTACATACTTTACCAAATAAGTAGCTCAGTACATACTTTACCAAACATGTAGCTCAGTACATACTTTACCAAACATGTAGCTCAGTACATACTTTACCAATTTGAATGAAATATAAAGTGTTCGAAAGAAAATAGATTTATGCAGAATATGAATGTTTTGCTTACTGATTATCACAAGCAGTTCGATAGATACATGGTTTTAAATATGGCGTAATTATTTGACGTCTCTTTTCGAGCGACGTCAGTTACCATGGTTCTGGAAAATAGCGTACATTTTGTGAGTAGTTTTCATGAAATATCGCACATCTTCATAGGCAGAAAATCACATAGGGACGTTTCTGAGATTATAGATGCGTTAGAACACGATTGGTTTCTACTATATATGCATAATGTTGAAACTCGAGGGAAGCTGATGGTGTGCCATCGCATTATACCCCAATGTTTTACACCTGAAACGGGAGACAATACATGACCCTGTGTGGGGTGCGGGTAGCGAATAAAACAATAGAAATATACGTTGTGCATCAGCACACCTTTAGGAAGTCACATACCAAAATACGGTTACGGTTTAAAAGTGCATCGTCTTACACTAAAACCGCGCGTACAATGAATACTTTTTCTGGTGGTCGTGTTTGGCGATTATCATGGATCACTCGAGTATTTTAATTTGTTACAAGGCAAACATGCCAAAATGTGGAGATAAACCATCACCTGGGGGTCGAGTAAAGAAACAAAATCCACGCTGTGTACCTGCACACCATAAGGACAGGAAGCCACATACCAATATAACAAGTCTCCAGATATACATACATGTATTATTTAAGTTCTTACACGAAGCGTGACGGTGTACGTTCCGGACGGACTGGTAACGAAATCAATATACCCATCCCCCCCCCCCCCACAAAAAAGTGAGTACAACTAGGAACCACAGTACTGTCTGGTGACCATTTGGGAAATGGCCGCCATTGCGTAGGAGATCAAATTACGTGATCGAAATTGGCCACCGGGGGCCCGTTTCACTAAACTTCGTACGACTAAAATGTTCGTAAGTGCAAATTTAGGATCGTCTGGAAATTTCAATTGATGTATTTACATTTATTGAGCATACGCAGCCTATGCTCAATAAAGGTAAATCCAATAATTGTTTACAAGAAAACATTGTTAATGTGCAATTTACAGATCATATTTTTGCACTTACGAACATTTTAGTAGTACAAAGTTCAGGAGCTAAGATGGTCGCCAAACAGACACTGCAGCGGCTATGCTGTCGTCAACAAAAAACATTCAGTGTAACTGGGTAGGGTGATCAGGATCTAGACTGATTGCTGATGTTGAAATGTATTTAAATGTCCATTAAAGGTACATTCCCACTCAGTAGGCACATCATGTTTTCTATGGAAATTAAATAAGTGTATAATTGTGCCACTACTCCACCAGTTCTAAACATTAAGAGTGCCCGCTATGCAAGTATAATCATTCACTGTCTGTCTGGCCATTAAACAAATTAAATCCCAATGTAAGTACTTTTTCATCAATAGCAAAAAAGTCACCCCCGCCAATTTTTTTTTATTTGATGAAATTCCATCAAATATTGATTTTATTGCGAACAAAAATGATTTTCCTATGGGAATTTAACATGGGGGCTAAAAATAGATGTTTTCTTGATTTATTTTTAATTGTTGACCGATTTTCATAATCTAACTTTTGTTTTCATTTCCAAGCTATCTAACCTGGTTTCGGAGTAAATTTCCAATGTGTTTTCCTTTTTTGACTCCTCCCCCAGTAGAAACAAACCATACCTCTCGCGAGATAACATATCGGAGGCGAATTATTGTAGCTACTCCCCCAGGTCCTCCACCTCCTTTTCCACCATGTTAAATTCCCATAGGAAAATAATTGTTTCGCAATGAAATTAATATTTGATGGAATTTTATCAAATAATTTATGTTTTTGTTATTGATGAAAAAGTACTTACATTTAAATATTTTCTAAATTTACTGCGTTTAATGGCCAAAAGTTCGTCGGCAGCAAAACGTGGAACAGACAGTAGTAATATTATTTTTACTGATAGTGACACGCGTTGGTATCAGGCTATTTTCATATGCAAATGAGGCATGATATTTTTTAATTATTTATACTAATTAAATGCGTCACCCGAAAAAATAATATTTCCGACAGATTATGAAGTATGCTCATTGCACATCAAAACATAACTACAGAGAATAAATAGTAATGTCCGTTAACAGTTTAAGGAAACACGGTTAAGGCCCCTGATATCAATGTGGAAATATACGTCTGATATAAAATGTATATTGATGTCAATCAATACGTGGGGTAATGGTGAATGAATGTGTATTTTGCCAGAAAATGTCTCCGATGATGTCTCTGATATAAAGAACAGTTTGTACCTACTGAGTGGGTATATATATACCTTTAATTTAAAGTTGGTATTGCTGTCTAATTTCACCACAAACTACACAATTACATTGCTGTGCTGAACTTTTCCTATAAAATGACGATATTAGAAAACAATCCGCCGTGTGTACATCTGCAGAAAATCATGAAAACCTGTAGGCAAATTCGGTCATCGTCCATATACAGACCCGCCTGCGTTAATAGTGCCCATATGTCAACATTCCTGAACATTATTGGCAATCTCAACTGGCAATCAAGCAGTTTGATTGACTTAGCCTGTACTGTACAGCCCAGGCTCATCCAATCAATATGCTTGATTTCTAGCACAATATTCAAGAAATAAAAAGACAAATATCGGCATGATTAGCGAAGGCAGTGATGTACAACTATTTAAAAACACGAGAGAAAACAGCGACGTTGTTTGCGGCGGCCTCCCACGAGATCCGGCAGTCCGCGGCCTCACGGGCAGACGACATGTTGTAGACGACACATACCGCCGCGTAATCCCACCAACAGACGTAAAAACAAACACGTGTTTACACAAATATGTTCCCACGCAGGTCTGATGTAATTCCAGCTTTTCAAAACACACCAAAAATAAATTGTCATCAGAGAACTTACTGTTTCTATGGCGATAAATACTAATCGATGCGCGGTACGTCACTATAGTCAATCAGATGCATCCGTGTATATAAATAGCAGATGTAAGCCAGTGGTGATTACACCACTCGCGAGGAGTGTCCAATAACACGTATATGATGATGATGATATGTGCACTTTTCTCTAGTAGACTTGTTAAGTGAATATTGACTTCAAGTCATGATGCAAAGGTCCCCTTTGGTGTGGTAGTACCTAAGGACCATAGAAACACTTTTATCCAAAGACACACGTTAAAGCTCATTTTCAAGATGGCCGCCGGCGGCCATATTGAAAAAGAAACAGCCGATCATATGTAAGTTTAGCTAAATTCCATTTAAAGTTGAGATTCAAATTTATCTGTTGTATGCAAGCTTCTAAGATTCATTATCAAATATAGAAGTTCGTATCTCGAATCCAAGATGGCCGCCATCGACCATATTGGAAAATGTGGCCGAAAGTAGTCGTTTAGCTAAATTTCAATTCAATATTGATTATTTGCTTTTCTGTTGAATGCAATTTTCTAATGTTAATGGAAGAATGACTATCAAAATATGATATCGTGGTGTGTGCTACATGTATATGCGTACGCATAACGCTCACAGTTGTGATATATGCGGCTCGCGCTCTATGCACCGTTACTTTAGCAATTGCAAGCACCGGGATTCATACAGACTAACTTCATACAGACCTCTAATGAAATTAAAACAATCGATAACATAGAATATAATCTATTGACTTAAACGCATACAAGTTTCTTGTCATATAAACAAATACATGTATATACAAAATAGTAGATAGTATTCCAAGAGTGAACACATTTACATTAGAGAATAGCTGATTTTCTGTACTCGAATGCTTCTTTTAAATATTTACACAAATTTACGACTGTCCTTTATGATATGTAGCTAATAGCGACGTGAACGTGAATACGCGTGGTCTCAACCTGTAAAATGAAGCAATATACTGCGATATAATGTGTGCGAGAGAGGGACATATGATAATAAAATGATAGGTGTCTTCGATGTCTCCTGAATCGCACATAGTGCATACTCTTTGATTGCGCTCTATACGATTCATACCATATCTCCCTGTCTCTATCCACAGCCCTTGTTAGCCCAAACGTATTCTAGTTAGGTACCTTCTTAGCTCATGATTGTACACAATACTTACATAGTTCTCAAATTCAAATCTCACTTTTATATGTTTGTAGAACGTCATTACATTATTGGCCTCAACATCTTCTCTCCACTTTTGTATGAAACAGTCTATTATGCGTTGTTTGACTACGGATACAAACGCACTATGGTCAATTGTTCGCTGATTTAACCAAGCATCTCCAAAACCGAATATATATAACAAGTATTTTAACCTTGATATCCAATTTGTTTTACCATCATCAGCTTCCCTCATAGCAGCAATATACAAGTTGTGTAAGATACAATTGTCAGTACTGATCAGCTTGCACCAATATTTTACCATTCGTATGTATCTCTGTATATACAATGGGTAACGTGCCAGTTCCCCATAAATGCATGCGTTGCTAGTTGACGCCTTGACATGCAGGGCAGACTTGCAGAATTTGAGGTGAATTCGTTCAAGCTTTTTTGATTTACTAAAACCCCAAACTTCACAAGCATAATTTAGCGTTCATGAGACAAATGCGTCAAATAGCTGGCCCAGGCATTTCGGAGGAATCTTGTGTTTTTGAACATGCATCAGTAAAACATGCATAGCCTTCAGACCTTTTCCACGCAGTAGGTTATAATATAGTGAGACAGACAACTTTGTATATTCTGTACGTATGACATTTGCTGGCAAATTAAACATTAATTCACCATTACCCCACGTATTGATTGACATTATTATACATTTAATATCAGACGAAAATGTTCACACTGATATCAGGGGCGATAACCGTGTTTCCTTAAACTGTTAACGGACTTTACTATTTATTCTCTGTACTTATTTGTGTATTTCTCTGTATTATTTTTTTCAGGTGACGCATTTCATTATTATAAATAAGTAAAAAATATCATGCCTCATTTGCATATGAAAATAGCCTGATACCACCGCGCGTCACTATCAGTAAAACAAATATTACTAAATGATTATATCTGTTTTGCGGGCACTTGCAATTTTTAGAACAGGCGGAATAGTGACACAATTATACACTTATTTCATTCCTATAAAGAACATTTTGTGCTTACTGAGTGGGCATGTACCTTTAAATACCACTCCTACGTAACTGAAATCATTCACAACTTCAATGTCCATATCTCATTGACCCTAGTAGAGCCTCTTTTTCTAAATACCATTATCTTTGTTTTGTCACAATTTACTTCTATGCCCCACTTGTCACAATAGTCATTTAACAAATTTAAGCTCTGCTATAAATCATCAGGCGATTTACCAATTATGACCATGTCATATGTGAACAGTAGTAATAACAAAGACAATTAGTTAATCTCTAAACCGCTGTCCATTTGATCCTGTAAAAATAGTTCCAGAGAGATGACATCACCCTGTCTCAGTCCGATTGAGTATTTAAAAACTCTGAGTATGTGCCGCAATGACGTATACATGATGTAACGGTCAAATACATTGAACGAACAACGCGTAGCATTTTGCCACATATTCCGCATTTGTACATCTTAAACCACAGAGCATTTCTGTTTACAGACTCGAATGCTTTTTTAGATCTACAAATGCGCAATAAAGTCTGTTGTTTTAGTTAAATGTTTTCTCGATCAACTCATGCAGCACGAAAATTGCATCCGCCGTAGAGCGACCCTTGCGAAAACCAAATTTCGCATCCGTTATTACATGTCAAATGAATGCAACAAATTCGGCAGAGAACACATGCATTTGATAAATTGGCAATGCCTATAATCATAGCGTGCTTTACCTGATTTGACATCTCGATGTTCTAGGTATCACATCACATATGCTGCAAGTCATGTACCACTTATTCTTTGTCATGTACCACTCGGTGTATTTCTGCGACATGGCGAACTTAACCGGGACTTCTTTATACTACTAGAGTGTATCCATTGAATGGGAACCGCTCCGTTTTCGCGACCTAGATGTCTGTAATTTGTCACCCCTGCCAAGATATTTCACACTGACCTAAACTACAAATGGATGTCTGTAGTTTAGGTCACTGTGGAACCGATTTCAAATCTTTATCAGTGCGCCATGAAGTGCATTGACACACATAACTATGCCGTAAAACATGTCAGGTGTATGTTATTTGTATTAAACGAATTAATCACTCATTAGCTAACATAACGTAAACATAGAGACCGTCACGGTCGCTACATTCATAAAGTCGAAAATAGTTGCGTACTCCCACGTGATGTGTGAGTCATTCGTTGACCAATTGAAATTTTCGTTACAATCTAGAAGATCATTAGCGACGATCCTGACCAATGAGAGTTGTATTCTAAATTTAGCATCATGTGTCCTCCTTCGCTCCTACGGGGGCACGGCCAGTGATTTGGTGCGTGTGCTGTTGGAATATGGACATATGCAGCCGCTAATGTGCCTCAGTCATTTCCCATAGTACAGCGGTGCGAAATCAGGTGTACACGCCCTTCCAGATGCATGTTTCACGACATGTTCCGCGTATCGTCGGCCACGTTGCCCGAGTGTCGCCTCCGTGTACGGAGATGTCTAGCCCGCTGACTCACTCATTCATATGCTAATTGATTAATTGTTTTAAGCGTAATATATGTCATTCACCGTGACATACTTACATCTTAATTGTAGTGTCGTTGCAAAAATACGGATCAGTAGCGTGTGTTAAACAACACACGTGACAAGATTAAGCCAATCGCCGTTCAGTATCGTTTGCGCTGTGTCATGGAATGTGGTGTACTTCCTGTTCCTGTCTGCCATGACTCATGCCGTGTTTTCGCCGCGTATCTGTGCACTCACGCTTGGGTACCAGTCCACTTGAAAAAGGCTTAGTTTGGGCGTTTTACTGAATATTCCAAAACTGCCTGTCTGTGGTGATTGAATGTGACTTAAAATTAAATACTCACCATCCTATGCTATTTTCAGCTGACAAAAGCAAGTATTTGTAAAATTATGTGCCAAACTGTGATCTGGGCCATTTAGTGAGCATATTCAGATTAAAATTGTACGCATCTTTCGCTCGAAATGTGTGTTTGTTGTTTAGGGCGCAATTTTAACAGTCTGAAACAGAGGTTTGTGGCTCGAAAACAAATCACTCAGTACCAGTACAGACTATGATCAGTGTGGGCAGGTATACATGTAGACTTGATTCACACATTATTTGTTGGTGCAAACTCCGCACGTCACATAGCTTTCTGGCGCCTTTAGTCCAGCGGCCATGACGGAATAAGTGCAGAAATTGACCACCACATGCTAACTTTTACACATTATAAATGCTCTTAGATGTATGCCAATTTGATTTGTGTAGCTACTAAAGTTTCTTGACATATAATGTAACAGGTGTATACAGCAAACAGCCTCTGTGAATATATGAAGAGGATATCTGAGAAAAAAAATTGCGGAAGTGCTCGCTCGGCCAAGAATTGCTAAACAAATTATAAAATCTTGGTGGACTGGTACCTTGTATGTACTACATAGGCATGGAATGTCGACTCTTGTACTGTGTGTTTGCGTGGATAACTATGAAAACACAGAGCTCTGTCTGTAACGTAGGGCGACTTACAGGACTTATAAGTCGCCCTGCGTTACAGACAGAACATTCTGGTTAATACGGAGTGTGCATTTACAATTGCCCCATTTCTCCAGGCACAGCCACACATATGTTGATATAAATGTACATTATAATGCATGACAAGAAGGGATTTTCTACATCGTGTAAATTACCAATATACCCGGGACGGTTTGAACATGACATAACAATGTACGGTACCACTAGTACCGCCTACAGCTTCAGACGTCATGTTACCATTCCAGAACGTTCCATCTACTGTCGCCACTTTCACAGCAAGTTGGAAAATGTACGTGAAAAGTCTGCTATGAAAAAACTTGTATATTAGAAAAACCGGTTATGAAAATACCTGTAAATGTATATTATAAATGCCGGTTACGAAATGAAGTGTATATTAGTAAAGCCGGTTATTAAAATACTTGTATGAAAAGACGTATACATTTCAAAATAAGGTTATGAAAAGACTTGTACATGCATATTAGAAAAGTCGTTTATGAAAAGTCTTGTATATTAAAAAAAGTTAGTTATTACTAGTATTTCATTTCGCAGTCACTGATGCGCGTCCCAGGTATTGGACCAAATTGGCTTTGGTCAGTGTTTATGGTTGTAAGGAAGTGGATGTATGTTTGTATTTGCCAAGATGTGGAACTGTTTAAAAGAAATTCCCATTTCACATGCACGGCGGCCGTATTACAAATGCCATTTAATAAACGTCGATACCACGTTACCAAAACGATTTGCAACGATCATAGACATGCTTCAGGTATGAACGTATGGGTGGTGCTTGATGTGGGAGGAAAGCGGGGTACCCGGATGAATCAAACGTGTCCGATCTTGTGACCACTATATCGTCTCACATACCGCCCTGGCTGAGGATCGAACGCGGGCAGCATTGGCGAGAAGCGCGCTCGTTTGGAAATGCGCACATATCTCTGGAATACATGTCCGTGTGACTGTGACTGGTTTATGGGGTATTGTGACCGGACTGGCTTCTCCTGCTCTTGGTCGGTTACGCTTGTTGCGGGCAATAACTCTGCAAAGCTACCGTATCGGGCGGTACGGGAGTTTTGTAGTTATTGTTCTCTAATATGAGGGGCGGATCCAGGATTTCAGATTAGGGGGTGGTGGGGACTTCTTAATTGAAATAGTTTACTATATTTCCGAACTAGCACCGTTTTTTCGTCGACCGAGCTGTTCTCGGGAGACTGCTAGGTGGGTGTGGCGGTATGCCATCCGGAATATTGTGTATATATACACCCCATTTTGCTGCGTTCTGGCACATTTTAGAGCAATAATGCATAGTGCATACACCTCCTTCAACTGTTTGTTTGTGGTGGCATTGTTCAGCGAGGGCCACGGGGTACTAACCCTGACCAACTATGTCGTTCCCATAAAATGTAATAAATAAATAATAATAGCCTGCTTAGCCTGTCGGGATCAAACAGCGACAACTGTTGATTATGGGATAGAACACGACAGCGACAACTGTCGATAGTTGCGGGCTGTAACCGCCATGTTACTCTCGGGTTTGCCAGCTGCAGTTGCTCCCCTTGGACGGAACTATGTGGACGATTGCCGCGGATTTAGCTGACAACCTTCATACTATCATGATTATGTGTGGCTTTGACTTGCAAAATGTGGCTTATGGGAGTTGTGACCAGTGTAGCTCCTTGCGGATGCACAGGCTGATCTGCATCTACACTGGTAGAAAAACCCATACGCCCCATTTCGTCAGTCACAGTCACATACATGTATATCGTTACTTATGTGGTTTGAGCCAGTTCGTATGCCGAGTGGCACTCGAAAAATATGTAAATTATACACCACTCGGTGAACATATACATGTACATGTATGTAACATTATTTAAAAAACTCCAAACATGCTTCAGGAAACTTACAACGAAGCAAGCTTCCTTCCACATCACTTATGTCTTTATTTTAATGTGATGTAAATGTGATAAAGCATGCTTCTGGTTTGTTCGGGTCACCCTAAACACCCCAAAGGCTGGAAAAGGCTACAAAGGATACAAAGGCTGTTCGAAGTGGCTTGTACGTCCGTTAACGGATATTTATACCATACATTGTCATTGAATTGACTGAATTGGTATGTGTTATGATCATTTTAATCATTTTAATCATTTGAATGCAATAATCTACCACAAATATACGTGTTTTGGTAAATTATCTAAACGCGCACCTGCGCCGATCGCGCCGTGCGGAATTGGACAAAGAGTGATTAACACCTATTAACATATCGTTTAGCAGGTGCAGCTAAACACCGATTATACTTATTGCATTATTATTAATATAAGTCAATGATCAATCACTGACATTCATTTAAACATGCTTTATGTATCAATACATTACGTAAACATAGGACGAATGCCGAATTTTGAGACATCAGTTATATATCTACCTTGAAAATGGGTATCCACACGGTGATAACAAAATATGTTTATAAGCGCTACGTACGAAACTAGTAAAAAGATGACGCAAAATAATTCATTTGTCAATTTGATTTTATATCGTTTGTTTACTTATTATATAGACCACAAAGGCCGACTGGAGGGATCACATCGGCTATATTTAATTATTATATAGACGACATAGGCTGACTGGAGGCACCACAAAGGATATATTTCTTTATTATAAGGACCACAAAGGCCGATTGACGGGATCACAAAGGCTATATGTACTTATTATATAGCCGACAAAGGCCGACTGGAGGAACCACAAAGGCTATATTTACTTATTATATAAACGACAAAGGCTGACTGGAGGAACCACAAAAGCAATATGTGCTTATTATATAGACGACAAAGGCCGACTGGAGGAACCACAAAGGCTACATGTACTTATTATATAGACGACAAAGGCCGACTGGAGGGATCACAAAGGCTATATGTAATTATTATATAGACTACAAAGGCTGACTGGAGGAACCACAAAGGCTATATTTACTTATTATATAGACGACAAACGCCGACTGCAGGGATCACGAAGGCCATATGTAATTATTATATACACGGCCAATGCTGACTGGAGGAACCACAAAGGCTATATGTACTTATTATATAGACGACAAAGGCCGACTGCAGGGATCACAAAGTCTATACTGATTATATAGCCGACAAAGGCCGACTGGAGGAACCACAAAGGCTATATTTACTTATTATATAGACGACAAAGGCCGACTGGAGGAACCACAAAGGCTATATTTACTTATTATATAGACGACAAAGGCCGACTGGAGGAACCACAAAGGCTATATTTACTTATTATATAGACGACAAAGGCTGACTGGAGGAACCACAAAAGCAATATGTACTTATTATATAGACCACAAAGGCCGACTGGAGGAGCCACAAAGGCTACATGTACTTATTATATAGACGACAAAGGCCGACTGGAGGGATCACAAAGGTTATATGTATGTATTATATAGACCACAAAGGCCGACTGGAGGAAGCACAAAGGCTACATGTACGTATTATATGGACGACAAAGGCCGACTGGAGGAACCGCAAAGGCCATATGTAGTCATTATATAGACCACAAAGGCTGACTGGAGGAACCACAAAGGCTATATTTACTTATTATATAGACGACAAAGGCCGACTGGAGGAACCACAAAGGCTATATTTACTTATTATATAGACGACAAAGGCCGACTGGAGGAACCACAAAGGCTATATTTACTTATTATATAGACGACAAAGGCTGACTGGAGGAACCACAAAAGCAATATGTACTTATTATATAGACCACAAAGGCCGACTGGAGGAGCCACAAAGGCTACATGTACTTATTATATAGACGACAAAGGCCGACTGGAGGGATCACAAAGGTTATATGTATGTATTATATAGACCACAAAGGCCGACTGGAGGAAGCACAAATGCTACATGTACGTATTATATGGACGACAAAGGCCGACTGGAGGAACCGCAAAGGCCATATGTAGTCATTATATAGACCACAAAGGCTGACTGGAGGAACCACAAAGGCTATATGTACTTATTATATAGACGACAAAGGCCGACTGGAGGAAGCACAAAGGCTATATTTACTTATTATATAGACGACAAAGGCCGACTGGAGGGATCACAAAGGCTATTTGTAATTATTATATACACGGCCAAGGCTGACTAGAGGAGCCACAAAGGCTATATGTACTTATTATATAGACGACAAAGGCTGCCTGGAGGAACCACAAAGGCTATATGTGCTTATTACATACACGACAAAGGCTCACTGGAGGAACCACAAAGGCTATATGTACTTATTATATAGACGACAAAGGTTCACTGGAGGAACCACAAAGGCTATATTTACTTATGATATAGACCACAAAGGCCGACTTGAAGAACAACAAAGGCTACATGTACTTATTATATAGACGACAAAGGCCGACTGGAGGTATTTTCTATGTCGATGCAGCCTTTGTGGTGCCATCTGTAAGCCTTTGTCGACTATTTTATATGTGTGGCTAGCCTTTGGGGTACCATCTGTCAGCCATTGTTGACTATTTTCTATATGAGTGTAGCCTTTATGGTACCATCTATTGCCATTTGTCGACTATTTTCTATGTCGATGCAGCTTTTGTGGTACCATCCATTAGCCTTTGTCGACTATTTTCTATGTCGATGCAGCCTTTGTGGTACCATCTATTAGCCTTTGTCGACTATTTTCTATGTCGATGCAGCCTTTGTGGTGCCATCTGTAAGCCTTTGTCGACTATTTTATATATGTCTGTAGCCTTTGTGGTACCATCTGTCAGCCTTTGTCGACTATTTTCTATGTGAGTGTAGCCTTTGAGGTACCATCTATTACCCTTTGTCGACTATTTTCTATGTCTATGCAGCCTTTGTGGTACCATCTATTACCATTTGTCGACTATTTTCTATGTCGATGCAGCCTTTGTGCTGCCATCTGTCAGCCTTTGTCGACTATTTACTATGTAAATGTAGCCTTTGTGGTACCATCTGTCAGCCTTTGTCGACTATTTTCTATGTCGATGCAGCCTTTGTGGTGCCATCTGTCAGCCTTTGTTGACTATTTGATATGTGAATGTAGCCTTTGTGGTACCATCTATTACCCTTTGTCGACTATTTTCTATGTTTATGCAGCCTTTGGGGTACCATCTGTCAGCCATTGTTGACTATTTTCTATATGAGGGTAGCCTTTGTGGTACCATCTATTGCCATTTGTCGACTATTTTCTATGTCGATGCAGCTTTTGTGGTACCATCTATTAGCCTTTGTCGCCTATTTTCTATGTCGATGCAGCCTTTGTGGTACCATCTATTAGCCTTTGTCGACTATATTTCTATGTCGATGCAGCCTTTGTGGTGCCATATGTAAGCCTTTGTCGACTATTTTCTATGTGTCTGTAGCCTTTGTGGTACCATCTGTCAGCCTTTGTCGACTAGTTTCTATGTGAGTGTAGCCTTTGTGGTACCATCTATTACCCTTTGTCGACTACTTTCTATGTCGATGTGGCTTTTGCGGTACCATCTATTAGCCTTTGTCGACTATTTTATATGTCGATGCAGCCTTTGTGGTACCATCTATTAGCCTTTGTCGACTATTTTATATGTTGATGCAGCCCTTGTGGTGCCATATGTATGCCTTTGTCGACTATTTTATATGTGTCTGTAGCCTTTGTGGTACCATATGTCAGCCTTTGTTGACTATTGTCTATGTGAGTGTAGCCTTTGTGGTACCATCTATTACCCTTTGTCGACTATTTATATGTCTATGCAGCCTTTGTGGTACCATCTATTACCATTTGTCGACTATTTTCTATGTCGATGCAGCCTTTGTGCTGCCATCTGTCAGCCTTTGTCGACTATTTCCTATGTAAATGTAGCCTTTGTGGTACCATCTGTCAGCCTTTGTCGACTATTTTCTATGTCGATGCAGCCTTTGTTGTGCTATCTGTAAGCCTGTGTCGACTATTTTCTATGTGTGTGTAGCCTTTGTGGTGCCATCTGTCAGCCTTTGTTGATTATTTTGTATGTATGTGAATGTAGCCTTTGTGGTACCATCTTTTAGTCTTTGTCGATTATTTTCTATGTCGATGCAGCCTTTGTGGTGCCATCTGTCAGCCTTTGTTGACTATTTTATATGTGAATGTAGCCTTTGTGGTACCATCTATTACCCTTTGTCGACTATTTTCTATGTTTATGCAGCCTTTGTGGTGCCATCTGTAAGCATTTGTCGACTATTTTCTATTAATGTAGCCTTTGTGGTACCATCTATTACCCTTTTTCAACTACTTTCTATGTCGATGCAGTCTTTGTGGTGCCATCTGTCGGCCTTTATCGACAATTTTCTATGTCGATATAGCCTTTGTGGTGCAATCTGTAAACCTTTGTCGACTATTTTCTATGTTGATGCAGCCTTTGTGATGCCATCTGTGAGCCTTTGTCAATTATTTTTTATGTCGATGCAGCCTTTGTGGTACCATCTATTACCCATTGTCGACTATTTTCTATGTCGATGCAGCCTTTGTGGTGCCATCTGTAAGCCTTTGTCGACTATTTTCTATGTGTGTGTAGCCTTTGGGGTACCATCTGTCAGCCATTGTCGACTATTTTCTATGTTGATGCAGCCTTTGTGATGCCATCTGTGAGCCTTTGTCAATTATTTTTTATGTCGATGCAGCCTTTGTGGTACCATCTATTACCCATTGTCGACTATTTTCTATGTCGATGCAGCCTTTGTGGTGCCATCTGTAAGCCTTTGTCGACTATTTTCTATGTGTGTGTAGCCTTTGGGGTACCATCTGTCAGCCATTGTTGACTATTTTCTATATGAGGGTAGCCTTTGTGGTACCATCTATTGCCATTTGTCGACTATTTTCTATGTCGATGCAGCTTTTGTGGTACTATCTATTAGCCTTTGTCGCCTATTTTCTATGTCGATGCAGCCTTTGTGGTACCATCTATTAGCCTTTGTCGACTATATTTCTATGTCGATGCAGCCTTTGTGGTGCCATATGTAAGCCTTTGTCGACTATTTTCTATGTGTCTGTAGCCTTTGTGGTACCATCTGTCAGCCTTTGTCGACTAGTTTCTATGTGAGTGTAGCCTTTGTGGTACCATCTATTACCCTTTGTCGACTACTTTCTATGTCGATGTGGCTTTTGCGGTACCATCCATTAGCCTTTGTCGACTATTTTCTATGTCGATGCAGCCTTTGTGGTACCATCTATTAGCCTTTGTCGACTATTTTATATGTTGATGCAGCCCTTGTGGTGCCATATGTATGCCTTTGTCGACTATTTTATATGTGTCTGTAGCCTTTGTGGTACCATATGTCAGCCTTTGTTGACTATTGTCTATGTGAGTGTAGCCTTTGTGGTACCATCTATTACCCTTTGTCGACTATTTTATATGTCTATGCAGCCTTTGTGGTACCATCTATTACCATTTGTCGACTATTTTCTATGTCGATGCAGCCTTTGTGCTGCCATCTGTCAGCCTTTGTCGACTATTTCCTATGTAAATGTAGTCTTTGTGGTACCATCTGTCAGCCTTTGTCAACTATTTTCTATGTCGATACAGCCTTTGTTGTGATATCTGTAAGCCTGTGTCGACTATTTTCTATGTGTATGTAGCCTTTGTGGTGCCATCTGTCAGCCTTTGTTGACTATTTTCTATGTATGTGAATGTAGCCTTTGTGGTACCATCTTTTAGTCTTTGTCGATTATTTTCTATGTCGATGCAGCCTTTGTGGTGCCATCTATCAGCCTTTGTCGACTATTTTCTATATGTGTGTAGCCTTTGTGGTACTATCTGTCAGCCTTTGTTGACTATTTTATATGTGAATGTAGCCTTTGTGGTACCATCTATTACCCTTTGTCGACTATTTTCTATGTTTATGCAGCCTTTGTGGTGCCATCTGTCAGCCTTTGTTGACTATTTTCTATGTGAATGTAGCCTTTGTGGTACCATCTGTCAGCCTGTGTTGACTATTTTCTATGTCGATGTAAATGTAGCCTTTGTGGTACCATCTAGTACCCTTTGTCGACTATTTTCTATGTCGATGCAGCCTTTGTGGTGCCATCTGCCAGCCTTTGTCGACTATTTTCTATGTGAATGTAGCCTTTTTGTTACCATCTGTCAGCCTTTGTCGACCATTTTCTATGTCAGTGTAGCCTTTGTGGTACCATCTGTCAGCCTTTGTGGACTATTTTCTATGAATATAGCCTTGGTACTGCCGTCGGCCATCTGGCTTTCTCTGTGAACTGTGTTTACGTTGATTTCAGAAAGTGTAATAAAAGTTTGCCGTGTTATACGTCCCGTTCATCTCCTCCTGATAGTTTAATTTTAAATTTCAAAAGGAACAGTTTACTGCCAATAATTGACGTAATTACGTTAATTACAAATACAGGAAACGGGAACGAAAATGTTCGTGGAATAAACTGTGCTAAATACTATGGGTTAATTGACGGGAACATGTCAGCTAGCGTAAATGTCATTTACAACAAGTTACAGTGTACACGTTTATTCGGCCTTGTATATAAAAGATTTTGCTTCCGCAATCTGAGGAAATATTCGTTGCAGAGCCGTACATAGCGCTCATAAACATATTTTCATCACCGTGTGGATACCTATTTTCAAGGTAGACAACTGATGTCTCAAAATTCGGCATCCGACGTGTTCATGTAATGTGTTGCATAAAGCATGTTTAAATGAATGTCGTTGATCGATCATGACTTATATTAATAATAATGCAATAATAAGTATAATCGGTGTTTAGCTGCACCTGCTAAACGATATGTTAATAGGTGTTAATCACTCTTTGTTCAATTCCGCGCGGCCCGATCGGCGCAGGTGCGCGTTTAGATAATTTACCAAAACACGTATATTTGTGGTAGATTATTGCATTCAAATGATTAAAATGATTAAATGATTAAAATGATCATAACACATACTAATTCAGTCAATTCAATGACAATGTATGGTATAAATATCCGTTAACGGACGTACAATCAACTTCGAACAGCCTTTGTAGCCTTTACCAGCCTTTGGGGTGTTTAGGGTGACCGGGTTTTGGGGTTCCAACATCAGCTTGATTGTCTGAATACAATATTGAAATGTGTGCATAAACAAACAAATGACGACCATTAACGTTGCCAAACAGCCATACATTTTTGTATTGTTTGTGTAAGCTTTACTACCAAACTGGGTACATGTACGGGGCGCCATGCAGGACAGGTTAATTATGTGTACAAAATTGAGTTTTGTAACACTACAAATCACAAAATTCAATTCTGTGTCACAAAATTCAATTCTGCATACGTTTCGTATACAAAATTCATTTTTGTTATAAAGGATTCAATTTTGTAAGACAGAATTGAGTTTTGTGAATAAAATTCAATTTTGTAGGACAGAATTCATTTTTGTCCACAAAAATTAGTTTGCGTAGGATAGTCTATGTCATCTCTACGTTGATTGGTTGAGATCGGTCTTAGTCCATTTTACTAGATGGTGGAGTACACTTGCAGGTTTAAATATTTCAATGCGAAAATATAATCCAATATATCAATATTATACTTCTTTATGGACAGTTATTTTGGTTATATTATGATTACAAATGAGTGGTCACACCATATAAGCATATATACTTTGAAGGAGAAATAAGAAAAATATTCAGAATTTTCCCTCAATTATGTAAACAGGGTCAAACATAAAGTAGCCGGGACATAGCTAGACCTGAGAGCATACCCATATATAAAGAATACCAGGCTAGTGTATTTTGATATCAAATTTATCAGGCAAGGCTAGGAAACGCGTAGGAATTCCGAGGCTTGCCGTGGAATTCCTACCGTTTCCGAGCCGAGCCTGATAAACTTGATATTAAAATACACTAGCCTGGTATTCTATTTATCAGGTAACGTTTTATGCTCGAAAATGACATTAGATGACGTCGTATTCTAACAGTAGATCTAACCTTGTGAAACAAATGGTATTGGATCTGTGTCTACTAGTTGCGAAATTACGTGTTCGCAACTATGTGTCTACATGCATTATTTACAGTATACACCATCTTAGTATCCATGGTATCTACATAAATACTACAAATGGTTTCCTCAAATGGCCCAATACACACATTCTGTTTATAAACACAGACAGCAGTCAGAACACAGGCCACAGCGCGTGTATTATTGATTTAACTGGAGCAGATGTACCTTGCGATACACATGATACACAATAAATGACGTCAGTACTCGCGGGAGATATACATGTACATGAATTATGTGTACAATTATAACGCAAATGAGTTTAAATACGAATGGGTTTGTCAACGTTTGACTGTTTGGAGATAGTTGAAGCAAAATGGCAGAATGAGAAATGAATCATCGGCAGAATGAGAAATGAATCATACATTGAATGTGTAGATCGGCGACCGTGACCCATTTCTCCAGTGCAGTTTCTGACCAATGGTAGTCCTTCTTACATGCGTGTACATAATTTGAATTTTGTGACACAGAATTGAATTTTGTTACACAGAATTGACAGAATTGAATTTTGTGACACAGAATTGAATTGTGTGACACAGAATTGAGTTTTGTGGCACAAAAATGAATTTTGTGACACAGAATTGAATTTTGTGACACAAAAATGAATTGTGTTGACAAAATTGAGCCATGTCCCACTTGGCGCCCCGTAACATGTGTATATCGTGATGTTGGCTTTCATTTATCTATACATGTAGTATGGCACAAATATTGTCTTTCCTGAATACACTCATAAAAATAGATGATGTGAAGTAAGGTACCCGTGACATGTCAGGAGAGTAACATGACATATTGCTAAACTTACGCAGAAATGTGCGTACGTAGACCAGTGTTGCAACAGTACCAATATGATAAACGAGTTCAGAGCTTGAAGTTATTTTTGCATTTAAACAATTTTATAAACATTCGCTATAGCAAATCGACAGACGGACACAGAATGCACACATCCAAATACAAACCCGATATTTGGCACACGACATTTGGTTGAGATCCTGAACTATTTTTCTAGAGAACCAAATTTGCCTTTACATGTTGCTCCGGACAATTTCGCTTACGGCTAGAATGAACAAATGCACGACCAAATTAAAGCGCTCGAGTATACGTCGTGAGTATTTGTGGCTGTGACTTGAGAAATGGGGCTTATGGGATTTGTGGCCAGTGTAGCGCCTGATAAAATAGCACACTCATGTAGCCTGATAACGATCTGTACATGGATTGTTAGAATCACTGCGGTTGTTTCATTGATGCAATGGCGACGAGCGCAAATCCTGATCAGATCTACACTGGTCGCAAAAGCCATAAGCGCCAATTCTCCGATCACATCCACAATCACGTTTTGAATGTACGTCTTTGCTCAAATAGTGTTGCTGTGCTAAATATTTCGCGTCGAAAAACTCTAATTAGAGCATTTTAGCTCGCCTGCACGAAGTGCAGAAGAGCTTATGGCATACCACCGTCGTCGTCGGCGTCGGCGTCGGCGTCGGCGTCAGCGTCGGCGTCGTCGGCGTCCACAAACTTAACGTTGGGGCAAATCCATGACCCACCGCCCACCTCTTACCCCAATGTCAAGGTCACAAACTTAGCACATTCATGAACTTAACGTTGGGGTAAATGTCTTATAACACCTGTTTCCTTTCATGGAACGCCTTGATAGTTCATACATGCATTCCTCAGATGATCCTCTATCATGCTGTAGCAAATCCACGACCCACCACCCAACCCTTACCCCAAGGTCAAGGTCACACAAACTTAGCACATTCATAAAATTAACGATGGGGGTAAATGTCTTATAACATCTGTTTCCTTTCATGGAACGCCTTGATAATTCATACATGCATTCCTCAGATCACCCTCTATCATGCTGTAGCAAATCCACGACCCACCAACCAACCCTTACCCCAAGGTCAAGGTCACAAACTTAGCACATTCATAAACTTAACATTGGGGTAAATGTCTTATAACATATGTTTCCTTTCATGGAACGCCTTGATATTTCATACATGCATTCATCTGATGATACTCCATCGTAATATAGCAAATCCATGACCCACCGCCCACCCCTTACCCCTAGGTCAAGGTCACAAACTTAGCACATTCATAATCTTAACGTTGGGGTAAATGTCTTATAACATCTGTTTCCTTTCATGGAACGCAATGTAGCAAATCCACGACCCATCACCCAACCCGTACACCAAGGTCAAGGTCACAAACTTAGCATGTTCATAAACTTAACGTTGGGGTAAATGTTGTGTAACTTCTGTTCATTTACAGGGAATGCTTTGATATTTCATACATGCATTCATCTGATGATCCTCTATTGTGCTACATCATATCCATGACACACCCTCCCCTTTCCCCAAGATCAACATCATAAACGTAACGTTGGAGTAAATGTATTTTTATAACTTCTGTTTCTTTACAGGGAACGCCTTGATATTTCATACATGCATTCATCTGATGATCCTCTATTGTGCTACAGCAAATCCATGACCCACCCCACCCTATCCCCACGGTCAAGGTCACAAACTTAGCACATTCATACATGCATTCCTCATGTGAATAGTTATCATGCTGTAGAAAATCACCAACTTAGTGCGTTCATAAACTTAACGTTGTGTTAAATTTTGTATAACTTCTGTTTTCAGGGAGTGCATTGATATTTCATACATGCATTCATCTTAATATGCTATATCATGCTAAAGCAAATTCACGACCCACCTTCCACCACTGACCCCAATGTCAAGGTCCACCGCACACCCCTTAACCCAAGGTCAAGTTATAGAATATTCATGTTTTTATCCTACTGTGCCAAGTTTGAGTGAAGGCTGCCAACAGGCGAGCTTTGTTGTCTTAACTCATGTGCGTCTTGCTATCGGGACAAATTTATTTGGTTTATGCAGTATCTTCTGCATGTAGCTGATTGGTAATTCGTCAGGAATCCGGCACCTATTTCGACATGAAACAATTACGCCGACGCGGAGTGCAGCACCAGTGATTGTTGTATAACTGTTTCAACGTGGTACCAACATCGTTTCGTTCTACGCTTTGTAGGCGACCTACACCAAGGTGCATGATCACGTGGCTAGAGCAACAACAACAATTGTCAATGGCTGAAGTGTTGAGAGCGCGCCCACTCAAAAGTAAGAATTATTTGATAGTTTTCTTAATATGCAACGGATTTTGATAACATATGGCGCAGCTATATTTGGTGGTCTTAGGACGTCGGCACATACTTATGTCGCGTTTGATGCGCCATATTTCATCAACATCGGTTACATAATAAGGACAGTATAAAAGAATACGTACCTAGAATCGAAGGCGCTTCTGGAAGTTTCAGTAATTGCTGTTGTTGTTGTAACCACGTGATCATACACCTTGTGCACCATTACTCTGTTTATTGTGGCTCGGCCATTCATCTTTGACTTCAAACAATTGGCAAACAAACGCTGTGTGTTCTTCGTTATAACTCCTGTATCAAACAGATACGATGACTCACGTTTCTGACAATGTATCTTGCAGGTCTAGATTGTATTCGAGAAGGATCGCTGCTCGCACATATGACATTCGTGAATAACAATGAATGGGCTATTCGTATCTGCTGATAATGGTAGTCCGATCCTTTTAACTTTATATCGGCGTATTTTTGGTCAGCGATTACTGAAGCAAATGCCTCAAATTGCTTGGTCAGCATTAACTCTCTTCTCAGCAACCGCACATAGTGCATACATATATTGTTGCCGATAATAAACAGAAGTCGTGCTCTGTCCATGTATACATGCAACAATTGAGAATGAATGCAGTTCCGTGTACTGCATACGTGACAAATCATCGATTAGGCCGGTGGAACCATCGTCACTGAAAGTCTTTTCAGCGATGGGTCAGTTACAACAACTGACAAGTAGTGTGCACATTTGTAATGGAGGAACTCGGCACATACACATTTGATATTCCGGATGTGTTGATGGGGCAGGTTGGCTGTGAGGGCGCCATTCGGTGGCAGTGCTAACATCCGTTGCTCAAGTCTTTATTCCACGTTGATTACTAATGATGGGACTCAATCTGAACTAGCAGTGGTACGTTGTACGTTGAGTAGCAGTGGTACGTTGTGCTACACTATCCTCTGAAAACCCCTCGTCTAAATCATACCCAATGTTTGTCTCATCCTCCATTGTGGAACGTGAGACTAAGAGTACCCATCATAGGCACTGGTGTCGGACTAAGAGTATTCCATATATACTCCGGTGTGTGACAAGGATATTCCACCCGAGTGGTCAGAATATGTTGTCAGAAACGAGGCTTTGCCGAGTTTCTGACGACATATTCTGACCACGAGGGTGGAATATCCTTATTCACACACCGGAGTATATCTGGAATACTTTTTCTCGCATACCTACTAAGTCCAGAATCATATTTAGCCATAGTACGTACGCCATCAACGAACTACCATAGTATAATACTAACTTTTTTTCTTTATATGCTATCTCGAATACAACCACTCAATCGCATTACCCGTATCAACAAATGGGTGTAAACAAAGTTTACACCAACAAATTAGAGTCTCCTACATTGGATCGAAACATTTAACACATAACGGCCCAATGAAAATACGGTCTGAAGACGCCCATGACATCATGTGTAAACCCAATTACTACATACACAAAATAAATAGGACGTAGTACGAGACAAACTCATATAAATATTGAAAATAGACCATATATCCTCGATTCAAATTTGTACAATAATGTTTACAGAATCATTTTATGTTTTTATTTTGAGTATTTATTGCAATTCCGAGACGCTGTCTTCAATTACGCAAATATCAGCCCGCCGAAAGTTTCACTCCGACGGACATTTGTCATTTCAACACGTTGCCGTTTTCAAGAAATTCTTGATCACTGGATTATTAAACAAATATTCCAATCACTATCAACTGTCACTATACATATGTTTGGGGAAGAATCAACAACATACGAGGTAAATAGTTTGCTGTCAATTACATGTGTTTTTTTTTTAATAATAATGTTCGGCCAACTGATTTACAGACGCCCCTTACACAACTCGTCCCACAAATTTACGCAAATTTGATAAAGCTGGATAACACCTGAAATAAATAATAGCCTACATAACAAATCCAGAGCGACGTTGTTGACATTGTTGTCTACTGACAGTACTGTGTAGAGAGCGTGTGTTTGTAAACAATGCAGACGACATTTGGAAGCCAATACACAAAAAGTAGTTCCGGCAATGTGTGACATGTCAGCCGTGTGAGATAGCCGTGTGAGACAGCAAAATCCCACATGGGCGTGGCTTCGGAAATAACATTGAAATGGACTCTGGGTATGCGAGAATAAGAGTATTCCATATATACTCCGGTGTGTGACAAGGATATTCCACCCGAGTGGTCAGAATATGTTGTCAGAAACGAGGCTTTGCCGAGTTTCTGACGACATATTCTGACCACGAGGGTGGAATATCCTTAGTCACACACCGGAGTATATCTGGAATACTTTTTCTCGCATACCTACTAAGTCCAGAATCATGTTTAGCCATAGTACGCCATCAACGAACCACCATAGTATAATACTAACTTTTTTTCTTTATATGCTATTTCCAATACAACCACTCAATCGCATTACCCGTATCAACAAATGGGTGTACACCAACAAATTAGAGTCTCCTACATTGGATCGAAACATTTAACACATAACGGCCCAATGAAAATACGGTCTGAAGACGCCCATGACATCATGTGTAAACCCAATTACTACATACACAAAATAAATAGGACGTAGTACGAGACAAACTCATATAAATATTGAAAATAGACCATATATCTTCGATTCAAATTTGTACAATAATGTTTACAGAATCATTTTATGTTTTTATTTTGAGTATTTATTGCAATTCCGAGACGCTGTCTTCAATTACGCAAATATCAGTCCGCCGAAAGTTTCACTCCGACGGACATTTGTTGTTTCAACACGTTGCCGTTTTCAAGAAATTCTTGATCACTGGATTATATAAACAAATATTCCAATCACTATCAACTGTCACTATACATATGTTTGGGGAAGAATCAACAACATACGAGGTAAATAGTTTGCTGTCAATTACATGTGTTTTTTTTTAATAATAATGTTCGGCCAACTGATTTACAGACGCCCCTTACACAACTCGTCCCACAAATTTACGCAAATTTGATAAAACTGGATAACACTTGAAATAAATAATAGCCTACATAACAAATCCAGAGCGACGTTGTTGACATTGTTGTCTACTGACAGTACTGTGTAGAGAGCGTGTGTTTGTAAACAATGCAGACGACGTTTGGAAGCCAATACACAAAAAGTAGTTCCGGCAGTGTGTGACATGTCAGCCGTGTGAGATAGCCGTGTGAGACAGAAAAATCCCACATGGGCGTGGCTTCGGAAATAACATTGAAATGGACTCTGGGTATGCGAGAAAAGGATATTCCACCCGAGACTGTCAGAATATGTTGTCAGAAACGAGGCTTTGTCAAGTTTCTGAGGACATATTCTGATCACGCGGGTGAAATATCATTGTCCCACACCAGTGCTATGATGGATACTTTTGTTCGCCCCTATATAGAACATATATGCGCATCTCAAATTATTTATCTGACCCAGAATAAAACTCGACTTTTTATGCTCTGAAGTTATGCGACTTTTGACACGTCCAACGTGTTCGCCATGTCAACAAAGGTTTCACCCACCAATTGTACGCTAATGCCAGTTACAAATTAGTATCAAATTAATGTTCGATGTCAACGCCATGCAGCTCTGTCGACGCCAAAAAGTACATCGCACATTGCTGACGTCATCAAAATTAAAACGACGTCATTACGTCTATGACGTGATAATAAACACGTCGACAACCATTGTAAACAATAAACACGTCAACAACCATTGAAAACAATAAACATCAACCATATTCATTATTTGGCTGAGGTAATTGTAAGACAAATTATAGTATATACATACTGTTATATAGTTTTACATTTATTTTTGCTACATTCTTGTAACCAATGTTTTTTGTCATCTTTCAACCACGGAGAACAAAACTGGGGTTGGTTCCATTTTTTTCGACAATTCCTTTGGCCACCATCTTGGATTTCAAAATGGCCGCCCTGAAATGCTGTATTCCTTATATACACTTCTAATACAGGTAGAAGATTGATTTGTTTTTTGGTGATAATCATCTTTTCACCACAAAGAACAACACCAGTGTTATTTTCACTTTCAACAACCCCCATGGCGGCCATCTTTGATTTAAAAATGGCCACCCTGAACTCGTATACAATATATTGTAATATGTATATCTACATTTATAATGCAGATAGAAGGTTGTTTTTTTCTGATATGCCATCTACATACTTAAAATAATACAAAGGGGATAGGTTCCACTTTTTCTGATAACTGGTATGGCGGAAATTATGTTTTCAAAATGGCCTCTATGTAAACAATATGTATTATGTCTTCACTACGTACTTGTCTTTAGTAAAGTGTATAGGTTGTGTTGACTGTTTCTGAACGTTCTTGGAACAAACGTTCTTTGTATCATCAAAGAAAACATGAGTTGTTCCTATTATTCTAATTTCCAAGATGGCTGCCGTGAAAATCATATAATTCTGATATAATCATGCACAAAACATTTGGACTGATTTTTCCCCTGACCATAATCATTATTCAAAGTAAATTGTATATGACTAAAGTCATTTCAAGTCACTGTTTATGAGAAACATGTTATTTTTCAAAATGGCCACTGTGTGTATGCAGGAATTTTCTTAATCATGGATACAGTGCTTTCAAGCTGTTTCATCACCATCTGCATTAGAGTCTCCATCTTCATGTTCCTGAAAGGCAGTGCTGGCACAATCACACTCAAAATATGGTCAGAGGAGTTGCTTGCATACAATATATACCCTATACAAACGTGTATGCAGGAAAGTGTAAAAGAACTGTCGATAAGGCAGTATTTGTGTGAGTAAATGACTTTTCGGCATTAAAACGCCATGTGCACATGTTCAGTATGTGTAGGCGACGTGAGTAAAATGTTAGATTGATTGCCAATACACTGTTTGAGAGGTTGAATACACTCTATACATAATACAGAATTGTATGCAGGAAACTGTAGAAAAATGGCCACTTTCAAAAGGAAGTATAATTGTTAAGAGATCACAACTCTGTGCCAATATACAAGTGATCAGTGTCTTGATGGTCCAAATTGCGTTTCACTTGTTGAAATTGTCATATTATGACTTGACAAAGCCAGAGACACTGCAGTATGGTGTGCCACAAAGGCAAGTCAGTGGCTAATGCTTCCAAATCATTGATTCTAGCAGAAAACTAATATGCTCTGATTGAACATGGATAATGAGGCATGTTATTTGGCCGGAAACGGTTTCGGTATGTGTACGGACTAACTGTTCAAGTGCAGTAAGATCACTTGCCTCGCATATCCATTAAATAAATACCGTATCCATGTCGTCACATAATGCATGGTATCTTACTGCTGCTGAAGCAATATGGTCTGGCAATGAAACACGTTTCTGGCAAAAATATACTAGTTACTGATAAGGTATCACACGAGTCAGTAACATACATATATTCAAACTTTGTTAAGGGTATGAATTCACAGGTACATGTAGTATTCGCGAACTTACCTGTCAGTGATCACGCGCTGCAAGCAATTGCAAACTTGACTGAGTAAAATGCACAATTGATTCTGCTAGAAAAACAAGTCTAAAGGGATAACTCAATTTCAGAACACAGTGTCCACAGAAGAAAGTGGAATTATGGGATTACAGAGATAAACAGAAAGGATCTAAACATATAATTCTGACTTCTCTTGAGATCAAAAGGTTGTATGCCGTGCACAATGGCCATCTCGGCATTTAGACATGTCTTAAACGAGCGCACTATAGTATGCTCTTGTAAAATGGTAGGGAGATGTTCAATTGAAGATAGAAACTGAAATGCCAAAGAAACTCTGATACCACACTATGTACCCGGCCACCCATGATAAAGTGTTACTACAAACATCTCCACATGGAACGAAAAGCAATTGCTGATAACACAGCATGAAATCCGAAATTGTCATCGGCTACCAGAAATTTGCTGATTTCGCAAAAGAATGGGGTTTCCTTAATGTCACATACTCTATGTAGCCAAGGTCCAGTGGGTTAGCTGAGCGAACAGTTGAAACACAGTTTCGTAAAAACCAAAGGTGAATGTACAATACCTATATTTGGGTATACTGGAATATCGAAACTCCCATAACCGGCACGGAATGGTCATCTGCAGTTATTGATGGGACAGCGGCTTCTATTCAGTTTACTGACCACTTATATTTCCAATACATGTTTCGGTTTGTGACAAGATCAGATCCAGTCATCAACATCAACAGAGCCAGAAACGCTATGATAAAAGCATAGTAGCTCTAAAATTAAAAGAGCTAAACATTGGCGACCAAGTTGGACTCCATAAACATGATAAAGACAGCAAACTGTTGAGACCAGTTGCAGTCTGCTAGCCCAATGCCAGTTCTTACAGGCTGCAGATGGTGCACCATATCGCCGTAACAGACGCTTTATCATGAAGCAATGGAGAATATGAGTATTTACCTTTGCAATGCAATATACTATACCATAATATACACTTTATTGGATAAAATTGATGATTTGCCATATTTTCTTCTTATGTTAAAGGAAAATACATGTGCTGACCAAGATATCATTTGAAGAAAATAACTATAAGCCACCGCAATACGAAATATATGTAAGTCCAGTGGAGCGCCGTGGCGTAATGGTTAGTGTGTCGGACTACTGATCCAAGGGTCGTGGGTTCGAGCCTGACTAGCGGCGTGCGTTGTGTCCTTGAGCAAGACACTTTATCCACACTGCTCCAGTTCACCCAGCTGTAAATGGGTACCGATAATTCGTAGTTGCTCTGTAAATACGAATTACCGGCTTCTCTCAAAAATCTCTACCTCCGTTCTTTCTCCCATTCTTGGGAGACGGCATGCAAGGTCATAGAGCCAGTGCCGCCGTTAAATATAAGCTAAAAAAAAAATGTAAGTCCTTGAAGTGGCACTATATGTGACAAACTTATTTCACTTATTTTGAAGATAATGGTGTCTGGTACCACAATACTAGTTAGCAATAATCTCAACAGTTTGTGTTCATTGTATTATGAGTATAAGCAGAAGAAACATACAAAATATCCCCACTGCATTAAATATGTACAATAAATATTAGATTGTCAAGTTTAAATGGCGGCCATTTTAAAAATAATATGGCCACCATTTTAAAATATACTGAAATAATTATGCCAATATTTCTTATCCATAATAAATAATAATTAATAACACCACATTTCAAGTTAACGTTAAATATGAATTAATTTCAATGGCGGCCGTTCTGAAATTCAAAATGGCGGCCTTGCGGCTCTTAAAAAATGGAATCAACTTCAGTTTTGTTATATGTTGTACATAGATATTTTTTCAAGCAGACACACACGTTGCAATCACAATATCATTTGAAAGAACATAACTACAGCCACAGAAATACTAGAATGTGTAACAAATCTTTGATGTGGCGATGTACATAACACACTTAGTTGCGGTGGCCATTTTGAAGATAAAGATTACTCGTAGCACAATACCAGTTAGAAATAATCTCGTCTGACTGTGTTCAAAGAAATACGAGTATAACCAGAAGGAAAATACTGGATTTCCAAGTTTGAAATGGTGGCCATTTTGAAAACCAAAATGACTGGTATCTCAAAATGTATTGAACTCATTCTACCAATATTTCTTGTTCATAATGATGTGTTTTCCGCTGCAAAACACCACACATAATGACTTTGACCTCAAAATATAAATGTCCTTGAATGGTGGCCATTTTGAATTTCAAGATGGCGGCCATATGGCATATAGAAAAAAAATGGAACCAATCGTTTTGTATGTGGTCAATAGATGAAAAAAAACTTCGTTCAAACAATGTAGCAAAACATTAAACAAACCCTAAAATAACGACATAACAGTATACACTATTAGCCGTAATATTGCCCTATTAGAAACTTTATCGTTGCTATATGTGAGCCAAGCACATGTAGGGTGAGACAAGGGAATCTCACATGAAATGGGCTTGACTATACGGATATCCTGGTCTCGGGGCACCTGCATGGTGGGCCAAAAATAGCGGTCTACCGGTCACAACTCCGGCGTTGTCGTCATCGTCGTCAGCAACTGTGGACGTAGGTCTAAATTTCGCATATCTCTAGATCCGTTAATCGCATCATTACCAAACTTCACATCAATAGCTTTCTCACAGTGTTTTTCTGCCAGTGTCTTTCGGGTGACATTGATTTGGGTGACCTTTGACCTTTATGTCAATAATTAAATGTTGAATTCCTCCTGATATTTTAGTCGGACCATTACCAAACGTCATCAATAGCTTCCTCACATTGATAGCTATCCACCCGGTGTCATTTGGGTGGCATTGACACTGGTAACCTTGACATTGATGTCAACAAGTTTGTATGTACGTCCAAATGTTGAATATCTCCTGATCCGTTAGTCGGACCATTAACAAACTTCATAAATAGCTTCATCACATTCACAATTATCCATCCAGTGTCATTCGGATGACATTAACCTTTACATTGGTGACCTTGACATTCGTGTCAATACTTTTGAATGCTGTATATCTCCTGATCCGTTAGTAGCACCATTAGCTTTCTCACATTGATGGATATCCACCCAGTGTAATTTGTATGACCTTTACCATGTTTACCTTGGTGACCTTGACCATCGTATCAATGATGTTGGACTTTGTGACACATGAATTAATTATTGTGACATTGACCTTGATCTTCGTGGGTGAGACACTGGCCGGCGATCGCCTTGTACTAAGTAAAAAATGGTACCATTAAAAAGAGGGGTTTGTCGTTCATACCACAAGTACAATGTCTGTGCTAGAAGACACCGATATAGTTCTACCCGCTATTTCTCAATAAGAGCATGCATTTGTACAATTTTCCCTTTTAATGTTATCCATGTTTTAGCAACAGGTATTAGCAACAGGTATCCATATCAAAGACTGTTTGAACACTCTCAGTGGTGTTAGTTACTGACAGTAATTTTATCAGAACTACTGATTTTTCAAGTAACGTATGTTTCACAATGAATTGTAACACATTATTATAGCTCAATTATTTTCAATGGATAGCAATCAATTATATCTCTATCAACACAGTAAGTATGATGGTTTTAGTCTGAAAACGAATGGACGTACTTATATGTGTAATAACTATTAAACAACAAAGCGAATTTTAAAACAATGTAATGATCCAACACATGTGAAACTAATATTTTGTAGGCTTTTCGAATCGCCGTATTTGCATAATACACCGCAAAATAGTGTTTAACAAGTACCATGAACAGTCAAGAGAAAATATTTAAGTAGATATCTGCAATATAACAATACATTATCACGTTCCACTTGTCTTTATAAGGATATGTAAATGTAACGTATGTTACGTTTTTTAATTAAAATACATTAATGTGATATGGCTTACAGTTGTAGTCATAAACATATACTATATTTCATAATTATCATCAGTTCTTAAATTGCCTGTGACAACTATGTATTGTTATATAGAGCAGATATTTAAACAAAATTAACAACTAACTAAACATGTACACAAGATGGCTAATTTCAGTGCTGATATGCAACCAATGGTTGAACATATACACATATGTTACATGTTGTAATTATTATAAGTGCATTAATTAGTTGTATATTTATAAGTTTTATGTCTCAGGTATAAGAAGATTTTGTAATCTAGGCCATTTTCTTCCTGATCAATTTCCAGTATTCTCCTAATGTACCACTTCCGGTCGTATACGGCGGACACGTAATCCCCTGTGTTTACTTCATTTGTGGCAGCTGTTCCATTTGGTCCATTCGTGGCATCTGATACGGTGTATGATTACATGTAATGTTACTCGGTTCTATGTCGGATACAGGACTCCAAATCCCGCACATGCCACCGGCAATACACTCCCCACAATAACACGATGTGCCACTCGTGCATAAGTCCCCATCACTATTAAGTCTAACAGAGTGTAGTTGCATTGTACCCTTCACTGGAGGGAAGACAATTTGACGCACCTTTGTTGCCATTACATCGCATTCTTCTTCAGAAACGAAGAAGAATGTGACTCCACTCATACTCGAACCTTGTGCCCATTTCATGAAGTCCTCAGCGTCCTGAATGATACACTTGCCAGACCGCACCTCTTCATCCGCCATCCGTTTAACTGTCCCACCTAGACCATCACACACATTTTGTCCATGTCCACTCTCGTAATAATTCCACGTTGCCAGGCATCCGTACAATTCCTCGTGGTTGACAAAAGAGCTAAATATGAATATATTGCGGTATTAGGACGTGGGACTATCGGTAAAGTAATGGACATATTGAATTTCACCGCATCCTGGTAAGTCGATATCCTTGAACAATATCTGCACAATTTCCAGAACTGTACTGGACGCGTGGGTAAGTGTATCGGAAACGGCAAAGTAACTTGTGTGCTTAATTTCACCATCTTCCCCGCGATAGTATATTACCATGGGATGCAGTGTAACCTGCGACGAATTCCAATAAGTTGACTGGGTTTCGTCCGCGGTTTTGCAGCTATAATTTTCAGCGAAGTCCATGTGTATAACGATCTCGTGGTACGGAAGGGACTCCTTCAGTACGCGTGTTTGTTTGTATTGTGTAACCATAATATGGTAATGTAATTTAAAATAAGTCCACTTGTTTCAACCACTCGGTGTAGAATTGATCCCTTGGCAATGTCCCACTCACAATTTTCATTTTCTTTTTACCATTTTGTAAGGTTACTCTTTTCCATTTTGAAAACTACATGCTCTGCCCGGGAGGCTATGTTTATCAACTGATGCACCACTTTCAATGATTTTTTCTGGATTCTGGGGAACATCAATCCCAACTTAACGCATCATTTGTAATTTTAGCGCTATATTCTGGTGCTTGGTGCAGAGGCAGACATTTCGCTTCTGGAAGCTTGTAAGTTTAATAAGCTTGTAAGCTTAATATTCTTCGGTCGCATTCTACAAAATGTTGCTAGTGATAATTAACCTACTATTTGGAGTTTCCGCCTGATACTTTTGGTGCAGGTTTCCCATATAATCAGTTAGCAGGGGCGTAGCCATGCAGGGACAAATTTCTGATACGCACACATATCAAATGGTAGAACATTGGGTGAACACGGCTCATTCGTCGACCTAGCGAAGTGAGAGAGAGTGGTAGGGGGGGGGGGGGGGGGTGGGGGTCCGGGGGCATGCCACCCCCCCCCCAAGGATTTTTTTTGAAACGGAGATCCTATCTATATAACGCGTTTTCCTGCATTATTTACGGCACCATTTGTTTGCAATCGACATGTAAGTTTGATACAAAATGCGTTCTGTTCCAGACTCAATAGCAATCCGCACCCCCCCCCCCACCACCAACCCCCAAGATTTTATTGCATATTTCGAAAAATAAGCCTTTTTTGTAATTCTTTTATTTTTTCTCGTACGCACGTGCGTACGTGCGTATGCCTGGCTACGCCACTGGTTATGTACTCTGTTTTGGATCTTCTCTGTCCCAACCTTAGTGGCATCCTTCTTGCCAGCTAGGTTCTTGTCTACTATTATCTTCCCTCTCGAGAAAATCTGTCGCACTGGCTTGCAGTCTGGCAGCTACTCTTCGTCTTCTCTGTTTTCTCATTTTAGATAAACACCTATACTTTTTGATGATATATATATCGCCGGTGTAACATTAAATTTTGACCCTCGTTGAAAAATGACCCGCCGGGTAATTTCTCAACGGATTTTGATCAATATTCAACGTTGAAAACGGACCCCGGGTCACTAAGGGGTTAAATGGTGACACCACGCGTGAAATATTGACCCTCAGTTAAAACTGACCCGGGTCAATTATCAACGTTGAAAATATACCCTGTGGTCAAATGCATCAGTTTTTAGACCTTTTCAATATACCAGATAATTGGTATACCATAGCTCACAAACGTAGTGTATAAGGGTAGGGTGTATGTATATGAGCCAACTTGTCAGTTGGTTAGAAATTCTCACATCCGGTTCGTGAGAAGATTTTTTAAAGAATTTGACCTACTATTCCACGGCGCCATTTTGGATTGTCGATGACCTCCATTTTAGCAATTTTGTAATCCCCTACCTAAAGACCTTGGCCATGAAGTTTGGTGACTATATAGGCCCGATGGTTACTGAGGAGAAGACGTTTGACCAAATGTTCACGGACGACGGACGACGACGGACAACGACGGACGCCGACGGACGGACAAATTGCGGTAACAATAGCTCATATGAGATTTGCTCAGGTGAGCTAAAAACAGCACAACTATCAAATGTGTTTTGTTTTTTTTGTGCATCAAAAGACGTTGCCAGGTAGCAGCTGAGCGGATTCAGGAATTACCACTGCGGGTGGTGTGGGGTCCTCCCCCAGGAAATTTTGAAATTTAGATGCTCTGGGATGCGATTTCAGGCCAATCCTGACAGGATGCAATGACCAAATATTATCAGCAAAAACACAAAGATAGACGTCACAGAAATGTAAACATCAGTTTAACTCTCAGTATTTGACACAATGTTAAGAAATTTTCCTTATCTACCGAAAACAGAGCCGTAACCAGACCCAAAAATGAGACGAGGCGAAGTTATTCTTACGACAAATAGAGCGCGAAGCGCGACGCGCATCGTTAACACGCGGGGTATTTGGGTTTTCCCCCAGAAAATTGTAATATATAGATCGCCATATACGCGATGTCCCGCCACTTAGACCACTGGATACGGCATTACGGGGGTGGGGGCGTCGGGAACCACCTCGACCCTCCCCCTGGATCCGCCCCTGCCCAGGCACACCAGAGTCACGTAGTTCTGCCCCATATTAATTGTATTAGCTATCTATAAGCTTATCACTTCGTAATGGAGTGTAACAGGATTTAGCTCTCCAGTACAGGGGGACATGTAAATGAGGGCCAAACCATGTAAGTCGGCATTCCGGAAAGGATCGTAGCTAGCTTAGTTCGCCTGGTCTGCTCTAAATTTGTCACGTTGACGAGTCGGGTTCGATCCTGGGCGAGTGCATTAGTTTCTGTTATACTTTGTATTTCTTGATCTACTAGGTCTGTCGGGTGGAAAGTTTAAAATGCTGTCCTGTGCATCAGGTTTCCCGATTATGTTTTCTACTAAGAGCATACTTATGCTCCTGGGGTCGATTTCCTTTAGATCTGTATCCAATGCACATACTCTCTTTCTCCCTGTTTTGGGGTGTGCAATTCCATGGAATGTATGCGGCCGTAAAACATATACCATTCTCAGTTCAGTTCGCGCTGTTATGCAGTGGTCACACAAAATGCAACCGCCGTACGGCTTTGCGGGCTGCGGTAACATTACGGCGACCGAACACCCATCGTACAATTTGTGATATCGAATTCCGGGAGTTAACCACAAGAAAACCGCACCCTCATGGCGACCCCAAGGCAACCTCGAAGTGACCGCACGATGTTCTAAATAACGTGCAGCTGCCGTGCAGTGACTGTAGGGCTGTTTTCCAGGCACCGAGGGTTACAGAGTCAAACCGCGGGTTACCTCACGGTCATCGCCAGGTAACCCCCTGACCACCAACTCTATGGTTGCCGTTAGAAAATCGTACGGCAGACCTAAATTCACTACACGGCCGCCGCACGGTATTTAGAACAGTGTACGACCACCTCACGGATGCCGCAAGACCACGATGCGGTGGCCGTTCAATGTATCGCTCTCCTACAGGAGGAAATGAAGATTATTATTGACTTTAGGGCTGCCGAATGATTTCCTAACCACACAAAACTGCGGGTCACCTGACGGTCATCGCAAGGTTACACAACGGCCAGCGCACGGTTATGGTAATTCTGCGGCTTACGGACGCCGCAAGTCATGTGCGGCCAAGACATTAGCGAGAGGCCCCGGACTGGCTGATGTTTTTTTGTCACCTGAAGTACATACAGACATACCTACATGTATCAGATAAAAGCTTGAACGTGTGTTTGTATGGGCCTGTTTTAAAAGAGATCGACCAATAATATTCATAGATATACAGGTGCATTAACATGCATTTGCAATGGGTTTTGTTCTTCTGGTAGTCGTATTCGGCCATTAGCATACATCTCTTGACCTTGTCTTACTACGTGGTATTCTAGACCGGTGGCCCCACAGGAGCATGTTCGGACATGAGACTCGGACTCCGTATTTGGACGTTGAATTGTACACATTTGATAATAGTACAAGTAAAGGATTTTGCGAAATTATTTTTTCTAGGACGTTTGAACATCGTGAATTATTTCTCAAACACTGACTTGCACATTGGATTCCTGCGCATGCGCATTCCATGAGCGCCAAATTGGAAGAGGTACACGTGAAATGTCATTCAGGTCTTGGGAACCAGTGAACTGGTCTAAGTTCTGTTCATCCTTTTTTACGGTTTTCACGATATCAATTGGATTCAAGAATGAGCTCATTCACCGACTTGTTTAAACTACCAATAAACTACCAATAAATGATTTAAGTTCTGACTGTACTGTGCACACCTGCGAAGGGGGGGGGGGGGGGGGGGGGGGGGGGGGGGTGTGCACTATACATGTCAAACTATATTTGTCAGTAAGCGAGAGCTTACGGAATACCCCCCCCCCCCCACCCCCCGATTGAACCCTGACTACCACTGAATCCAGCAATCAAGTTTTTAACAACAGTGACATTGACCTTGGACGGCAAACTCCATATGCTATAGGTGTCTTGTCGTCATTGAGATTATTGCACATGTGAAGTTTCACGGAGACCGGAGGCACAAAACTCTAGTTATCGCGCGGAAACTAAAATGTTACACAAATATCAATCTATTTTTAGCAATAGTGAACTTGACCTTGTACGGACAAAACCCATATTCAATAGGTGTCTTGCCATCATTAAGATCAATGCACATGTAAAGTTTAACCAAGACCGGATGCACAGAACTCATGTTAAACAAACGTACGTTCAAACGAACGAACGAACGAACGAACGAACGAACGGACGGACGGACGGAGAACAAGGTGAAACCAGTATACCACACCAAAACTATCGTTGCAGGGCATAGTAATGTTTCAATCCATTTGGTAGCATTATAAGCAGAGGTGCTTCGCATTGTTATATAAATAATCATCGCATGTATTACCCACGACCGTTGCTTTTCAAATCTCCCATGACGTTTGCCACTGCCAACTGGACTTGGAGCTTACGGAATACCCCCCCCCCCCCCCCCCCACATCTCCCATGACGTTTGCCACTGCCAACTGGACTTGTCAGTAAGCGAGAGCTTACGGAATACCCCTACCCCCCCCCGCCCCGCCACCCCCCCCCCCCCCCGTTTGAACCCTGACCACCACTGAACCCAAAAATCTAGTTTTAGCAACAGTGACCGTGACGGACGGACAAACCTATATTCAATAGGTGTCTCTTCGTCATTGATCAATACGCATGAGAAGTTTCACGAAGACCGGCGGCACAGAACTCATGTTATCGTTCGGAAACCAAAATGTTACACGAATATCAATATATTTTTAGTAACAGTGACCTTGACCTTGGTGGGACGAAACCCATATCCAATATGTGTCTTGCCACCATTGATATCAATGCACATGTGAAGTTTCATGAAGATCGGACACATATAACTCAAGTTATCGTGCGGAAACGAAAATGTTACTAACAAACGGACGGACGGAAGGACGGACGGACGAACGAACACGATTAAACCAGTATACCTCCACAACTATCGTTGCGGGCGTATAAAAAAGAATCCTACAATAAAGGTAATCAATTAATTAATAATGTATGGATAAAACAGCATACGCATTTATCATCAAACATTCGTGATTACAGTCAAATGGAAATCAGATACACTTGCGCTCACATGCATGAACTACGGTATACTAGCAAGTCTTCATAGCTATGGTTGTTACTGCTGATCGGGAATTACGCACTCAAGCGCTCAAATAGCACAGAGCTGAGTATTAGCGAAAAAGAACGCCATCCTGTGAAACACTGAAACATCCACCAGTCAAATGGAACAAGATTCACCAACGTCTACCCACAGTTTGCATTCCCTGACCTCGGATGTTGAAAAATGAAGAAAAAAATATATTTCAATTTGAAGCTCATTATAGTGAGAATGTAGAAAAATTTATTTAACAGCAGTACTTTTTCACATCCATGTTTTATTGAGCAGCAAAACATCGCACAAAATACGTATTTTCTGACCAGCTCTGTTTTATTTTGTCCGACAATGGTTAAATTCCAAGAAAAACATCACTTCAACGTTCAAATCTCAGCCGTTGTCAAGTTATCACCATTGCAATAACGAAACTTGAGCTGCCAATTCAGGTCGACAAGAAAGTGTCTACATGACGTAATCAACAGCAAGTCACAATATAGACTAAATACGCTGATATTTCAGCCATCTATGTGCTGTTTCCGTGGTAACATGTGTAAAAACATTGTTTCCACATATCCGGATACTTATATTCGCCCAATTCGCTCTTTTCGGTAAGACAACTGACTTTTATTCACTTTTACATAGAACGTGATGTACAGCCGTGTTCACTCCGATACAAATTTCAAATGGACATGGATATTGTGAAATTATTTATATACAATTTGAGTTTTGTCTCGAAAAGAGCGAATTCGGAGTATGTAAGTATCAGGATACGAGGTATGTCGAAACAATGTTTGTACACATGTTACCACGAAAACAGCACATAAATGCCCAATTTATCAGCGTATTTGGTGTATATTGCGACTTGCTATTGATGACGTCATGTAGACACTTTCTTGTCGACCTAAATTGGCAGCTCAATTTTCGTTATTGCAACTTGAAATAATTATCAATAACTTGAAAACGGCTGGGATTTGAACGTGAAAGTGATGTTGTTTTTTTGGAATTTAACCATTTTCGGACAAGATAAAACAAGAGCTGGTCTGAAAATATGTGTTTTGGGCGATGTTGCACTTCCTAATAAAACACGGGGTGAAAGTACTGTTGTTAACCTTTCTTTACATTCTCACTATAATGAGCTTCAAATTGAAAACGATTTTTTTTTGCATTTCCTTTTCATTATTCAACTACCCATGTCCGGGAATGCAACCTGTGCGGCTAAACTGCACTCACTGCGCATTCACGATCACGTAAACACAACATACATATTTATCATCAAATATTCGTGATTACGGTCAAATGGAAATCAGATACACTTGCGCTCACATGTATGAATTACGGTATACTAGCAAGTCTGTATAGCTATGGTTGTTATTGCTGATCGGGAACTACGCACTCAAAGCGCGAAAAATAACGCCATCCTGCATACGCTGATATGTTCATATCCAAAAGTCCAATGGAACAAGATTTACCAAAGTCTACCCTGCGCTCACTGCGCGTTTGCGATGACGTAAACACAACATACATATTTATCATCAAACATTCGTGACTACAGTCAAATGGAAATCAGATACACTTGCGCGCACATGTATGAATTACGGTATACTAGCAAGTCTGTATAGCTATGGTTGTTATTGCTGATCGGGAACTACGCACTCAAAGCGCGAAAAATAACGCCATCCTGCATACCGCTGATATGTTCATATCCAAAAGTCCAATGGAACAAGATTTACCAAAGTCTACCCTGCGCTCACTGCGCATTTGCGATGACGTAAACACAACATACATATTTATCATCAAACATTCGTGACTACAGTCAAATGGAAATCAGATACACTTGCGCTCACATGTATGAATTACGGTATACTAGCAAGTCTTCATAGCTATGGTTGTTATTGCATATCGGGAATTACGCACTCAAAGCGCTGACATAGCATAGTCCTGAGCATTACGCGAAAAAGAACGCCAACCTTTAGAACGCTAATATTGTTTCACCGAAAATCCACAAGTCCAATTGAACAAGATTTACCATAGTCCATCCACCTCGCGCTCACTGCGCATTCGTGATGGGGTGGCCGTCAAGAACGAGTGTTTGAACGGTAACAGTCAGGAAAACAAATGTGGAATACTTGTTTCTTCAGTGAAGAGAACTGCACCGGCCCATAATTCAGTGAAACAATGCTTAGCCCATTTATTTTGCACCAACTGTACAATACAAGATGACAGCGAAAATGGACACCGATATTTAGTAGCCATGTGCAATTTTTTGTTCAAATAAAAACATAATATTTGTAAATAAATAGCATTATTTATTTACATATTAATATAGTCCTATTTTTAATTATAATGCCGAGTTTACTTCAGTCATGCTAGAAGGTGTTGACAAATATGCAACGTGGCGCCGAAATATGTACATACTATAGTAATACAACGTTACTGTTTTTACTATAAGTTCATAAATGCTCAATACAGAATGTTATTTTGTATAAAACAGGTATTACATAGTGATAATCCAACATAACCGTCAATGATGGTTGGTTTGCAACTGTAACGACATGCATGTATGACAGTAATTCTTGGCCGCCATATTGAATTACCATTATCTTATTTTCGGAAGTTCTATAAATGGTCGTGTGCACATAGGAAGTTATACACAAAACAATAAGTAATTTTGGGCACCATATTAAATTGACCAAGACCTTCAAGTGCGACTCATCTAAACCTGGCAATTTATACATTGTGATACTCGTATTTATAAATTAAGTCCGACTCAGTATAAATGTTATTTATATGCAATGTTCATGTTCTATTATAAAATCGCATTTGGCTGCTAACTATTGGTGCCTATCTTTGCGTCCATGTTGAATCGACGGTTAGCGCAAACTTATTAGTCTGAACTTTCTTTCATCGTATTAAGAAGCGTTCAAGTTACCGTTTCTGAAGAGAAAACTCTACAATTATTGTCCAGGTTGTTAATGTTGTTAGATGAACAACGTCTACTTTGGCGGCCATGTAGAGCTGCGAAGTTGCAACAATGTTGACGTTTGTACACGTGATCCATGTACTAAGGAATGTTTCACTGCAATTATGTTCTATGCTGCATGGGAACGCATTTATGTGTCAAATGTGAACGATTGTTCAACACATCTAGTATATGTACTGGGTCAAGTGCACGATTTTCAATGATTTGCTGAAACTTTGTCGGCGAAGCTCTCGTGATCGCACAGTATATTGAATATATTGCAATCCATTTGCTTGGCCACCGTTTCCGTTCCTGGAATCTGGTAATGTTTGTCTGTGTAGGTGTGTACATAAATACACTTGATTTCAGGGCACATGTTCTGTAGTTGGTCTTCATCTCCATAATTGTCTACAAGAGCTCCTTCGAGCGTTTCAAGTGTCACGTCTTTCCAATAGTTATGTGGGACATATTTTCCGTATAGGCATGTATGGGGTCTTGTCGAACTCATCTTCTACGTCCAACACGGGCTCATAGTGATCACCGTTGCGATGCCATATGTATATGAAACTATCTGAAATAGAACCAATAGGCGTATACTCAATCCACTTATACGAGCCATCTTCACCGGATTTACAATATACGAAAACATTTGTATTGAGCATTGTTGCCAATGCCCTTATCTCTACGTCTGTTCCCCACCGCCCGTCATCCCACATTCTGCTGATGTTTAAGTATGTTGTTAAAGATCAATCGACATAACATCGACATAATCTTCGAATATTGCACTATGTCTTATCATGAAATCTATAATCCGCTGTCGTATTTCGGCATAATATGTCTGTACTCCGAATATGAGATAAACTAAACGCTGAACAAACAAACAGTTCCCGTCCCCCCTCATGCGTGCAACGTTCACTGGTCTGGCATCGCGACTCACTGGTCTATATCTAATACGTTATGATGGTTCTTTACTGCTTTTCCAAACATACTAGACTTATCATCCTGCCATGTTCTTTCTACAGGGTAGAACAATATGTTGTCGTTGGTCTCGACTTTAAGAAGTGTGATATCATCAGACATCGCTTCGGGTTCGTATTTCCGTCTTTTTTTGAGGGGAAGGGAACGGTCACTTTTATTTTGGTCACTATACCTGTAGTTTGTTTCGAGTGCTCGTGACTTTTCTCGTTTTCTGCACGAGTCTGTTTCAGTTCCGTGTGTGCAACTTCATTTGCATCTTGGTTGTCCTTATTAGATTCAGTAGTGTTTGCTGGTTTCTTTGCATCGTTAGCACTTCGGTTCTCACATGGTTCATTCATTTCAAGTCGTCTTCTTTCTTTCACGTCATTTGTGTTATTTGTCGAGGCGTTCAAACTGTCTTTTTTACTCTCTTGATTTGAATCATTTCTACCGTACGCCTTCAATCTGTTGCCGTTTACAGCTACTTTATTACCGTTCAGTCGGTAACAATCATTGTCTAGTACTGTTTGACGATATGCGGTCCCGACCACAGCGGATTCAGTTTCCCACCCTTTCTTGTCAGCTTCCGCGTATTATGAAGCAATACCTCATCACCTATATTGAATATGGATTTTGTTATTTTCGAATCATAATGCTTCTTTTGTTTTGCCTGTCCTTTCTTAATTTTTTGTGCTGCATCTTCTCGATAGTCTTTCAATTTCAGAAACGCGTTTACTCGTTCGTTATTACATGCCATTGGCAGCTCCAACTCTATGGGTAGACGTGCTTTTCTACCATAAACGAGGAAAAAACGGATCCTGTTTTGTGGTACTGTGTTCGGCAGTTCTATAAGCAAATAATACATACGGTAACTTTGAATCCCAGTCATTGCAATTTTCGTTAACGTAGCTGACAAGCATGCTTGAAAGTGTTCGGTTGAAGCGTTCTGTGTGTCCGCCTGTTTGCGGATGATATGGTGACGCGACGTTGTGTTGTATCCCCATCTTCTTACAAAACATTTCATTTAGTTGATTACAAAATTCCCGCCCCTGGTCCGTAATCAGAGTGTCTCGCATCCCATGTGTACATACGAATTTTATGAACGGTTTCAAAATCGTTTCAGCTTTCTTATCTGGAACAGCTTCCGCGTCGACCCATTTCGTTAGATACTTGGTGAATACCAAGATGTACTTGTTTCCTGGAACAAATTGAAAACAATGTAACCATAATAAAGCAAATCTAGCTGTGGTAACTACGGTGGCATATAGGTGACATTTCCAACATACATTTTATCTCATGGCCACGACTTACTAACTCGTGGCCACCATTACGCAAACATTGTATTAGCGAGCCAACCTCACCAAACCCCGGTTACCTACGTAAACAGCGGGTTTGATGAGGTTGCCGCGCAATAGGTAATGCGGTCAAATAGGTCACGATGCAGTGACTATTTTCAATCAATAACTTATGTTGTAAGCGATTGTAATGTGTATTTTCAATATTTATATTATTAAAATGTATCATATCGGTACCCCTTTAAGTAATATTTGTATATTTTAAATGTAATGATGTTGTCATGAAGCGCATGAATATAAGTATTAATTAATCCAGTTTATATTGAGGCAAATCACACAGCCTAAAAACATAGTGCTGGAGTATAAACCATAGTATCGTATATTATTCATAAGTATATCACTATTAAACATTAATTACAATATGTATGCATATTATTAAAACAGTAGATGCTACCGCTGTTTCGCTGTATGTGATATTTATAACAAAATATTTTTTTTATTCGTCCGCGTACGGATTTCTGTCACACAAAGCGCCATTTTCAGTTCATATTTTGACCTGTGCATATGAACCGGACTAAGTTTAAACAACGCTCGATTCCGTCCAATTCAGATTTCTCTGCAGAATGTTCAGACTAACTACATATTAAGTAATGTTGCTAAATAAGTGTTAACGGCTGGAACATGGTTATCACTAAAAGGAAGAAACCAGTCGTATTATTGAAAAATAAGATTTACCTGAGACCTCATGGAGGCCGCCATTAATCCAGTGTAAACAATAGACCGTGTGATCCCATTTCCTGAGTAGCCCCCGCTTAGTGAAACGATGTGCTAATCATGATATTATGTTCCCCAATAATTGGAAACGGTTTGAATTTCTCGGTAAAAACTACGAAAGTCATAAAAAAATAACGATGATATTTAACATTGGATACGCTTAAACGGTATTACTCTCTCATCGGATCGTCAGTTGTCGTCGATAGCGATTTAACGTACTGATCTGGTCTTAATTTATTGTCAACTTTCAACGCCATTTACAGAATATATGGCTAATTTTGGAAATAAATAACGGCAAATTACGATGACGTCTGCTCTGAAATATCTGTCAACATGCGGACGTAATTTAAGGAAATCGATTATATTTTAAGGCTACATCTGTGACTAATTACGAATTTATGTATGGTCTTTGGCTACACCCGACACATTACACAGATCTAGTTGTAAATACACGTCGCTTTGTGTGGGGAAAAAATCGATAATGCGTAGTTGTTGTGTGACGAGGTGTTGATCTGATGACAGCTGTGACCCTTCGGCAATGTTTTGAAATTGACGTGTCGTTTTGATGTGTGCCGCAACACCTCACTGTCGGAGACAACATGACAATTAACGATATACTCTCGATTATACACAGATATATTAGACGGCTGGTTTATTTAAAATAAAGAGTAGTTCAGTACACCTTCGCTGATATTGTTTTTAGAAAATCAGTAATATTTTCCGGAAATGGTGTTGAAAAGTTGACAAAAATTCTATCACCGTAATTTAGTTGTGCCGATATTGTTTTAAAAAATCAGTAATTTTTTCCGTAAATGGTGTTGAAAATTGACAAAATATATAGCCGCATTTCTCCGATATTCGTTTAGAAAATCACCAATATTTTCTGTAAATGGTGTTGACACAAAATGCAGCGTTCACGCGGAATTCAAATAAAATACAAAATAATAATTTAATAAATAGACGCCGATGGCTACTGTGTTTGCGGCCAGTGAATTCTGGTCGTGGTAGCCACAGGCGCAGTTCGAACAGTGTTGTGAGCAGATAGAGGACAATAATTATTTCAAATTCATAAAAAAATGTTTGCTGTCCGAAAATTAATTAATTGTGACAGCCAAAAAAAAAAGATTTTGGGATAGTAAAACATTATATGGTATAGACAGTATAGACAGTACCTCAAACTTAAAAAAACAGTAACAAACTGTCTGTGTATATATTACTTAAAGACAGACACTTTAATTGTTGGTAAGTTTCTATCAATTTATAGGTATTTTTATTAAAATCATAAAATTGTGAAAATATTAAAAAATATTAAAATCACAAAAATAATATATATGGAGAAAAAAAATTACACCACGTCGAGGTTTGAACCACCGACACTTCCGGGAATCGGTAATTAAATCATTGAAGTCGGCGACCTTAACCTCACGACTGTTGCGCCATTTACGACAATCACAGTTATACAGAAGTGCTATCAGTATTACGCCACCATTTGAACGTAATAATTATTAAACTAGAGCAGCTTGAGCTGCATCAACGGTTTGAGCCTCAAACATTGATTTCATGTGTAACTAAGCTTTAGCCCAAGGTGTAAACTATCGGTTGCAAAAAGAATTTCTGAAGTTTTAGAATGAACAGTCCAACATTATTGTGTTCGCATCATCACACCGATGGGGGGCCGGTTAGCTTAGAGGTAGAGCGATGGGCTCGGAGCGAGGGATACCGGGTTCGATCCTCAGCCAAAGATTTAGCTAAAGGACAGAAATATCGACTACAGCAAAAACAATTGAAATCGAATGATAAATAACGAAGCTGACGTCACATCCGTTTGCTCTATTTTGAAAACTTGAAAAAATACGTTCATCTTTGACATCGAATAGAGCCGTAAGTAGTCAAGATATAGCTCTGAAAATTATCATCTTTCATGCGGCTGACACTCCCCTATCACCCTGGCAAGAAATTATGTTGCTGACAGTACTGTACAAATTGGAAAACGTTTGTAAAGACCACCCGTTATCAGCCGAAATTCGGCAAAATCGTTGAAAAGTATGTACATTTTTCAACTTCAAATGCATATAGCTCTTTTATTGAGCAGACAGCCGAAAACTGTCAGCGAATCCGAGATAGAGAATTTTGTCAGCTTTCCGATGCAAAAAGAATTCTTGAAATCGGTTGGAAAATAAGGAAGTTATAGGAAGTATGACGTCACTTCCGTTTTCGTGGGAAGTAGCATTAACAGATATCTGAAAATCTCTGAGTCTCTGCTCACACTTGATCCGAAGTCGATCCGACCAGCGGTTTGGTGTAGATGGAGGGAGCCCGTAAGTCAGCGGATGATTATTTTTCGATAGTTATCGCCCCTAGATTGCAGTTTACGCCATTTGTAAATACACCTAATAAAACGGAAATTACATATGTGCAATATTCCGCCAGTGAAGTTTTCGTTTGTTTTTCACCATAGGCCGGGCACAAAGCGGGAAAGTTTTAGCTAAATGACTGAAATATCGACCGCAGCAAGAAATTTTGAAATCTATTGATAAATAACGAAGCTGACGTCACATCCGTTTGCTCTATTTTGAAAACTTTAAAAAAAGACGTTCATCTTTGACATCCAATAGAACCGGAAGTAGTCAAGATAGAGCTCTGAAAATTATCATCTTTTATGCGCCTGACACTCCCCTATCACACTGGCAATTATGTTGCTGACATTACTGTACAAATTGGAAAACGTTTGCAAAGACCACCCGTTATCAGCCGAAATTCGGCAAAAAATCGGCAAAATCGTTGAAAAGTATGTACATATTTCAACTTCAAATCCCTATAGCTCTCTTATTTGACCAGGTAGCCGAGAACTGTCAGCGAGGTCGAGATAGAGAATGTTGTCAGCTTTCCAATGCAAAAATAATTTTTGAAATCGGTTGGAAAATAAGGAAGTTATAGAAAGTTATAGAAAATATGACGTCACTTCCGGTTTCGTGGAAAGTGGCATTAAGATATTTCTGAAAATCTCTGATTCTCTGCTCACACTTGATCCGAATCGGCATGCAAACTTTGAAGTCGATCCGACCAGCGGTTTGGGCTGTAGACTGAACGGCTGAATAAAAAAAAAAAAAAAAAAACCAACGAATACAATAGGTTTTCGGCGCAGCTGAAAGCCGCCTCAAACCTAATTATTTGCAACTCCATCTACAACAATACCGTTACAGAGATACGCTATTGAAACAAAATGTATTAGTACCCATAACATAACAAAGTAATGTATCATTATATGTCACAGAAAAATACAAATGTATATAGCGATCTAGGCTGGTAAGGATAACAATTCAGCAATAGTATATATGTAATGAGAATGGGAGATAGGTGCTGTAGGATTAGCTTACAAGGTACAACAGGGGCCTGGGGGTAAATTACCAATTTCAATTGAAGGGAAATCTTTTGTTACTGGTCAAGGATAATCCGTGGTCAGTGAGCTATTTTAGTACTTGTGGGTAGTTCGCAAGTGAGTTTAAATCTTGTAGAACAGTGTGTGTTATGTTTGTGAGAGATGGTTGTGTGAATAGGCATATCTGGCAGCTTGGTCAGAGAGAGAGGGAGAAATACATAAAATCTCATTGGATTATTTCATGCTGATGGAAGATGATCAGGTATGTTTAATTAGATAGTAAATATGTACTCTGTATTGTATACGCGTGGAATATTGTGCGTCGCATGGAGTTTAGTAGAGAGGCAGATGGGATATCGGGCTCGTTCTTTAATTTAAGCGGATGGACGATCCAGAGGGCATTTGAGTAGTTAGAGCGGGATCCATAGATGTAGTCGATAGAAGAGTCGGGAAGGTGGTGTGGATATTAGAGATAGCGGTCTACGATGCACGCAGATGCATCGCCTATCTACAGTTGGATATTAGAGGTGGCGGATATTAGAGATAGCGGTCTACGATGCATGCAGATGCATCGCCTATCTACAGTTGAATATATTTATTGAGGTTTCCTGACGGGACTCTCGCGAAGAACGGCATTATAGGGACGTCAGCGGTGATATAGATAGACAGCAGTGAACTAAATATTTGTGACTGCTGGGGTATACTTATACTTCAGTCATTGAAGCACCTGTATGTAAAACATTTAATTCGGACGTGGACTTGGACGTATGTGGGACATTTAACGGTGGTGATAGGTGGTGAGAGTAGTAAGGGGGTCACTTTGGGTACAATTTAACGTATATCAAACATTTAAAGGAACTGTGACTTGTGCGTGATTAAATTACATGTATTTTGATATATAGTGTTACCATGTGGAAATAACAATTTCAATAATCATTACTTGTGACAATAGTGAAGCATAAACAGACTAAATGGTATTCTATCTGTGATATTGATGTATGATATGTATGAATGGTGTGTATGTGTGTGTGAATTCTGTATTGTGTAATACATGCTGTAAATAATATAATTGTACATAAATACATGAAGAAGACAACATTGGCTCAATATCCTAAATCCAATCGAATTCAGACAATGTAGAAGAAGGTGATATATGGTTTCGTAATTCTGTACTACTTATTTCCCTTCGCAACTCATTCATGAAATAGGTATAGTCTTCGTCATTCTGTTATATGAAGTTCGTGAAGAATTCTGTGTACAAATTTACTGTTTGACTACAAATAGCATAATTCCGATTGCAGTCCACAAACACCGAGTGTATGTATCGCATCCGGGTCCGGGCTTCTAACAATTGGTGTCAGAAGTGGGGTAGTTCTCGGTTAGATACGTATATCAAGGCTATTATAAGTAGCGGGTTACATGTGGGCTTTCGTGTGTGTTTGGTATCTAGTCAAATCTGAGGGTAGATAGTTAGGTTGACTAATCACGTAGCTAAAGCAAACACACACAACTGGACTGATATCCAGTGTCACTGATCACACGTCACGGTGAAACAGCATACCACGGCTTTTTCTTCACACCACAACTCTGTCATCGTGACCATAGTGTGCGATCAATTTTTGAAAGTGACATCTAATCTAGTATATAAATAGTTGCCAGCGACCATGTCGTCTATTCAGGAGTTGTCTGCAGTGGGTAAAGGATTAGGTATGGAAGGTGAAGCATTACTGACATTTATTAAAGAGGAACATGCTAGAGAGAGGCAGATTAGATTGGAGACGAGAGAAGCAGATAAAGAGGCAAGGGAAGTAGAAGGAAAGGTTAAAGTTAGCTCAGTTACAGGCAGAGAAGGAGGAGAGAGTAGCTAAGTCAGACGAAGAAAAGTTAAGGTTAGAAGCAGACGAGAGGGTACGATTAGCTGCAGTAGACGCTGAACGGGTTGTGAAGCTAGCGCAGTTCGAGATAGATAAAAAATGTAAGAGAAGTAGAAACGGTTAGAGAGATTATGTAAGCTAGAACAGGATAAAGCTGACAGAGAGGCACATATGCAATCAGCCAAGGAGAAACTAGAGTTAGAAAAATTAGCTAGAACAGCAGAAAAGGAAGAACGTGATCGAGTATTAGAAAAAGAAAAGATCGAGTTGCAGTTGTCTATGGAAAAGTTTCAGTATGACTGTAGAATGCAGGAGTTACACAATCAGAGGGATATAGAATTAGCCAAAGCCGAAATGGGATTCCCTGAGGGTGGGAACCAAATATCGATAGAAAAATGCAGAATTAAGGGTCCTAAGCTTCCATATTTTGAGGAAACCAAAGATAGTATCGATGCTTATCTGTATCGGTTTGAAAAATATGCAGAGTTGGAGAAGTGGAACAGAGTATATATGGGGAATACAACTGAGTTCATTACTAAAAGGTAAGGCCCTTGAGGTGTACGCCAGGCTTCCCTCAGAGCAGTCTCTCAGTTATGACAGTTTAACAGCAGCCCTACTGAAAAGGTTTGAGGTGACCGAGGAAGCATTACGGAAGAAGGTAAAAGAAAGTAAACCAGAGAGAGGGGACTTTTGAGCAGTTTGGGGAGAGGTTGAAGAGCTACCATACAAAATGTTTTAGACTTGGGTAAAGTGGAGCACAGTTTGACAAATTACAGGATTTCTTGTTACGGGATCAGTTCCTACAAACATGTGGTAAGGACTTAGCAACTTTTCTGAAAGAACGTGATATACAAAGTTTTGGTGACATGACGAGACAAACGGACCGATATGCTGATAACAGAGGTGGGGCTTTCAACGTTGTGTCAAGAGGATCACGGGGTCACGATAACCAAAGGGTAAGTGCAAATAGAGATATTCAGACATCACAGACGAACCGGAATACAGGTAGACCGGGTGAAATAGTATGCTTTGCCTGTGGACGTAACGGTCACATTGCACGAGATTGTCCAGGACGACACAGGGGTGCATCAGTCATGGGTCAGGAAGTAGGTGAGTATTACCAGTCATTCGATAATTTCGATACGCCATCAAGAGGTCGTGGGAATGGTCTTGAACCACCGGTAAGAGGTCGGGGAAGAGGTAATGGGCCAATGTCACGAGGTCGTGGATGGGAAAATGTATCACAGCGAGGCAGAGGTCAGTATCGGGACTATAGTCGAAGAGGAGGTCGAGGTGGTGTAATGGGAGCATGTATCTTAGCTCGAGGTATCTTAGGAGGGATAGCTAGTGGCCATACCATGGGAGGTCTAGTGATTAAGCCTGGATTGGTCAATGGGAGATTAGTGAATGTGTTGTCAGATTCGGGTTGTAATGGCATTGTAGTGAAACGGGAACTAGTCTACGACGATCAGATGTTAGACAAGAAGGTGGAATGTAGAATGATAAACGGACAAAGCATTGTGGTCCCAGTTGCTAGAATTCACATAGATACTCCATACTTACAGGGCACGGTGGAGGCTTGGGTCATGGATAGTCCTCTTTGCGACTTGATAGTGGGTAAAGTCCCTACAGCAGTAGAGACAACAGCAAGTAGAATTCCAGAAATAGGTGAGAAGGTAGATATACAGGAATTGGAAGCAGTAACACAGGCTGTAGTTACTAGAGGACAGTACGATAAGGCGCAGAATGAATATCCTCAGTTGAAAGTACCAGAGATTGTAGGTCTGAACAAAAGTCCAGAAGAGATTAGAGAGTTACAAGGTAAGGATGAAACGTTAGACAAATGTAGAGAAAATGAAAAAAATAAAATCGTGAAACAAACAAGATCAGGTGAAACCAGCTGGACATATATAGAAGGCACATTGTATCGGCAGTTCCAATGTAGAGATGGGCAGAAACACTATCAGCTTGTAGTGCCAAAGACACTTAGGACTGGGGTAATGAAGTTGGGTCACGAGACAATGATGGCGGGTCACTTGGGAACACGTAAGACCACTGATAGGATCATTTCGGAGTTTTATTGGCCAGGGTTTAAACTGACATTAGAAGGTTCTGTCAATCATGTAAGCCGTGTCAGTTAACAGTACCGAAGGGAAGAATTGCTAAGGTAAAGCTAGGCAGGATGCCACTCATGGACACTCCCTTCAAGCGAGTGGCAGTAGATATTATAGGACCCATATTCCCAGCATCAGAGAAAGGTAACCGTTTCATTTTGACTATGGTCGATTATGCAACAAGATATCCAGAGGCGGTAGCACTACCTACTATAGAAACAGAGAGGGTCGCAGAGGCCATGGTAGATATGATTAGTCGGGTAGGTGTCCCACAGGAGGTCCTATCAGACAGAGGTTCACAGTTCACAGGGGGTATGATGAAAGAGGTAAATAGATTATTATGCATTCAATCGGTAACAACAACCCCTTATCACCCGCAGTGCAACGGTCTAGTAGAGAAATTTAACGGGACACTGAAGAGCATGCTACGTAAGATGAGCGCAGAGAGGCCAAAGGATGGGATGATAAGTATATGGGGCAGTGTTGTTCGCGTACAGAGAGGTGCCACAGGAGAGTAGTGGTTCTACCATTTGAGTTGCTATATGGTCGGACTGTTTCGTGGACCAATGACGGTGTTAAGAGAGCTGTGGTCAAAACGATCAGATGATAGTGAGGTTCAGACAACTTACCAGTACGTGATAGACTTGAAACAAAGGTTGGAAGACACTTGTCAATTAGCTCAGAACAACCTACGAGATGCTGCTAAAGTACTCACAAAAGGTATTTTGACAGTAAGGCCAAAGATAGAAAGTTCAAAGTTGGGCAGCGGGTCTTGATATTGTTACCCACTAACAACAACAAATTACTGATGAAGTGGAAAGGACCGTTCCCAGTGAAACAGGTAAGGAATGAGATGGATTACATTGTAAACATGAATGGAAAGGAGAAAATATTCCATGCAAACATGTTGAAGATATTCAACGAGAGGCCAGTCGAAGACCAAGAACCAGTGATAGCAGGAGCAGTTGAAATGGTAAGTACAAATGAGGAGAAAGAAATGCAAGCTTGGGCAGCTGTGTTTGTAGATGTGATTGAAGAATCGGAGAAAGATTTGCAAGAAGAGGTAAGAGTAAATACGGAACATGGGCAGGAAGAAATAGGACCATTACTGTTTCCATTGGTAGAGAAGGAATCCTATAGAGATGTAGTGGTATCGAAAGAACTTGACCAAGAGCAGAAACAGCAGGTACATGAGCTATTGAGTGATTTTAGGGATGTATTGACAGATAGGCCAGGTAGAACAGATTTACTTGAGATGGAGATCAAGGTAGAAACACCAGAGCCAGTTCGTAGTAGTAGAGGATATCCATATCATCTTAGAGAACAGATAGAGTCAGAAGTCGAACAGATGGAACAGTTGGGAGTGATTGAAAAGTCGGAGTCTCCATTTGCTTCTCCGTTGATTCTGGTAAAGAAGAAAGATGGAGGAATTAGAACATGTGTCGATTTGAGAGCAATGAACAGGGTAACGGTGTTTGACTCTGAACCGATGCCAGACTTAGAAAATATCTTTGCTAGAATGGGCCAGGCAGGTAAGCAATATTTCTCAAAGTTGGACTTGTCTAAAGGGTATTGTCAGATACCATTAAAAACTGAATCGAAGGAGAAGACGGCCTTTACCACACCAAGAGGTTTGTATCAATTCACCGTCATGTGCTTTGGATTGGTAACAGCACCAGCCGTGTTCTCCAGGATGATGCGTAAGTTGTTGTTTAACTTGCAGGATGTAGACAACTTCATTGATGACATCATGATATTTTCAAAAACGTGGGGTGAACACATAGACACTTTAAGAGAGTTATGTACTAGGCTTAGGAAACACAAACTAACCGCGAGACCAACCAAGTGCGTAATTGGGGCAGGAGACATTGAATGTCTGGGACACAGAGTAGGACGGAATGGAGTGTGCATGCTACCAGACAAGGTTCAGGCGATTGTGAATGCTCCACATCCGACGACAAAGAAACAGGTACGTGCATTTCTGGGATTGGCAGGATTTTATCGGAAGTTCATTCCAGACTTTTCAGCTATAGCTGTGCCGCTAACAGACCTGACAAGGAAAGGTAATGCAAATAAGATTGTGTGGAATGAGAAGGAGAAAGAGGCATTTAGAAAGCTAAAAGCTGCCGTGGCGAAGGAACCAGTACTGCAAGGGGTCGATCTAGGATCCAGGTTTGTATTGCAAACAGATGCTTCAGACATAGATGTAGGAGCAGTCCTTCTTCAACCAAGCAGGGGTAACGACAATATCCTTCATCCGGTAGCCTATGCAAGTAGGAAGCTGACACAGACCGAACGTAAGTTTGCTGTAGTTGAAAGAGAGTGCTTGGCAATTGTTTGGGGCATTCTCAAATTTCAGAGATATTTGTACGGTAAACAGTTCACACTTCAAACGGATCATCAACCTTTGAGGTACCTGAAAACAGCTAGACTGGCCAACAGTAGGCTGATGCGTTGGTCTCTCTTGCTTCAGCCATTTAGGTTCACCATAGAAGCAATCGCGGATAAAAGCAATGTGGGGGCAGACTATCTCAGTCGTATCGAAGTTGACTAGAGCTAGCACAGAAATAGCTAGGGAAACTATGTTTTTTAGAGTGTAATATGAGACAAGGGTATTGTAGATTCTCTGTGAGTGAAACAAAAGTGTGGTACACTTTTGTCCATTGGAGGGGAGTTATGTCACAGAGAAATACAAATGTATATAGCGATCTAGGCTGGTAAGGATAACAATTCAACAATAGTAATAAGTATGTAATGAGAATGGGATGATAGGTGCTGTAGGATTAGCTTACAAGGTACAACAGGGGCTGGGGGTAAATTACCAATTTCAATTGAAGGGAAATCTTTGTTACTGGTCAAGGATAATCCGTGGTCAGTGAGCTATTTTAGTACTTGTGGGTAGTTCGCAAGTGAGTTTAAATCTTGTAGAACAGTGTGTGTTGGATGTTTGTGAGAGATGGTTGTGTGAATAGGCATATCTGGCAGCTTGGTCAGAGAGAGAGGGGAGAAATACATAAAATCTCATTGGATTATTTCATGCTGATGGAAGATGATCAGGTATGTTTAATTAGATAGTAAATATGTACTCTGTATTGTATACGCGTGGAATATTGTGCGTCGCATGGAGTTTAGTAGAGAGGCAGATGGGATATCGGGCTCGTTCTTTAATTTCAGCGGATGGACGATCCAGAGGGCATTTGAGTAGTTAGAGCGGGATCCATAGATGTAGTCGATAGAAGAGTCGGGAAGGTGGTGGATATTAGAGATAGCGGTCTACGATGCACGCAGATGCATCGCCTATCTACAGTTGGATATTAGAGGTGGCGGATATTAGAGATAGCGGTCTACGATGCATGCAGATGCATCGCCTATCTACAGTTGAATATATTTATTGAGGTTTCCTGACGGGACTCTCGCGAAGAACGGCATTATAGGGACGTCAGCGGTGATATAGATAGACAGCAGTGAACTAAATATTGGTGACTGCTGGGGTATACTTATACTTCAGTCATTGAAGCACCTGTATGTAAAACATTTAATTCGGACGTGGACTTGGACGTATGTGGGACATTTAACGGTGGTGATAGGTGGTGAGAGTAGTAAGGGGGCAGGGGGTCTTTGGGTACAATTTAACGTATATCAAACATTTAAAGGAACTGTGACTTGTGCGTGATTAAATTACATGTATTTTGATATATAGTGTTACCATGTGGAAATACCAATTTCAATAATCATTACTTGTGACAATAGTGAAGCATAAACAGACTAAATGGTATTCTATCTGTGATATTGATGTATGATATGTATGAATGGTGTGTATGTGTGTGTGAATTCTGTATTGTGTAATACATGCTGTAAATAATATAATTATACATAAATACATGAAGAAGACAACATTGGCTCAATATCCTAAATCCAATCGAATTCAGACAATGTAGAAGGTGATATATGGTTTCGTAATTCTGTACTACTTATTTCCCTTCGCAACTCATTCATGAAATAGGTATAGTCTTCGTCATTCTGTTATATGAAGTTCGTGAAGAATTCTGTGTACAAATTTACTGTTTGACTACACATAGCATAATTCCGATTGCAGTCCACAAACACCGAGTGTATGTATCGCATCCGGGCTCTAACATTATATATCACAGGAGATAGCTTAAAACTATATATACTAATCATAAACAGAACAATCCGCTTGGTTCGTATGAAAATAGTTTGCATGATATTGATTATCTCCCTTGCCGAAAGTAGTTCAGTGATTTATTAATTCCAAATAAGACGTGTTTGCGTAATGACGAATTACTAACTCGTGGCCACGACTTAATATGTCGTGGCCACGACTTAGTAACTCGTGGCCACGACTTAGCTATGTCGTGGCCACGACTTACTAACTTGTGGCCACGAGTTACTAAGTCGTGGCCACGAGTTACTAAGTCGTGGCCACCAGATACTATATCCCCGGCTACCGCCATGACACAGCAACCAACTTTAACAAAAGAAATCAAGAAATCCAACCTTGACCTTGGACATGAAGGCATACAGAATTTAATATGAATAATAGATGGAAAGTATACAAGTTTTAAAGTACAATCAAACACAATGCAAGGTTATGGAAATATTTGGTACTAAAAAAACTTGAACCCAAATATTGCAAAAAAATCTAAGTAATACGACCTTGACATTGGGCATGAATGCCCCATATGGGCTTCATAATGAAGATATGGACGAGGCTTAGAAGTAAAGAACAGTATATTATATACCTAAACCAGTTAAAGCAAATATTTTGAAAACTTTGCGGCAAATTTATAAGAATTTAACTTTACCTTGGGCATATAGCCCCCCGCAGAAGTGCTACATAATGAAAATATGGATGATGGCTCAGAAGTAAACAATGTTCAAGTGAATCTGACTTGAGATAAAACTATATGCACTACCTAAAAACTTCAAAGCAAATATTTCAAAAACTTTAAGGCACATTTCTAAGTAGTTTAACATTGACCTTGTGCATGAAGGCCGCATGGGCGTGATATAGAATGAAACTATGGATGATGATAAAGAAGTCTATCAAGTTTAAAGTCGATGCGACTTATGGTTACATAGATCATTGGTACCAGAAAACTAGAGCAAATGGGACGGACGGAATAGCGAAAACTACATACCCCTCGGCATACTTTGTATGCCGGGGGGGGGGGGGGGGGGGTGGGGGGGGGGGGGGGGGGGCATACTTTGTATGCCGGGGGTATAATAAATGGCACCAACGTGTTAGATATGTGGTGAAATCAAACACGGTGGTCACTGGTTTATTTTACTTCCTACAAACTAGATACATCCATACTTTGTATGCCGGGGGTATAATAAATGGCACCAACGTGTGAGATATGTGGTGAAATCAAACACGGTGGTCACTGGTTTATTTTACTTCCTACAAAGTAGATACATCCAAGTTCTCGGAAACACATGTATTCTATTGATAACACAATAAATGTACTTTTTCCAAGCAATTTTTTGGAACAAAATCGATGAAAAGCAAAATTTATTAATTGTCCTGATGTTAAGGCAATGATGCAGTTATATCTAGCATAATTATTTGGTTTTGTGTGATTCGGGAGTGAATTATATTCATAGCAGAGCTTTACTTTAGACTGTGACTTTTGAAATATTCAAATAATTTAACTTTTTGTCTGACCTTTTGCTGTTATTTTACAGTGATTTAAATATAAAAGTTCTTTGTTACTAATGCATATTGGAACATATGATATAAAAAGTACTTTGTATGCAACCAGTATAATAAATAAACAAACACAACTAATTGCAGCCATTTCGAACTGATGATAGGATGCAATATATGATTTAAAAAAATAAAGATCAAATGTACACGATTTGTGTTACACTACTGACATGTTACCCCAAATGATAAAATTAGTTGATATTTTACATGCATGTGCAAACCCTATGGTAAGTAGTTTAGCACTCATGTATGTTAACTTGAACCTAAAATGAGTAGTGACCATATTTACCATACTTGCCAGGAGTGTAACATTTTATATCATATGTAATACTTTTTGAACATATGGCCTACATCTGATTTTTTTTCCGATTTTTTCAGACTGCCCTGGACTGGGTATTGTAGAAACATTCCCGCAACAATCCCACCACTGCTGTGTATAATTGGTCTGTCACCCATAGCCAAAATATGAATATCCGGAGTGTAACGCAATGAATTTACACAAGACAACCCTAGATACACATATGTTTGATAATATATTATGTGTGTACATCCACAACACACATATATATATATATATATATATATATATATATATATATATATATATATGTAACGCAATGAATTTACACAAGACAACCCTAGATACACATATGTTTGATAATATATTATGTGTGTACATCCACAACACATATATATATATATAATATATATATATATATATGTGTGTTGTGGATGTTAACACACATAATATAATTTAATGATTTCGTATATTATGTGTGTACATCCACAACACATCCATAACAATATATATATATATATATATATATATATATATATATATATATATATATATATATATATATATATGTGTGTGTTGTGGATGTACACACATAATATATTTAATGATTTCGTTATATTATGTGTGTACATCCACAACACACACATATATATATATATATATATGTGTGTTGTGGATGTACACACATAATATATTATCAAACATATGTGTATCTAGGGTTGTCTTGTGTAAATTCATTGCGTTACATATATATATATATATATATATATCAAGAGTTACCATACTGACTGATTTCTCTACCAAGTTTGTCTTTTTAGTGTTTTTTTTTCTTTTATGAAAAACGAAATCATTAAATCTGCGGATCAGCCATATATACTACATTTAACCAAGAAAATAAATCGCAGAATACCACTAAGGAATAATAACAGCAGATATGGTACTCTGATATACATACGATATACATATTACACTCTTGAGTACATTTCTGGACAGTGATGTCAACAGCGTTACACTCCTGACATACAAGGCAATCTGGGTGTCCATTTCCGCTCAGTACGTTCAAAGCCCGTATACCAGCATTCCAAGGCGACTTTTGAATGTAATCTGACTAAAAGGACATTCGACAAAGTATTAAGGTATGTTCTGTTCATTGTTGTTGAGTTTTGTTCAATGATATCTTTTATGGAATGTGGAAATGTAGCTATCAAATATCCAAAAATCCAAGATGGCCGTCATTTCACGAATACTTTTGTCACCTGACTGTATGATCATGGACAGCATGGATACAAACATATTTTTACAACAGACTGATATAACAGCAGTGGCGGGATTGTTGCGGGATGTTTGTTTCTACAATCCCCAGTCCAGAGCAGATGTGATCAAATATAAAGAAAATCAGCTTTAAACCATGCATGCATTGCAACATTATTAGACACATGTTACATTTCCGGCTTTCACGGTTGCACAGGTATCAAGCATATCGCACGTCTGCCAGTATGGTAAATATGGTCGGTGCTGATTTTATGTTGAAGTTGACATGCATTTGTACTAAACCACTCACTATATGGTCTGCACATGCCTAGAGAATACCAACTAATGCAATCATATTTGTATACTGCTATATTGCTAGAAATAGCACAACTATGTAGCCTCTTTCTCAGAACATCAACTTGTGCAGTTATTACAGGGCAGAACTTTTCTTTTTTAATCAAAATAATGCCGTACAAATACAAACAAAAATAATATTTCCCAGTATTTCCCATATTTCCCACTTTGGAGAGTTTTTCCCGGGTCGGGAAATACCGGTATTTACCGCCGGGAACGATATTTCCCGGCCATTCGGTCAGTTTTCAATGTGAATATCTGACCCGGGTCAATTTTCAATGTGAATATCTGACCCGGGTCAATTTTCAATGTGAATATCTGACCCGGGTCAGTTTTCAACGTGGAAATGTTACCCTGGTTGGGTCGGTTTTTCAACATTGCAAATTGACCCTGAACTGAACGCTTGGGCTCCTGTTGGCACGAGAGAGAGCTGTATTGCCTTTATTTATTTTAGAATATTCATGCATGTTACAGACATTATGTACTTTATTACCGTGGTCTGATATAGAGGGTTGACACGACAATGAGGGAAGCATATGTGATATGTGGGTTTTGTTTGGCTTGGCTTTGTAGTTGGGCCGCTGGAAGGCTTTCAAGTTACGAAAATACATCATTCGTAACAATGTATCGTCTCTACAGTAGTACTGAATAGTTACAATGTACACATACACAAATACGCAGAATAGATATACACAACATATCATCTTCGGATTCCTCTAATGGTCCAATCAGATCCATTCCAATCTTGGAGAACGCGACATTAGATACGGGAATAGGATGTAGTGGCTTCTTCGCCTTTTTAAGGAACCCTTTTCTGACAGGCATCACAGACTTCTACGAACTTCCGAACCTTGTTGAACAGTCCTTTACAATAGTATCGCTCATTTATCTTCACGTACCTGGAAGATACAGATAATATATCACACTTGTAATTATGTATTATGCTGATTAACGGTGTTCATCTGCGGTGGAGGCTTGTTTGGTCCCCTCCAAAAAAATACTGGTCGATGGGACATCAAACGCTGACTGGGAAAGGCGCGATAAATGAGAATATATACTGGTTGTAGTGGTGCAGTGGGGCGTTGTGTATAAACGAACGCGGAGATATAGTCTAGTAGGAAATATAGGTCCCCATGCACCCCATGGATATATTTTTCTAACTTACATTTTTGTAATCCTTATTGTATGTAGTAAGAAAATTTTGATGTTCCCAGTCTGAAAAATTATTGTTCCCATGGGGTCGCACGGCGGCCATTTTGTCGGCCATCTTGGTTATTTCGACAGCAATTAACGTGATACAATAAACCAGTCTAATTTTGGACATAGCCATCGTAAAAAAGATAAATGACACCATTATTTGGCATGACTTTTGCATGCTAAATCGATTGGGAAGGTTATTGTACTGATTTAACCATGTTGTGCACAATAAATCCAAAATGGCCGCCAAAATATGTATAAAATAACAGTTTAGCATGCTACATTATGCTTCAAATATTGTTGTGTGATGATTTTAATGCTTGGAATGAAGTTATATACATATCCTCCATATATTTTGACTTTTATACATTAGTATATATATCTGGTAAAAAATCAAAATGGCAGCCAAAATATCGTTAATTTTCAATGTTGGTATATTTCCGACCATGCGTTACATTAGAATATCATTGTAATATGTTTTATTGTGACATCGTACAAAGACAAATGACACCATTATCCGACATGCCGTTTGCATGCCAAATTTATTGAGACGGTTATTTACCTGATTTAACCATGAAGGGGCACAATAAATTCAAAATGGCCGCCAAAATCTATATAAAATAACTGTTTACATGCTACATTACTCTTCAAATAGTGTTGTGTGATGCTTTAAATGCTTAGAATGAAGTGATATAGATACCCTCCATATATTTTGAATTTTATATATTATATATGTCTCGTAAAAAAATAAAAAATCAAAAATTGGCCGCCCAAAATGTCGTTAATTTTCACTGTTGGTAATATATTTCCGGCCATTATAGTCTACACTAACTCCAGATACTACGTGCCGTATGTTTGTCTGTCTTTATGCATGCTTCTTAAATATGAAAATATCGATTGTGAATAATGTACAAATATTCATATATTTTGAGACACGGGTCAACAGAAGTCAGGCTGCTATGTCAGTTATCCATTTTAATGTTGATTTCATATGAATCATACATTACTGAGTAGCTGTCTTAATTGTAATATATCACATCGAGCATCAAAAATGGCTGGCGAAAGAACATCATCCGGAAATCTATAAAAGATATCGGGATTTTTTAGCATATTAATAATAAGGCCTTATTGTCGTATGACTAGGCTATCTGACATAGTATGAAGCCATCCATCTATCGGATGAACCTGAATCAATGTGTTGCTCATTAAATTCAAAAATGGCCGCTACAAGGATAATGTACATTTATGTATACAGCAATATAGTGGCTTGAAAATGATGTGAAGATCACACATAACAGTTTCTCAACATGAAAAATACTTGTTAATATACTTACACAGTTGGTCTAAAACATGTGTAACTTCGTTATTATACCCACTTTTTTTTGGGAAAAAATGGGTATATTGTTTTCGTCACGAGTGTCTGTCCGTCCGTCCGTCCGTCCGTCCGTCACGTTTCTTGTAAGTGGCAAAACTGTTTCGCCTTAATACCTACGCGCCTGATATTTGGTATGTAGCTTCATTATGATGTGCGGATGCGCAAAGTGGTTGCGGATTTTTCATCCGACCCTCCGTCATGGATTATCTCCCCCTTTCGGACTCAGAATTTCACTATTTTTCCTCGTAAGTCGAAACACTTTTTTACATTAATACTTACGCGTCTCATATTTGGTATGTACATTAAATATGATGTGCGGATGCGCAAAGTTGTTTCGGATTTGTCACCCAACCCTCCACCATGGATTATCTCCCCCTTTCGGACTCAGAATTTCGCTATTTTTCCACTTAGCATTTGGGGAAATTGAGTATATTGCGATGGCGCGCCATCGACTTGGCTCTAGTTATTATAGATATTGTGATGGAACATCATTTTGTTGTGGTGGAACATACGTATGCTATAGTCGAACATCCTTATATTTCGCTGAAGTACTGCCATATACTGCTGAAGAACTGCCATATATTGTGATGGATATGTCTTATGGTGTGGTGGAACTGCCTTATATTGCGGTGGAACATCGTTATATTGTCATGGAACTGCCTGATATTGTGACTGACGAGCCTTATATAGTCCTGGAACAGCTTTACATTTGGGTGAAACATCATTATATTGCGATGAAACGTCATTATAATAGGGTGTTACATCCCTATATTGCGATGAAACATGCTTATAACATGGTGAAACATCCTTATATTGTGGTGAAACATGCTTATAGCATGGTGAAACATCCTTAACGTGTGATGGAACAACCTTATATTGTGATAGAACTGCCTTGTATTGTTATGGAACAATCTTATACTGTGGTGGAATATCCTTATATTGTGATGGAACAGCCTTATGCATTCGTGGAACATCCTTATAATGTGGTGAAACAACCTTATATTGTGATAGAACTGTATTATTATGTAATTTGACAATATTATACTGTCACGGAACATCATTATATTGTCTTATAATGTGGTAAAACGACCTTATAGTGTGGTAGAACAACCTTAAATAGTAATTGAACTGCCTTATATAATGATGGAACAATCTTATAATGTGGTGGAACATCTATATATTGTGATGGAACGGTCTTGTATAGTGGTGTAACATACGTATAGTGTGATGAAACTGTCTTATAGTGTGGTGGAACATCATACTATTGTAATGAGACTGCCTTATAATGTGGTGAAACACCAATTAAAAAATGATTTCCGGGGGGTGCACAACAACCTTACTTTTTGACTAGAGTAGTAGTGTGGTTCTAAAAATGTGGTTCTAAAATGTTATGATAATGGTAATAAATTAATGACTTTCAAAGTGTCATCATCAACAATGTGATTCCACATTACTTCAATGATATAATCATGTTGCATAACCCTGGACACATTGGTACAAACACCAACATTATTCCTCTATGTGACAGATTCGCCGAATTATGAGGGAAAGTATGCGACTGATTGACTCGGCTATCATAAAAAAGTAGTATTTATTGGTGGCCATATTGAATTTCGAGATTAATTGCTCAAGACGGTGATATAATAGTATGTAAATGGCATTATCATGTTCCTTGACCTTGAAAACATAGATATAGACACCAAAAAACATTCCACTATGTGACAGATTGGCCGAGTTATAAAGAAAAGTAGTTTTTAATGGCGGCCATTTTGAATTCCGACATGACTTTCCCAACACTGTGATCCATTAGTTGACAATGGTATCATATTGATCCTGAACACATAGGTATAGACACCAATATTATTCATTCATGTGAAAAATTGGCCGAAGTTATGAGGACAATTAATTTTTAATGGCGGCCATATGAATTTCAAGATTATCTCATTAACATTGCGATGCATTAGTATGTTTTTGGTGGATCATCGTGTTTCTCGACCCTAAAACATGGGTATAGACACCAAAAGTATTCCTCTATGTGACAAATTGACCGAGTTATGGGGGAGAGTAGCATTTAATGGCAGCCATTTTGAAAAATGGCCGCCATGCATTGGCACCGCAGAATCAAGACGAGCGCCTGTGAGAAATTGTATGGCGAGTGATAGGAGAATTGATTCCAAAAGAAACTAGAGTGGTCGATGGGACATCGCATATACCCGCACCGAGGGCTGGACAATAAAACGCCGACTGGGAAGTGTTAACGCTATTTTTAACGCAATTATCTCCCCTGTTCAGCAGCCAGGGGTCGTGGAATTTGTTTTGTTGCATTGTGCATATCGTTGGCTTACTATTAAACAACACACAGCATACAAAGGGTGTGTGTATAAAAACGAAGGAGGAGATAGCGTCACAAGCATTTTTAACGCTATTTTTTAACGCAATTATCTCCCCTGTTCAGCAGCCAGGGGTCGTGGACATTTTTCTTTGCGCATATCCTTGGCTTACTATTAAACAACACACAGCATACAAAGGGTGTGTGTATATAAACGAAGGAGGAGATAGCGTCACAAGCATTTTTATGATTTCGCCCATTTTCTGACAATTATCTCCCCTGCCGAGCCCTTGAGGGTGAAAACTATTTTTTTTTTGTTGGTGCATACACATGCGATCACCCTAAGGAGTAAGCATGTGAAGTTTCAAGCTTCTACTGCTATCGGTGTTGCCATGGTTGTCGTCACGGACGGACGGACGGAATGACGGACGGACGGACGGAGGCGATCGCAATATACCCGCTTTTATTCGAAAGTGCGGGTATAACAAATTTTCCCGGTTTGATTGTAAGCGGGGTTATAGGACAGCGCCTGGACTAGTTGTGAAATTTATGTTGATCTGTTGTTCGTGGCACTATATAAAACCGTCGAAAAAGAATTAGTCGCGGCAATTTTCAAGGTTCGTTGTTATATTGACCTGTCTTTTAGGTTTCGATAAAACGGGTGTATTCATGTGCACTGAAGATATCGAACTGTTATTTTCGAAATTTAAATGATGTTATATAGTGTCGCTTGTCCCGCTAGCATAAAAATACACAGATTGCTTCAAAGTAGAAATAATAAACACATGTGACCATTTTCATTTTATACACTACTACTACTATATACACCCTTGTGTAAACAGTAAACAGTGTGTATACATGAGTGGCCATCAATTTGTGTTTAATATAAACAAGTTCACAACTTTCCCGCAGTATTTCTCGTTTCAAGGGTGGCAGTATAATTATACGCAGATACTTGAAACGCGCATATACAATATTTATTATGTTTAATCCCGATTGACTTTACACGGGGCTCCCACAAGTTGCATTCCCGGACCTTGGATGTTGGAAAATGGGGAAATATATTTATTTCAATTCTGAGGCCATTTTAGTCACAGCCTTTTGGAGGAACGGACCTAGTATAGGCCTATAAATACACTAACTATACATTAGATATACCCAAAAACATCCATAAGTGACCACCATAAAACTTCAATAAATATGTATCATTTATTATGGATGATTTTAGGTATATTTAATGTATTTATAGGCCTAGAACCGTTCCTTCAACCTGTGATTTTAGTGAGATAATGTCATAAAATGGGCTTTGAATTGAAATACATAGGTTGTTCTATTTTTGTTTGTATTTTTCAACATCCAAGGTCCGGGAATGCAACATGTGTGAGCTCCGATAATGTAACAACGTCAACACGTTTGGACCTAACGACACCCGCGACGCTAGCTGGGAATTGATTATCTGCGACCTACATACGAGGGTTGTTCAAAAATAACATAGACATTTGCTTTCATTCGTTTGTTATTACACACGCGACGCTAGCTGGGAATTGATTATCTGCGACCTACATACGAGGGTTGTTAAAAAATAACATAGACATTTGCTCTCATTCGTTTGTTATTTGCATAAGATGAATGATAGTTACATGCCTGAAACCTATCCGTCTGCAGCAAACAAAGCAAGTTTGTGTCGCCTCATTACGCTTAAACTGACGAACGTTTTAATTACTATAGTAACGAATACCCGGAGCACGGTATGTTTTCACTCAAAAGTAATAAACTGTTACTTAATTAATTATCTAACCTGTGAACCAATACACGAGAAAATGCATCAAAGGTTGAAGTAAAGTTATAGTGACGTCATCACAGAAGTTGGCGTCATTCTGGCATTATAACCGGAAGTAAACAACATTTTCGGTTTGTAGCGCGAAGCAACTTCTTAAGTATGACAACCTCTCGACAGACGGAAGCTAGAGCAGACTTTACATTATGTTAGGATCTCGGGAAGACACCAACGACAACTTATACGATGATTCAGAAGACACCACACAAGACTTCTGTCAGAAGAACACTCGTTTTTAAGTTAAACAATATGGTTGCAGACGGGCAATAGTGACTTTAACCATGCATAACCTCACTTTACACAAACATATATTTTTACGGAAATTAAACGGATACCTAATTTTGTAAGCATTCCACACGTTTCCAACGTCAAAGGCGTCCGTTTTTCACAATATTACCTAATTCCTCACTACTGTGCATTGTCACTGTCCGTACAGGGGGAAAATACGCACATTTGTCTCAAAATATTAACAAACATCGATATTTATTCAAAGGAATTCAATATTCATTCGCACAATACATTTTCTGGTGTGCAATATTGATACTTTATAAAATATCGATATGATTCATAATTATTTCCATATCCGTATTTTATTTGAATAATTCAAATATTTTAAAGTCACCATTTCTCCGCTGTACTCACAGTGACGCGCGTGACTCCCTGCATAGTAGTCAGAAATTAGGTATCATTGTGTAAAAAACGGTCGCTTTTGATGTTGGTAACGTGTGGGATGATGACAAAATTAGATATTCGTTTAATTTCCGTAAAAACATATTTGTGCGTAATGTGAGATTATGCAGTGGTCGGGCCGGAATCCGAAAATCAACGTTGCCCGCGAACAACGTCGCTTACGTCGCCGACGTAGTGATACGCTGATGCCGTGCATCTGCTGAAGTGACCGTTTGTAAACTGATGCAACTTTTCATCCAGTAGACGGAATGCAGCCATTTCTGCTACATATATGGTGGAAACATATTAAAAAAATATACCTTTTATGATGTTCCGTTCAGTAATAAACGTCTGAGAGCAAAAGTCCAAGTTATTTTTTAACAACCCTCGTAAGTATATGTTTGGCAACTGATGGCACTCATACTAGACGAGATTTAGAGCGAGCAATGTATACTCGAATTTATGTTCATTTGGTGTTCCATCGAGGTAGGGTGGTTGTTTGGCATTGTAATTAGGAGCATACCAATCGGACCATAGGCATAGCCACCATACTCACGTTTTGTTGACACCTAAGTGTCCGCCGTGTGGCGCCGTGTGGGTGTCCTTGAATACTCTCGCGAACATATTTTCGTCAATAACCCGCTTGTCTCGTCTTTTGCACTTCTTGTAAAGAACGTCTCCATCCATCCGGTAATTTCGACAGTCTCTCCTGAAATTTCTTCTTTTCCATTCGCATTTGTCAAAACGTTTTGGATATATCTTGAAACATAAATAGTTTACGATTTCGTCTATGCGATCCATCTTGCCGTAGAGTTGAAATCCAAATAAATGTCTAAGTGTAGCCGAACGGCTTTTTTATACGACGGCTCTTCAAAGTGCGTGAGACATTACGCCGTTTGAGTCGGTGTCGCTTGATGTACCTTTGATCTACATCAAAAACTCCGAGCGCGCACGAGACAATGGCGGCACAATGGTGCCATTGCTGAACAATTTTGTACTTCTAATTATGATTTGTTTCCAAAAAGGCTGCCGAACAATAATGATTATATTATAGCTGCCAATTTATAATGGTTATTGTGTACACTAGTTACATAGTCTGATTAAAAAACACATATCAACAACATGATTTAGGACATTATATACGCGGGTATACATAACCAATATGTCGACTATTAGGTCCGATGAAGATGTTTGAAAATTGTGGACGGACGACGACGGACGACGACGACGACGACGGACGAAGAGCGGTAACAATAGCCTTCGGCTCAGGTGAGCTAAAAAGTGCAGATCCTGATGAAACGGCTCGTCACTAGCCAGGTGTGCTATTAAATTTTGATCCTCGTTGAGAAATTACCCACAGGGTCATATCTCAACGTTGAGAACTGACCAAGGGTCACTTTTCAAGTGACATTTTTCTGCCCATGGTCACTTTTCAGCTGATGTGATTTGATTTTTCCGTTATATTTCTGTCGTTGAAAATTGATAGCCGTGAAATTTTGACCCTATTTTTGGTATTACCAAAAAAGTCAGTTGAAAAGTGACCCGGGGTCAGAAAAAATGACATAAAAAATCAGTTAAAAAATGACCCTGGGTCAGTTCTCAATTTAATTGCCTCTCTTTTTATGTACTGACAGTTTGATTATGATTTGACTTGACGTTAATGGTTGTGGTGTGGAAAGTGGTATGTCATTACTGGGTGTTGTAGGTTCTGTGTCTGAGTGTTCAACTATTTTCCTTGACCGTCTATGCTTCTTAACGCGAATGTTTATGTTCTCACTTCTCTCCTTCTTCTCGCGCTCTGTTAGCTGATTCACCGGCGCGTAGTTTCGCTTTTGTCGTCTACGCTCTTGTTGTAAATATGTTTCACGTCCTTTTTCCATCTCTCTCTGTACGGTTTCTGGATCTCCGCTCTTGACAGTGGCATTTCTGAAACATATATTCATGGAATAGCTGAGATTTTTAGCATACTATTACATTTTATCAGGAAAGTAGCGGTGCATTAATCTGATATTCGATAGCATCAATGTTGCTGTGTCAGGCATTGTTGCTGATAGTGATACGTTGTATCAGCGACAATCCGGATTCAGAACTACATATACATTCGCTGACGTTTAATTCGTTGATATACATCACATGACGTCACCGAATAACGTCACAATTATAACACAACGTCATCAAGTTTGTGGTTGTCTCACATCGTGTTTCCAGGTTATGGGAAACAACCCCTGCATGCCTGTTTCGCATTGCTGGCTATATCCGGTGTTTGAGAACCAGCCACGATTACAGGGTGTGAAATGTGACGTTGTGTGCGCATGACTATGACTCATTGTGTTTACTCATTTTCGTGCGGCGGTTTTCTTTGCAGCCCTTTCACAATCGGTCTTTCACTTGTGAATCATTGATAAGTTAGCATTATAAAGTCAGAGTTTCAGGACTGAAATTATTATTGTGAATCGACAGTGTTACATACCTGCAGTTATTCATCTTCTACATCATTGTACATAGGAACTACTTTTTGCCAATTAATAGTTGCGGATTTATATACCACACTACGTGTTATTAATATTTGGTTGACAAGACTTTAGTGCTCGTCTTCATTTTGTGGAGGGAAGTGAACAGTTTATACCAATTGCATTTTTGTTTGTGTCGGGAAAACAGATAATAAACTATCAAGATGGTGGAAGGAGGAATGAAATGCATCAAACAGTTGCTGTTTGGTTTTAATTTAATATTTGTGGTAAGTGTCATAATCACATTTGAAAGTTATTCACTATTAAGTTAGTGTCCGCTAACCGACAGCCAACTCGCCAATTCCCCAATGTTAAATTTGGCCGTTTTCAATGTCGATTTTTGATCAATATTGGACGATTTAGTTAATATTATGTTAGTTGCGAAAATATTATGTTAGTTGCGAAAAGTAGGCCTAACTCTTGCCATCAACACCCTTACCGTCCGTAAGCGGGTGTCAGAGGTTCCGTCAACTGGAGGTTTCGTCAACTGAGAGGTTTCGTCAACTATGCGTCCGGTTCGTCAATTAGGGACGCCCCGTGCAGGCACCGGGGCGCGGGGCGGGATCAACTGATCCTGAGAATAGTGCTGCAGTAGCCATTGCTTGTCGTAAAAGGCGACTAAATTGGCTTAACGATTGGGTTCATACTTTCCGGAACCCACTATACCGGATTTGGCCCTCATGTACATTTTTGGCTTTCTTGTATGTGAGAGTTGAGTCCGGCTATGCCCCATATATAAAAGTAAGATTAGCGCTAATCCTATTACTTTTAGGGGATGGGATAAATGATGCTGGTGTGGCGAGGGCCTGGCACCAGATCAGGTTGTTCTAATTTCAGGACTGAATATATATTTTGATTGTAAATATTGAGTTCTGAAGTTGGGATTTACCCCCCTCGGACAGGTGGATACGGGACACGACCCCGTTGGCCCGTCTGCGTGTAGACTCCCTGAGGCTTGTACCTCTATGTCAGAAAAGCGGACGTTAAACCCTATTCACTCACTCACTCACTTGTCAATTAGGCAATTTAGAGTAAAACTCGCTAATGACCGGCACGTGCCATACAATTGATCACATAATTGATGGTCATTAAAGTGGATAATAATGAGATATTTGTTGATATTTCAAAGTATGTTTAGTTGTATATGGGCATTTATTTAAAGGTAGATATTTTAATAACATTTTAAATATCTTTAGGTGTATATTTTGTGTATTTGTATATTAATTTGTATAATCACCCGCTTATTCAGCATTTGTGAGCCATGAACAGATACACAATCTGTTGAATAGAAGACATACGTTAGCATAATTTTGGCATGTTGGGCATATTTTTGGAAATTCATACTATTTACATGTAGATGTAATGTAATAAGTTATAAAAACTATATTTTATTTATGGAAAGTCCATAAATCATGAAATACAGTTACACTATAATATTAATATATAATGAAAACATACCAGTATCACATTTCCTATGGTGCCACCGACTGCAGCCGTCGCAGCATATAGCATGCATACAGGCAGTAACCACACCAGAACACAAGACGCAGTACGACTTATCATCCATGATGAATTGTAGTGAGGAAGTTACAAATTGCCCACCCATTTATATGTTTCAGCGCTTGTGCAGTTGACATGGATCAGGCAAAAAGCCGTCAATTGACAATTAGCTTGAGTGAATCATAAATAATCATCACGAATTAACTATTTGAATCATGATTAATCATCACGAATTAACTGATCGGTCATTTGACGGTAATAATTACTAAACGCTCAAAGGTCAACTACTTGGTGAAAATGCGAAATTCAATTAGCCGAGGTGTGATCAATACCATTCAACTATAATCGCCTAATTGACGAACCGGTAACCAGTTGACGGAACCACTCGACTTTTCACTCTATTTTGCCTAATTGACGGAACCTCCTGAATTCCCGTCCGTAAGCAGCGTACGTAGTAGCCCGCGTTACATAAACAAGGGACCAAGTCAGTGGCAGGTAGACATAGCACTGTAATATTGGTCACACAGTTTCAATATTCAAACAAGTCTGTGAACACATCTACAGTACATATGTTTATTCAACTGAACAATATGGGAAATGTGATCGAAGTTGGTATGATCATGGATGTTCGGCGAACATCATTTATTGCGCAATTTCCGTCAGTTGTAAGGTAGATTGGTTATTATCTACACTGTTTACGAAGCAGTATATGGCGCATTTTCACGGTCTTTTATAAATCATTTAGCAACATGCTTTCCTCCTCGCCGTTTACTGGCCGTTTTAACATGCTCCCAAGCAGCCGATTGTACACGGTGTGTGAACTTGATTATCGGGACCGAGCGCTTGTGTTGAAAAGAGGCAAAGCGTACAGAATAAAGGAATTATTCAATTAACACGGAATTAACAGTATCTTCGAAGTAATAAATGTAATAATTGCTATCATTTGATCAGTACCATATAGTATTAATTAATTACTTTCACTGTAATTTTGAAGTGTTAGCTTAACGAAAAGTAAATATCGCTGAAAATTCTTAGTGTCTCAATTGGGTCTCTTGTATTTTGATTGGCCTTTTAATTACCCCTTTTCTGGCCCCATTGTCAGCAGTTACCTGCTTCATATCGGTATTTTTTAAAATAAAAACAGTATATTTTCACTAACCCATAGTGGGTTACACATATCCAGTACAAAAAGGGTCGTGAATGGAGAAAAAAAATCGAGAAAAAAAAAAGTTTCGCCTACCCTATACCTACCCTATTTTTTTTCTAGGTGTTAGTGGAAACAAACAAATAATTTTGTTTGCCTTAGTGGAAACGAACAATTTTTTTGTTTACGCCTAATGAAAAATAGAAGTTGCACTATATAAAGACATAGCATGTTGTTAGTCTAAGCAGGGATTCCGCTGGCGATCCCACTTTCGCAATTGGCGATAAAAATAAAGAGTTGGCGATAAAAAATTATAATTTTCTTCTTTTTTTTTTTTGAAGTGGAGATTTTTTTGTTTTCTCCAGCGGAATCCCTGTCTACGTGGCTGGTAGCCTATTCAATATGTAAAAGTATATTTTATATGAGTATATAATTAAGGTATTAACCTTTCTAAACTTCGGACCCAGCTTAATCAAATGGATTGAAATATTTTATCATAATATATCTGGTTGTGTAACAAATAATGGCTATCTTTCAGATGTCCATTATCTCCTTATTTATTCATAACGCAATAGAAATACTCTCGCACAGTGTCAGAAAAAATCAATTAATAACAGGAATAACTATAAATAGTGAAGAAATAAAAAATACTATGTTCGCGGATGATGCTACATTTTGCATGGATGGGTCTAGACAATCTCTCGAAATATTAATTAGTACAATAGATAATTTTGGAAACATTTCAGGTTTACGTTTAAACTATTCTAAGTTAATATTGTTTAGAACAGGTTTGACGAAGAACTCTACAACTACGTACTGTGATGATAAACCATTTTCATGGACTGCAGATGTGGCCACTATAGGGATATATTTTTGTAATGATAAAAATAAAGTGCATAGTTTAAACATAGATCCTAAAATAAAGGAATTTCAGCAATGTTTAGGCAAATGGAAAAAAAGAAAGCTCACCATACTAGTTAAAATAACTGTCATTAAAAGTTTTGCATTTCCAAAATTAATATTCCCTTCAACATTTCTAGACAATCCGGAGCAGGAGACTTTAAAGCAAATTATACGCATTATGTTTGATTTTCTCTGGGATTCAAAGCCTGATAAAATTAGTAGAAAAATTATTGTTAAAACGTTCAAAGAAGGCGGGCTTAAAATGATAGAATTAGAATCGTTTATTGATGCACTAAAGGCTACATGGGTCAAACGACTTGCAGAAACTGAAAATCACGGAAAATGGAAAGTACTATATTTAAATTATTTGAAGCCTTTTGGTGGTGTACATATATTTGAAGGAAATGTAAACCAAACAGACGTAAAATAAAACATTTGATAAAAAATAATTTTTTGACAGATGTTCTTAAATCATGGTGCAAGCTAAACTTCTGCGATAATCCAGAAACAATATGAAAGCAAATTTTATGGAATAATTTGAAAATAAAAGGTAATGGAAGAATGTTTTACTACAAGGAATGGGCTAATAAGGGGATTAAATATATAGAACAACTATACGATTATAGAACTACATCATTCTTCAATTTTACAAAAATAAAAGAACTATTTGATGTTAGTAATAACGATTAACTAAAATTCTTCAAACTGATTTCGTGCATTCCTGAAGACTGGAGAACACGAATTAAAAATGAAAGAATAAACACGATTAATACAAAGATACTATTAATAGAACAAATAAAAATAAAAACCACGACCAAATGTAATAAGAAGCTATATAACATGTTTCTTAATCAACAGAAACCGGCTATGCATAAAGCCAAGACAAGATGGGATGACGAATTCGCGGATAAAAATATAAATTGGAAGATAGTCTACACAAATCATTTTACAAACACTATAAGTTCTAAACTTAGGAATTTTCAGTACAAATTTTTTATGAGAATTGTTGCTACAAACGATTATTTACTTAAGTGTAACATTGTCAGCTCCAATTTGTGTGATTTTTGCGCCATGGCTCCAGAAACAAATAAGCACCTTTTTTGGGAATGCACTATAAGCCAACATTTTTGGTCACAGCTGAATACATTTTTAAACAATAATAATATTGTATGTAATTTTTATTGGCACACTGTTTGCTTCGGGCAATATGAGCAAGACAACAAGTTTTTCAACTTTTGTATCATACTAGGAAAATACTTTATATATACATGTAAATTACGAAACACGGAACCTAAATTTCCAAAGTTTATGTCTTACCTAAAGGCAACACAAAATATTGAAAAAGAAATTGCAATGAATAGAAATAAGCTTATAGTTCATGAACGAAAATGGAATGTTATCCAATTAGACTAACACTCATTTAGAGATACACGAACCTTCTGATTATACATACACATATTACAGTTAGGTATAACAGCATATACCGTAATAGTATTGTATCGTGATGTGTTGCTCAGTTATTATTCACTAAACCTATTTCACCATATCTCATTTTCAACTCTATTCTCTCATCTAAATAACATTCTTAAATAAATCCAACCTAACCATGTATGAACAATAATCTATAATTATTTACAATACATGTACTCATAGTTGATTGTAAACAAGGAGTGTAACCTATAAATTCATGTTGTTAAACTGCTTGTAACTCATTTATTGTTTGTATATGACTATGTATGGAAATAAAAAACTTAAAACTGAATATGTAAAAGTTGAGATGGTGTCATTTTGCTGGAAAGGCAAAATTTAATTTTCTAATTATTCTTCAATGGTAAAATTTGTTTCAGAATTATTAGTTTGTATTACTTTTATAATACATGTACCAATATTTTTGGAAAATATATATGTCACAATTAACGGGCCGCACGATTCACCCAAATCCTCCCCAAATCCTCATTTTCCCCCCAAATCCTCATGTAATGAATAAGTTATCCAATTAATATGTCTCAAAACATTTTAATATCGTTCTTAAGAAGTTATTGAACCCGATTTGAATACGTTTTTATGGTAAAAAGAGTCTTATTTCGATGTTTTAATTTAACTTAGGCATTCTAGCAGCCAAGGGAGATCATCCAAAATAAGTTCTGAGATAAATGCAAGGGAGATAAATGTTGTTTGACCCATTTTGGTCAATTGAAACATGCAAGTTATTTACCATTCCAAATGTGTATAATACTATTCATCTGTTTTTTATCTGAAAATAGTATTATTCAATGATTAGTAACAATTTAAGCTGGTATTTACATCACAAAGTGAGTAATTAAGAGGATTTGGGGATGATTTGCTGCATATCGGGCCCGTACTGCATAGACACTTGACATTTACGGACGTGGTCATATTTTCAAGCTATATGTGCTGAATTTGATTGATTGATTGAGATAAAAAAACAGATGAATAAACATTTGGAATGGTAAATAACTTGCATGTTTCAATTGACCAAAATGGGTCAAACAACATTTATCTCCCTTGCATTTATCTCATAATTTATTTTGGATGATCTCCCTTGGTAACTTATTCATTACATGAGGATTTGGGGGAAAATGAGGATTTGGGTGAATCGTGCGCCTGCAATTAACTGCTTTTACCTTTGACCCTTGTAAGCAATTTTGGTGATGGTGGAAATCGTGTAACATGACGAAGCCAGGTACACCCTAGTCGAGAACATCACCGACCCAATCAAGTTGGGTCGTGATAGCTTCTATTTGTTTAGTGGAATTTTATATTTTTCAATAAAACTGAATATATACTGTCATTTCGGCTAATTCTGCATATCGGCTAATGCACAATTCAAGTCTAAAGTTAGCCTTGCGTACGTCGTAATAAAATGTGTAGATTTTGGAATAAACAAGCTGATTAATTGCTACACTGTGGCACATTTTTATCACATTCCGATAGTTTGGTAAAAAGATATTCCGAATATAGTCAAAATGTGTAAAATTATTTGACCCTGTTGATGGAAAAGCTGTCTTATTTACTAAATTAAATGTTCAACTAAGAAACTAACCTGTCGTGATTTCACTGCATACAGTGTACATGTAGTTCAAGTTTAATACCAATTTTGCTATGCTGATTCAGTATGCGGTTCGACATTTTGTTTACACTACCAGATGCGCAGCATTAGCAGAAAAAAAATGTGACATTGCAAACCCACAGGTGATATCATACATCACACAATTTACAACACTTACTGACGTCAGAACTGCGTTGAACATTCAGTAAATTTTGACTGAATAATTATGGTGATGTTAATGACAGTTAAATTTGAATGGAAAGCCTTAAGTGCGCAGAATTAGCCGACACCATTGTACAGCATTTAACTGTATAAACACTTTGTCGAGCCCGCTTGCGGGTGTCCGTCCGTTCGAAATCTGCGTTAAAGTTATTAAATACCTTATATCTCTGCAGTCCTTAGTCACATTGACTTGAAACTTCATATGCTTATTAGTCATCATCCATATATTCATGCTCTATCCCACTCATGCGGCCCCTGTGGTCAAGGTCAAATGACTTAGAAGTTTGCTTTTAATTTTTGTCAAAATTTGCGTTAAAGATTTCAAATACTTACTATCTCTGTAACCATAAGTCGGATTTGCTTGAAACTTTGTATGCTTATTGGTCATCATCCATATATTCATTCTGTGTCCCACTCATGCGGCCCCTGTGCCCCTACATGTATGTCAAGGTCAAATGACTTAAAAGTTTGCGTTAAAGTTTTCACATATCTACTATCTCTGTAACCGTAAGTCACATTTGCTTGAAACTTCGTATGCTTATTGGGCATCATCCATATAATCATTCTGTGTCCCACTCATGCGGCCCCTGTTCCCCAAGGTCAAGGCCAAATGACTTAGAAGTTTGCGTTATTATAAAATCTGCGTTAAAGTTTTTACATATCTTATATCTACACAATTGTGACTCCAATTTACTTCCAACTTCAAATGCTTTTCATCGTCCATATTTTCATTCCATAGCCTGCCCAGGTGGTCCACATGCCGAAGGTCAAGGTCAAATGACTTTGAAATTTGTGTTAAAGTTTTTACATACCTTATATCTCCACAACACTTACTCCAATTTTCTTCCAGCATCCAATACTTCTTATTCATCATCCATATTTTCATTCTATAGCCTGTCCATGTGCAGGCCTTGACAAATCCACTCGTCCGCTCGTATTTACGAGTAACTTTTCAGCCTGGGCGAGTGAAAATTGAAAGCCGCTCATCCAGTCGGGCGAGTGGAAATTTGAAGATCACCACTGAGAAAATGCAAATGCGAAGTTTTGCGAAGCGAAATACTAAATTCCAATAAAATATTCAACTGATTACCGAGCGTGGTAAAGGGAGACTACCTACTACACTCGCCTTTCTGCGTTGCCAAGATACACATATACAATGTAGACTGTGTCCGACTTATTCCCATTCATGGCTGCAACTACTGAATTTAATACGTGCATTCTACAACCAGTCACCGTGACTTAGCATCCTGTTTAACTGTCGTCTGCTCTGTGTTTACAAACAAAACAAGATGTCGGACATACGCCGGTTTTTGCAGGGCGGCGGAGATATTGATAGATCCAATGAACAACTCGAAAAGGCGAAATTAATCACGGTTATCTGGCGAATTATATCTAAAACTTGGCAATCTTATTATTCCTGCAATACACAACGCTACGCTAAGCCGTTTACAATGAGATGCAAACTGCAGTGTACCCCTCCCACCACGGCACCATTGTTTCACGCTGTGTAGCAACAGTTACACAAATGACATAAATTACATAATTTATTTGTTGAAGCCGCGCACCGAAAGCTGGAAATATAGATCTACACGGGCACATTGACTGGAAATATTGTTATCACAAAATATTATCACAAACTGTACATACAAAAATGTATGTTTTGTTATTTGACCAAAAGTTTGGACGAGTAGAAGTCCAGTCTGGACGAGTAGATTTTTAGGTTCTCTCGTCCAGTGGGACGAGTCAGAAAATAAAAAATTGTCGAGGCCTGCATGTGGTCCACATGCCCAAGGTGAAGGTCAAATGACTTTGAAATTTCTGTTAAAGTTTTTACTTAATTACCTTATATCTCCACCACACTTACTGATTTACTTCAAACTTCAAATAATTATTTATTATCATCCATATTTTCATTCTATAGCCCACCCATGCGGCCCACATGCCTAAGATCAAGGTCAAATGACTTTCAAATTTGTGTTAAAGCTTTTACATACCTTATATCTCCACAACCCTTAATGAGAGACATTAGTCAGTTGTCTCCCTTGAATACTCTTCAAAACTGGATTGGTCCTAGAAATTGGTTTCCTCTGTTTTTATCCTTGATTTCTTTGCACGGCATGGTGATCTATGATCTGTAATATCTTGGTCAGATATTATCAGATTGGAAAGCCATCCCACATATGTGTTCTTTGAACTTACTTATGCAAAATTATGTTTTGAGTAATCATTTCAATTAACACATTCATGATAAATCCAAACAGAATTACTGCACTCTCTCATTGTGAAACAGCGATAAAGGCAGAGGAATCCAAATATAAGGACCAACTCACTATGTGGTTATCCTTGGTCTTTATCTGATAAGGGAGGTAATATAAATACTACTAATGTCCCTCATTCAAACTTCAAATAAATACACGCCGAGACCATCAAATACCTCGGCGGGCTCGACATGCGGGCCGTGGCCATCTGTTTTGTTTTTGGATTGAACCCTAGGCCTAGTTTACACAAGCATTATATTGTTGATTTCAATACAATTTGTTACCAAAACAAAATGTTTATTTTTCACAGATATTCATGAATTTTGTCAATAAAAATGATTTTTTTTTATTTCTATAAACAATAAAAGCTCAAAATATTTCATAACTACATGTACTATTTACATGCATATTGAAATAAACTACAAGTTATTTAATGAAAAAAATTGCAAATCACTGTTTTTGAAAAAGCCACTTTACAAGAGTAAGCCATCGTGACTACATGTATATCAAGACAGTCATGAAGTCACGACTAGGTACACCCACCCACTCTATTGTGTATTAACGCAATTTGTGACGACTGTTCTAAGTTTTTCATTGTACATGTACCGGTATAAATGGCAAATTTTGTGAAAATACCTTGGTACACTGTTCGACCATAACAAAATGGGCACCTCCTGCGAATTGGTATCTTTTTTTTTTAATCAATATTTATATATACAGCAGATTCTTGTACAGAGCCCTCGGCTGTCGTGTTATCCATTGCAGATTGCAGCTATCGCCTTGATTGCAACAGGAGCCTATATACAAATTGAGCTGAAGGACTATTTTGAACTTATAGAGGGCTCATTCAGTTCGGCGGCTGCGTTGCTGATAGTGGTGGGCGTCATCATTTTCTTCATAGCCACATTCGGCTGCTGTGGGGCGTACAAGGAGAACCACAAGTGTATGCTGATTGTAAGTCACAGTGCCTGAACGTGTACTACTTCCTTTCCAGTAGCTTCAGACGGGCTGAATATAGTATTGCTGTAAGGACTCTAGATTCAATGACCTGGCCTGCGCGAGAATCAAGCCACATCCAATGGCATCATGGAATGATCTTGTCGAGAACATCACCGACCCAATCAAGTTGGGTCGTGATAGCTGCTATTTGTTTATTGGCATTTTATATTTTTCAATTAAACTGAATATATACAGCATCTAACTGCATAAACACTTGGATTGAACCCTAGTTTACATTTACAAACATACACCAGCATTATATTGTTGATTTCAATACAATTATCACACCATGTATGTTGTATTAATGTTGCATCCTAGCAAGTGTGACGGTGGATATTGTTAACGGAGGAAATAATGTTGACAAAGGCCACGTCAAGGTTGACAATATTTAATTAGTTAATAAAGTTAATAAAGTATATAATGAATGATATGTTATATTGCAATGGCAGTTTATACAGTGGAAATGCACAAGGTATCTAATGAAATATTATATTGCAATGCCAGTTTATACTTTCAGGCAACCCATTTAATGTAATTAATCATTTACACTCGCATAAGTAGACTAGAACACAACGATGGTGTACAAGCTGTATGTATAACAGAACAAACTCATTAGTGCATGTACCTGTTACATGTATATTTTACATGTGGAGGACAATGTTAGTAGTCTACTCACTGAATTTGAAATCTGGGAGTATAGTAATATTGAGTTACAAACTTATCTGGATTGACAAAAAATAACAAAACTTCTATATTTGTACCTGAAATAAATGAAGAAAATATTTGGAAGCATCAAAAGTAATAAAATGGCCAACTTTTGTGCTGGTTATATACTTTTTTCAGCATTTTCATTGTGTAACGTCGCTGTAATTTAGTAACGATGTCTGTTGCAGTTTGCTGTGCTGCTGGGTCTTATCTTTGTCCTCGAGCTTTCTGCTGGAATTGCTGGCTTCGTTCTCAAAGGAAAGGTAAGAAATTACCGGCTAACCACAGGGCAGGTGCATCGTACAAAACCACATGTGTTAATATTACACAGATTATCAATGCTTCTGAACATCTATTGGTAATGCCAACTCGCAATCGAGCAATTTGATTGTATGAGCCTGAGCTGTTGCATGGTTCAGTCAATCAAGCTGCTAGATGTCAGGCACAATATTCAAGTATTTTGAAATAAAGATATTTTTAAGATTAGCGCCTACGGTATTGTACATGACATGTACATGTAGCACAAAGCACTCTCGGTCGGCTATACTAACCATTTCAAATTTGTGCTTTTGTTGTTCCTTGTGCATGTTGTGTGGTAATGTAGTCTGGCAAACTAGCAAATATTCCATGAAGTGTTTCTCTCCAGATAAAGGTCATGTGGTTCTGATAACATTGCCATGATCGGGAGACAGTCACTTTTGTAAAGTATTGATCCTGATCTGTCAGATTATGCAATCCACTGTATTTATACTATGATCTAGAAATATTTGCTGGCAGCACATTGAGTACTTGACTGGCACCAGAATCAGTACTTGACTGGCACCAGAATTAGTACTTGACATGCACCTGAATTATTTAATTAGTACTTGACATGCACCTGAATTATTACATGACTGGCTCCAGATTCAGTACTTGACTGGCACCTGAATTAGTACTTGACTGGCACCAGAATCAGTACTTGACTGACACCTGAATTAGTACTTGACTGGCAGTAGAATCATTACTTGACTGACACCTGAATTAGTACTTGACTGGCACATGAATTAGTACTTGACTGACACCAGATTCAGTACTTGACTGGCCCCTGAATTAGTACTTGACTGACACCATATTCAGTACTTGACTGACACCTGAATTAGTACTCGACTGGCACCTGAATTAGTACTTGACTGGCGCCAGAATCAGTACTTGGATTCAGTACTTGACTGACACCTAAATTAGTACTTGACTGGCACTTGTATTAGTACTTGACTGACACCTGAATTGGTACTTGACTGGAACCAGATTCAGTACTTGACTGACACCTGAATTAGTACTTGACTGGCACATGAATTAGTACTTAGCTGACACCAGATTCAGTACTTGACTGACACCTGAATTAGTACTTGACTGGCACATGAATTAGTACTTAGCTGACACCAGATTCAGTACTTGACTTGACACCTGAATTAGTACTTGATTGGCACCAGAATCATTACTTGACTGAAACCTGAATTGGTACTTGACTGGCACATTAATTAGTACTTGACTGACACCATATTCAGTACTTGACTGACACCTGAATTGGTACTTGACTGGAACCAGATTCAGTACTTGACTGACACCTGAATTAGTACTTGACTGGCACATGAATTAGTACTTAGCTGACACCAGATTCAGTACTTGACTGACACCTGAATTAGTACTTGACTGGCACATGAATTAGTACTTAGCTGACACCAGATTCAGTACTTGACTTGACACCTGAATTAGTACTTGATTGGCACCAGAATCATTACTTGACTGAAACCTGAATTGGTACTTGACTGGCACATTAATTAGTACTTGACTGACACCATATTCAGTACTTGACTGACACCTGAATTAGTACTCGACTGGCACCTGAATTAGTACTTGTCTGGTGCCAGAACCATGACACATGAATTAGTACTTGACTGACACCTGAATTGGTACTTGACTGGAACCAGATTCAGTACTTGACTGACACCTGAATTAGTACTTGACTGGCACCTGAATTAGTACTTGTCTGGTGCCAGAACCATGACACATGAATTAGTACTTGACTGACACCAGATTCAGTACACCTGAATTAGTACTTGACTGGCACCTGAATTGGCACATGAATTGGTACTTGACTGACACCTGAATTGGTACTTGACTGGCACCAGATTCAGTAATTGACTGACACCTGAATTAGTACTCGATTGACACATGAATTAGTACTTGACTGGAACCTGATTCAGTGCTTGAGTGACACCTGCATTAGTACTTTACTGACACCTGAAGTAGTATTTGACTGGCACCTGCATTGGTACTTTACTGGCACCTGAATCAGTACTTGACTGGCACCTGAATCAGTACTTGACTGGCACCGGAATTAGTACTTGACTGACACCAGAATCAGTAAGTGACAGTCACCTGAATTAGTATTTGACTGACACCAGATTCAGTACTTGAATGAAACCTGAATTAGTTCTTGACTGACTTGACCACCGAATTGTCAGTACTTGAATGAAATCTGAATTGGTACTTGACTGGCACATGAATCAGTACTTGACTGGCACCGGAATTAGTACTTGACTGACACCGGAATTAGTACTTGACTGACACCAGAATCAGTAAGTGACAGTCACCTGAATTAGTATTTGACTGACACCAGATTCAGTACTTGAATGAAACCTGAATTAGTACTTGAACCTGACAGTGACAGTCACCTGAATTAGTATTTGACTGACACCAGATTCAGTACTTGAATGAAACCTGAATTAGTACCTTGAATCTGTAATTGACAGTCACCTGAATTCAGTACTTGACGAACCCCTGAATTTGTTCTTTGACTGGCCACATGATTAGTACTTTTATGACACCTGGAATTAGTTAATTGAACTGGCCACCAGATTCAGCTATTGACCCGACACCTAACAATTAAATTAATTACTTGACTGACAAAACCAAATTCAGTAAAGTGACAGTCACCCTGAATTAGTACTTGACTGGACTTAGAATCATAAGTGACAGGTCACCTGAATTAGTTACTTGAGTGGCTTGGACCAGATTCAGTACTTGACGACACCTGACACATGAATTATTACTTGACTGAGCACCAGAATCAGTATGTGACAGTCACCTGAGAATTAGTACTTGACTGATACTTTAGGATTCAGTAAGTTGACTGTCACCTGAAGTTAGTACTTGACTGGCACCAGATTCTTGTACCTGACCGGAACACCTGACTAATGATTAAATTACTTGACTGACCACCAGAATCCAGTTAAGTGACAGTCACCTTGAATTAGTTACTTGACTGACACCAGATTCAGTAATTGTCAGTCAAGTGAAATTTAGTCTTGACTGGCTTTCAGATCGTTACTTGACAGAACATGACACATGATTATTACTTGATGGACTTACTTGACGATTCACCTGTAATTAGTGAAATGGCAACATGAATTAGTACTTGACTGACACCTGATTGGTACTTGACTGACACCAGATTCAGTACTTGGACCGACACCTGAATTAGACTTGAATGGCACATTGAATTAGTACTTGAACTGACTGACACCTGAATTAAGGTACTTGACTGAACACCTGATTAAGGTTCTTGACTGCACCAAGATTCAGTTACTTGACCGGACCACCTTAATTTAGTAACTTTGTCACATTAATTTATTCTTACGGGACACCTTAAAGGTTAAACTTGGACCGACACCTGATTCAGTAACTTGACCGAACACCTGAATTAGTACTTGACTGACACCTGAATTAGTACATTGACTGACCGCACCAGAATTAGTACTTGACTGGCACATCCTTGACTTTAGTTACTTGACTGACACCAGATTCCAGTACATTGACTTGACACCTTGAATTAGTACTTGACCTGCACACCTGAAGTAGTACTTGGACTGAACACCTGATTGGGTACTGGACTGACACCTAGATTTCAACCAGAATTAGTACTCTGACTGGCACAATGACAGCAGGTACTTGAACTTGACCACCAGAATTGGTACATGACCTAGAACACCAGATTCAGTACTTGACCTGGACAACCTGAAGTTAGTACCCTTTGGGAAACTGAAGCACATAATTAGTAACTTGGCCTGACCTCCAGATTAAGTACATTACTGACACCTTAATTCAGTACTTGACTGGCCACATGAGTATACTTGCACTGAACACCTTAATTGGTACTTGACTGGACACAGATTCAAAGTACTTGACCGACACCCTTAAAATTATACTTGAATGCACATTAATTAGTACTTTGACTACACCATATTCATACTTGACCTGACACTGAATTAGTACTAATTGGACTTGGCACAGATTCAAGTACTTGACCGACACCTGAATTAGTACTTGACTGGCACATGAAGTAGTACTTGACTGACACCTGAATTGGTACTTGACTGACACCAGATTCAGTACTTGACCGACACCTGAATTAGTACTTGACTGGCACATTAATTAGTACTTGACTGACACCATATTCAGTACTTGACTGACACCTGAATTAGTACTTGACTGGCACATGAGTCAGTTACTTGACTGACACACATTGTATTGTACTTGAATTCTTGAACACAGATTGAACTTAGTACTTGACCGACACCTGAATTAGTACTTTGACTGGCACATATTACTGTACTTGAACTGACTCACCAGATTCAGTACTTGACCTGTTAACTTCTGGATTAAGATTACTTGACTGGCACCAGATTCAGTACTTGACCGACACCTGAATTAGTACTCGACTGGCACATGCATTAGTACTTGAATGGCACCTGAATCGGTACTTGCCTGACACCTGAATTGGCACTTGACTGACACCAGATTCAGTACTTGACTGGCACCTGAATTAGTACTTGACTGGCACCAGAATCAGTACTTGACTGGCACCTGAATTAGTACTTGACTCGCACCAGAATCGGTACTTGATTGACAGCATAATGTCAGCTTGACTGTAATGTATGCCACTCATACCTGTTTACTGTCAGCATACAATGTACATCTCTATTTAAATTTGTAATGGAAACACCCATGCTATGTATTGCGTTTAGCACCATTCCACTATATCCCAATGCATTACATTAGCCCCATGTGACATCGTGTAAAAGTTTGTTTGACATCATTGATTTCCATGACATTGTCAATAATGTTGCGCTTTTGACCAGCAACGTCACTGTTCCATGAATTGCGTCAAAATGTCACAAAACAATGTTTAATTTTCACACCATATTTGGCTATTTACATTTTTGAAACTATCCGAAAATGGAATGTTTGCACTTTAAACCGACCAAATGTTTTTCATATCACGGTAAACACAATGGCCGATTGTTTATTTGTTAAATTTAAGACCTGTGTGTGTGTGTGTGTTGTAGGTGAAGTCGATGGCGGAGGACTACATGAAGGACACGATGAAGCACAACAACAAGGTCTGGGACGAGGTGCAGGAAGATGTGAGTTACCCCCCCCCCTTTATTCTCAATATTCACGCCAGTTTTAACTCTGCATGCTGGCAAATGTGTGGACTGTAAACAGCTCTAAAATAGCAGACGACGATTCATTATCATGATTATATTTTCTTTTATTTCTCTGTGTAAGTTAGTATCCTGAATATGTCTTGGTGTTCCATTATAATGGAGGCCTCCGCACTCGCTGGTTTAACCCTTTCACCCCTACATAACATTAAACTGGTACATCTATATTCTTGGTCATGTCGGAGCACATTTAATCCAATCAAAGTGCCTAATTGTGTGTATCAATTTGGAGCTCAGAAAAGTTTAAAGCTTCTGCGTAATTACACACCTTGTATTCCATCGCCTAGTATGCTGCATTTACATGTATATACGTTGTAGTTTTCACGCGTAACATTTACAAGGCTTCAGGGTACCTACATTGTGTTATCCCTGCAACCACAAGACTGATTGGAATCACTTGAAACTTCATAAATACAAACTGACTGGAAAGTCATACACAATTTATTGTCGAGTAATGGACAAAAATAACATTTCACATGCCAATAGTGGATACACATAAAATTTGTAATTTTGTTCTCATTTTTTATGCCCCACAACAATATTGGAGGGACATTTAGTCCGTCCCGTCCCATTCATCCGTCACAAGTCTTGTCATTTGTTTTTTGATTTTGACGCCGGTCATGGATTGTCTCGCATTTTGGGGTTTAGAATTACATAGAGGATATTCCATCGTGTGTTTTGAATAGCGGGAAATAATACACGTGTGCGTCGGCTTCCGCGTAAGCAAAGAGTGAGCATAGCGAACGAGTGGCTTGCACGGAAGCCGATGGACACGATTGTATTATTTCCGTTATTCAAACTTGTACAATGGAATATCCTATTTATTACACTTAACGGCGGATATATATGAATATTTTTGAGACTGTAAGCAAAAGAATTGTGCTGTGCATATGAATAGTTACACACTGACGTGTTTCCCGCGTTTTGAAGTCGCGTGTCAATGTGACGTCCTGTAAACTTTTTGAAATCCAAATTACGCAACTGTTTCTATGAACTAGATATATTTGAATGCATGTTTGGAATGTGTTCAATCACATTAATATCGAGACTCTCCAAAGTCTCTTCACGGTGTATTATGTGTAAGGAGTTGATTACAGGTTTTCTCTCACAGCGAAACCCATGCAAATAACTCGCAAGAGTGTAATAACAGAGTTTTGCCTTCTTTTACTATCAAACCGGTAGGTGGGGATCCATGCTCTCTGGGCACATTTTCTAGTTTTTACTGCGTTTCAACCTGAGGCATGGTATGTTAAATTGGGGCAGTAAATATTGTACAAATATTGTACAATTGATACACTATTCATACCCATCCCTAAATTGTTTGTCCCATTTACAATTAACAGTTGTTAACAATTAACAGTTGCTTGTCCCTTTGATATAACACTTAAAGGCACAATATGTTATAGTGCTGTATTGCTTCATACGCGACATCACAACCCTTGCTTTCTTCAAAATTAATATTCCCCACGAGTGTTCTAGCTCTGGCATTCTGTAAATATTCGCCATGAGTGTTCTCGCTCACAGTTTAAAGTAACATACCAAGGCCTATAAATACATTAAATAGTCGTAAAAGTATCGATAAGTGAAGAGACTCTCACAAAACAATTAACCAAATTATATCATGTTCGCCTATTGCAGAAGTTAGGCAACTGTTAGCCCTCCGCAATGATGTATTCTCCGATGCGCTATGTCAACGCTTTTTCTAGCTATGGATTATTTTGTTCCAACAGATTTCCGCATTTGTCTCTAGTAAGAAGACATTTGGCACATTTATTTCTTTGACTTTCACGGTGACGCGTCAGCTGTTACAGTTTCATAGCTTCGCTTACAAGGTAAACAGGTAACTGACTGGCTGGTAACCAGTCGGTGTAACATGACGCTTACACGTCACACTCCACGAATCTCAACCAATTATAAGCTTAGCGATGACGTCATCGGGGGAAAACCTATCAACTAGTAGACAATATGGCCTCCCGAAAAATTATAGAAATGTTGGTGCTATTGAATTGTCTGTTGTGACGCATTGGACTGGTGTAAATGTAGGTTTGATCAAATGTTCGATTGGAAACAATGTTGTTTTGATACAAACTGTTTCTTAACTGGGCCCGGATGACGTAAAAGTGTTGAAGCAGAAAAATGTTACCGAAGTATTACGACTGAAGATAAATGCTGAATTTTGTTGAAAAGAATGATCTCTAGCTCGAAAACGTGTTGACATAGCGCATTGTTGCGTAGGGCTAACATTTGCCTAACTTCTGCAATTGGCGGAAATTATATAAATCGATTCGTGAGAGTCTGTTGTCTCGATGCCGTCCGACTACGGACCATTAAAATCATAGGCACGTTGTAAAATTGTGTTCTAACAGGGATTAAACTCTTTTTTTTCAACTGATTTTCTCCCACTTATTGATACTTTTACGTATATTTAATGTATTATAGACCTTGGTCCATTTTCTTCAACCTGTGTTCTCGCTCTGGCAGTCTGTAAATATTCTCCAGGAATGTGCTCCTCTGGCAATCCGTAAATATTTCCCAGGAATGTGCTCACTCTGGCAATCTGTAAATATTTCCCAGGAATGTGCTCGCTCTGGCAGTCTGTAAATATTCCCCAGGAATGTGCTCACTCTGGCAGTGTGTAAATATTCCCCAGGAATGTGCTCGCTCTGCCAGTCTGTAAATATTCCCCAGGAATGTGCTCGCTCTGGCAGTCTGTAAGTCTGTAAATATTCCCCAGGAATGTGCTGGCTCTGGCAGTCTGTAAATATTTCCCAGGAATGTGCTCGCTCTGGCAGTCTGTAAATATTCCACAGGAATGTGCTCACTCTGGCAGTGTGTAAATATTCCCCAGGAATGTGCTCGCTCTGCCAGTCTGTAAATATTCCCCAGGAATGTGCTCACTCTGGCAGTCTGTAAATATTCCCCAGGAATGTGCTCGCTCTGGCAATCTGTAAATATTTCCCAGGAATGTGCTCGCTCTGGCAGTCTGTAAATATTCTCCAGGAATGTGCTCACTCTGGCAGTGTGTAAATATTCCCCAGGAATGTTCTCACTCTGGCAGTCTGTAAATATTCCCCAGGAATGTTCTCACTCTGGCAGTGTGTAAATATTCCCCAGGAATGTGCTCGCTCTGGCAATCTGTAAATATTTCCCAGGAATGTGCTGGCTCTGGCAGTCTGTAAATATTTCCTAGGAATGTGCTCGCTCTGGCAGTCTGTAAATATTCCCCAGGAATGTGCTCACTCTGGCAGTGTGTAAATATTCCCCAGGAATGTGCTCGCTCTACCAGTCTGTAAATATTCCCCAGGAATGTGCTCACTCTGGCAGTGTGTAAATATTCCCCAGGAATGTGCTCGCTCTCCCAGTCTGTAAATATTCCCCAGGAATGTGCTTGCTCTCCCAGTCTGTAAATATTCCCCAGGAATGTGCTCGCTCTGGCAATCTGTAAATATTTCCCAGGAATGTGCTCGCTCTGGCAGTCTGTAAATATTCCCCAGGAATGTGCTCACTCTGGCAGTCTGTAAATATTCCCCAGGAATGTTCTCACTCTGCCAGTCTGTAAATATTCCCCAGGAATGTTCTCACTCTGCCAGTCTGTAAATATTCCCCAGGAATGTGCTCGCTCTGCCAGTCTGTAAATATTCCCCAGGAATGTGCTCACTCTGGCAGTGTGTAAATATTCCCCAGGAATGTGCTCGCTCTGGCAATCTGTAAATATTCCCCAGGAATGTGCTCGCTCTGGCAGTCTGTAAATATTCCCCAGGAATGTGCTCGCTCTGGCAATTTACTTCTGCCAGTCTGTAAATATTCCCCAGGAATGTGCTCACTCTGGCAGTCTGTAAATATTCCCCAGGAATGTGCCCACTCTGGCAGTCTGTAAATATTCCCCAGGAATGTGCTCACTCTGGCAGTCTGTAAATATTCCCCAGGAATGTTCTCCCTCTGGCAGTATGTAAATATTTCCCAGGAATGTGCTCGCTCTGGCAGTCTGTAAATATTCCCCAGGAATGTGCTCACTCTGGCAGTGTGTAAATATTCCCCAGGAATGTGCTCGCTCTGGCAATCTGTAAATATTTCCCAGGAATGTGCTCGCTCTGGCAGTCTGTAAATATTCCCCAGGAATGTGCTCACTCTGGCAGTGTGTAAATATTCCCCAGGAATGTTCTCACTTTGGCAGTGTGTAAATATTCCCCAGAAATGTGCTCACTCTGCCAGTCTGTAAATATTCCCCAGGAATGTGCTCGCTCTGTAAATATTCCCCAGGAATGTGCTCGCTCTGGCAATCTGTAAATATTCCCCAGGAATGTGCTCGCTCTGGCAGTCTGTAAATATTCCCCAGGAATGTGCTCGCTCTGGCAATTTACTTCTGCCAGTCTGTAAATATTCCCCAGGAATGTGCTCACTCTGGCAGTCTGTAAATATTCCCCAGGAATGTGCCCACTCTGGCAGTCTGTAAATATTCCCCAGGAATGTGCTCACTCTGGCAGTCTGTAAATATTCCCCAGGAATGTTCTCCCTCTGGCAGTATGTAAATATTTCCCAGGAATGTGCTCGCTCTGGCAGTCTGTAAATATTCCCCAGGAATGTGCTCACTCTGGCAGTGTGTAAATATTCCCCAGGAATGTGCTCGCTCTGGCAATCTGTAAATATTTCCCAGGAATGTGCTCGCTCTGGCAGTCTGTAAAAATATTCCCCAGGAATGTTCTCACTTTGGCAGTGTGTAAATATTCCCCAGGAATGTGCTCACTCTGCCAGTCTGTAAATATTCCCCAGGAATGTTCTCACTCTGGCAGTCTGTAAATATTCCCCAGGAATGTGCTCACTCTGGCAGTGTGTAAATATTCCCCTTCCCCCATGAATGTTCTCACTCTGGCAGTTTGTAAATATTCCCCAGGAATGTTCTCACTCTGGCAGTGTGTAAATATTCCCCAGGAGTGTGCTCACTCTGGCAGTCTGTAAATATTCCCCAGGAATGTGCTCGCTCTGGCAGTCTGTAAATATTCCCTAGGAATGTGCTCGCTGTGCCAGTCTGTACCATAAACATTTGTCTGTCTAATGTATCAAACTATTATATATGGCTAACTTCAACATGCACTCTCATTACCCAGGTTTTAATACACATGTAGGGAGGCATATATTTGTGTCCATTCTTTAGATACATGTATGATATTGTTGTGAAAATAAACATTGTTTTACCATTACTGTATGTGTTAATTTACATTATTATATTTTTATATCAAGCGTAATTAAATCTGGGGTGAGAACCGTGTTACCTTAAAATGTTAAAGGAAACAACTTCTCCAGTTTTTAATTTTCAATGATTATACTTTATGTCAATAAAAACTATTCAGGCAACCCACTTAGTTGGTAATAACAGATGTTTGTTATGTGACAGCCTACGATAAGTATAAATTTAATTCCACATGTTACAAATATTTACAAAAATGCAAGGCTGGTGAATGAATTTTATCTCGGCTATATTTATCCTATGAAAACATTGGTATGTTGGTGTAGTAACCCATTTCCTAAATGTGATATGACACACATGTATTAACACCTGGAGCGGATTTGGCCGCATCATCGTAATGCCCTAACATTATGTTACATGTATGTCAAACAAACAAAATGAGGAGGTACCTAACATGCCTACATGTAATTGTGCGACAAAGCAATGATGTTTTGACGTTGACATCTTAATGTTTTAAACGTCATTAGAAGCATCAGTGACTCGGTAAAATTATTTAAATTGTTAGAATGTGCTTCTGTTTGGTAATATGAAGTGCTTATAAATAACAGGAACCTGTAATATGGTATTGCTAGTATTAATTTTAAAACTATGTTTCTCCATGGAGATTTTCAACTGGATGCAAACATAGTGTGGTGTCTGCTCACTGGAACATATTGGATATCTCTAAGTTTTCTGTCCTTTGGAGGGTGAATTCATGTGATAAACAGAATCTCAAACTCATTTTCGTTTGATATGAGATATATGAAGCTCATCGGCAATCTTATACACCTTGACTCATAAATTGTGCTCGTCCCATAAATCTCTTATGAAATGGAAGCTCATTTGAAATTCTATATGTATAGTGTGAGTATGACAGCGAATTGAGCTGCATCTTGAAGTGCCCACATTGCTGTTTCAGTTCCACTGCTGTGGTATCAACAACAGCTCCGACTGGAAGATGTACAACCACACAATCCCGCAGTCGTGCTGCCGGACACCGTCAATTGGTGAGAACTGTACGAAAATGCCGGACCAAGTCTACAAAAGTGGCTGCCTCGACACGTTCACCGTCTGGCTGCAGGACAAAATATATGTTGTCGGGGCCATGGGCATTGGTCTCGCCTTTATACAGGTGAGTTTACAAGTAGCTTCGGGTTTGTGTTGTGGCCCTGTGCTGCCAGTAGTCCATGAGTAGACCAGCTAGCTGCTACGTGCTTCCATTAGACCATGGGTAGATTCCATCAATGAAACACCAGCCATGTTTCTAATAAGCAATATAGATCGTTATACTACAGGTGTGTGCAAATTGATCATGAGCTGCACTGGTCACAAATCGCATAAGCAACATTTCTTTAGGCACAGCAACAAAATGTAATACCACAAATGTAAATATATATTATGATAAATGATACGTGTCTGTAGCGACGGGGTGACTGTTGTAGATCCTGGGGATAACGTTTGCCTGCTGCTTCGCCCGTGCCATCAAGAAGGAGTACGAAGTTGTGTAGGCGTCTACAGTGATCGCCGCCAATTATCGTGACCATCATCAAGTCGTGTAAGCATCTACAGTGATCGCCGCCAATCATTGTGACGATCATCACAGAACTGACATTCCATAAAATCATCGGAGCGTAGCAAATTGATACTTCAGTCAATAAGCGTCTCATTTATATTTTGTTTTGTTTTTATGTGAATAAAAAATATATGTAAGTGTTGTATTCTTTAAAAACTTGTTGCTTATCAGATCAGATTCTTATTTAAAACATCAAAATATTTCAGTTTGAGAGGATCAGAACCCAAATAACATACAAGTTACATGTATGTGTAGCATCACTATGTTCTGAGCAACCATCAACAATTTCAATGTGTGCATTTCTAACAAAATATGAAGGTTTATTTTACACCCAAACAGTATTAAATAGTGACATAAACGGCACAGGAAATTAATTGTAGGCCATTGAACACTGTGAAATACCAGGAGCATACGGGGGCCTAACGCGGCCCCCTTGACCACCGGCACAATTTTCATCTTTTTTCACATTTTCCTCTTGGCAGTAATGCAAAATTGTCACTAACAATGGGACAATTAGTGTTCAACAGTATTGTTGCATATGGATTGAGACTAATTAAAAATTGTGATCATTTATTTTATGTGGTGCCTCAAAATTAAATGCGAAATGGCAGAGCTGCAGCATCATCAACAACAGCAAAGCTAATAATATATTGGTCACTCTAGCGTGTTTACCAACATCATTGTATAATTGGCATTTCACCAAACGGCTTTGTAGGAATTTTCCTGCCAGTTAATAGCCATATACATGTACGATTAACTAACGATGGTCACCATGATTACTTGTTGGGTGTAACATGTGTAACAAGTGTTAGGTTAATTAATATTAACCCTTTCAACACCACGGGCCTCAATTGCCATGTTTACAAACAGTGTAGATCTTAACGAGCCGTCTCGTCAGGATCTGCACTATTTATGAAATAGTCTGAAAAAATAAAATGGAGTATTCTATTCGAGATACCGGGGGTAAAAGGGTTAAATACATTGCAATGTCAGTGATAGAACCGGGTAGCCACCAGTGTGAATCAATACTTGCCATGTACGATCAAGTTTAAAGGCCCTTCGTCTGAGATGAGCATTGACGTAATTATGTGATCTAGTAAATAAATAAAATCAGTCAGCGTACGTTAGTAACGTTTTTGATTTTGATGGTTGCTAGTTTATTTAAATTAATTTTGTTTATCGGATGGAAACTTGTTTGTGTGGTATATGTAGTGTGATCAATTCAACACGTTCATATAGTGTGCTTGCTTGTACAGTTATGCCACTAATACATTACTAAAGTTTATTCTAGCACAAATCATACTCGTTGGAATGGCAAGATTTTGTCAATGTACCTAGGCTAGGTCACTTGCATTTCATAAGGCAAACACCACATATTTAAAAATCTGAGACACTGCTTTTAATTTACAAATGAATATAGAGTACAAATCAATAATTGCTTGAATTTGACACATGTATGTTTCCTACATGACGTTAAATAATCCTGTTCTATCGGGGCCTAAGTGAAATCATGTAGGTATGACTGGACACTTACAGGCAGCGTGTGTCGACTGTTGTACAGTTGTGACAACGATTGGCGTATTTGTTCTAGCACGATGTACATGGCACCACATATCACTTTCTCCATAGGTGACGGTGACTGGAGAAATTGGGCTTCTGACATTTGGACAGTGCAGACCCAAATCAGCCTGCACACCTGGACACATTGACACTTTTGCCCCAGCCTATTTTAGTAAGCCAATTTTAGTGGCATCATGTCCGAATTTGGTGGCACCATACCTGAATTTGTTTGCACCATTCCCAAATGTGGTGGCACTATACCTGAGTTTGGTTGCACCATGCCCAAATTTGGTTGCACCATGCCATAATTTCGTGGCACCATTACCAAATTTGGTGGCATCATGTCCGAATTTGGTGGCACAATACCTGAATTTGGTGGCGCCATGCCCAAATTTGGTGGCACCATACCTGAATTTGGTTGCATCATGCCCGAATTTGGTGGCACCATACCTGAATTTGGTTGCACCATGCTGCCCAATTGATTTGCTCGGACACCATTACCGGCATTATTCAATCCAATAAACCACTATTATGCCTTTTTTCTGGCCTATTCATGCCCCTTGTTAATACTTGTGGAAACACTATATGATCAGGATCTGCACAGTTTGTCATTCAGTCAACGAGTGATCTAGCTGTACAATAATGGTAAAGGCTCCGTTTTTCCAGCCAGTCACATTTTGTAATGACTTGTGTCTATTATTTTGATTGTGAATGTGTAAATGTTGACTGTATTTTCTTATATATATTCTTATATCATCATGTGAAATCTTCCATCAGAAGGCCATCTGTACACAGGACGGGTCATTTATGATGAACATTCCTTCTGTGCTGGTGGCTGACAAACCCGGTCCGGTGCCTTTGCACATAGATTGTGAGTATTTTATTAAAAGTGTATACTCTTACATTTATGTGAAGGAAGTGCATGGCTCACCTTCAGCTAAAATCGAGTGCCTCTGTAGCCTGTGCGTTGTTTGGGCTGTATGTTGTTGGCTGACAATCTCATCTATTGCTGGAGCAACCCTTAAATGCCGGGTGTTGGGACGTTCGTTAATACGAGCCGTAAATTTTTGCATTCAATATTTTTACTAGTCGGCCATGTTGGTCAAGTATATACATATTTGTGCAATGCACTCAAGACTTCTTTCTGGTTTTGCAAACATTATAGCCCCAGATCAGTCCGTACAATCAGGCGTGCATACACAATTGTGTGCATATTAAAGAATCTAGATGACTGTTATTATGCGAGAGTGCAGGGCCTACACTGGTCACAGCTAGGTTGGTGCTCATATTTTCAAATCAGTAGTGACATCGACTGAGAAAGTGAAAAAGACAGTAATATTTAAATATTTGCTTCTCTATTTATATTTGCGAAAACGTCCTTTTTCTAATAAATGTACAAATGATTGGTAGCCATTTTTTGCTGCAACAGCTACCAGTTACACCAGCCGAGGTGAAGCACCAGTATGTTTTTCTGTTTGGGGCTGAATTGCTAGCACATTCTGATGGCCTGATGAGGATCTAGACTTTTTCTTATGACAAGTGTTTTAGTTTCTGAATGACGAAACGTGTAGACCCTGATCAGACCGCACTGAAGCGGAGGCTGGCCTGGGTCTACACTGATTATAAAGGCCAGGCTATTAGCCACATTCCTCCAGTCACATATAAGCAAGTGGAAGGCCTTGTTAACTAATCAGATGTACCTATTAACCCTAAATATTCGGATGCAATTTGGTTTGGGAAACCCCGTATATCAAACCAAATTATATCCAAATACATTGGTATTATGACATGTTTCCCCCAAATAAATGGTGTCCGAATATTTAGGGTTATTATGGTAAGTGTTGCTATTGTTTGTATTTTTCTGTATTTTCATACTGTGAGTTTTATTGCCACTGTAATAAAGTGAGAACAGATTCACATTTATATTTTCATACATTTGTATATCATGCGATTTTACTGGACTTAAAAGGCTTATGCTAGAATAAATTACTTATATGCCAGTTATATAAGATGCCTCCCAAATACACCTACCAGATGGGCCTTCGCTGACGGAAGGGATTCTCGTTAGCCCTGCTGCCATACTTAACCCACCTAACTGCCATCTTCCATACATAGTTACTGCCATCTTCCATACATGGTTACTGCCATCTTCCATACATGGTTACTGCCATCTTCCATACATGGTTACTGCCTTCAGTGTGTACATAATTTGTTGGTACTGCAGTTTTTGCATACACCAATGAAGAACTTTGCATTTTATTACATCTAAGACATTTGTCGTAAATTCGAGATATTAACCAAAAATCTTGTAAAAAAAAATTGATTTCAGTCATAATTACGCTCAGTTTTTGTCGACCTTTACAGTTTATTTTAAAATCTGGCCAAACCTGCAGATGGACAGATTATTGTACAAAATTAGTCCTGTGATTAGACCCTACGTTGTTTGCCATTCATTCTCCGAATTGGCCCAACCGCCATCGCCTTGTTTAGATTGCCTTATTTTTCAACCAGATACTTACTTCTCAGCAGTTTTGCATGTGTGCTTAATATTTTCCTTTAGATTAGTATTGATGTAGTATAATGTTTACTTGTAGGCAACTTGGCACTTACCTGTAGAGGAAATCATTTAACTGAGCATACCGGTTTTGATATAATCTATACACCCTGTTTTAACCCTTTCAACACCACATATCTGTCTCATAATATTTGCAAATGGTGTAGATCCAGATGAGAGGAGACGACACATAGCCATTTCGCCAGGTGTACACTGTGTATGTGTTCGAATGTATTAAATTGTACTATTTCAGATTAATTGAATAGTGTGAAAATGAAGCTACATTGTAGATAGCAGTTGAGAAATGGTACTGTAGTACTATTGGGTGGGTGGTTGGTCGGGCGAACGTGAAGGCATAAATTAACGGTAGGGGTTCCTCCTTATAGGAATCATGATTTGCCTGGTTTGGCCCTCGGGTACGTTTTATCTTTGGCTCTTTTGTTACCTGAGAGTTGAATTGGGTTATTGCCCATTATAGAAGTAGTAAAATTTTTACTGATGCTACTGCTTTAGGGAGGGGGCCAAGTGATTCTGGTGTGACGAGGACCTGGCATCAGATCAGGATTATTCTGATTTCAGGGCTGAATATAGTTTTTTATTGTAAATATTCAGTTATGATTTTGGGATCCCCCCCCCCCCCCCATTTGTACATGTACTTGTACAGGTAATATATGGGATTTAGTACTAAACCCATTGACCGAGCCTTAAATTACCTTAGCTGTTGATAGCCCGTTAAACCCCAACAAACAAACTGTACTATTGGCACTCGAGGCACTCATCTGTGTTGGTGGGCTTTAAAACTCCCATTCTATTTCAATATGTTCTGTTTGAATGGTAATTGTGTTCATACTAGCTGCAACACTGTTACTAGACAGCCGTAATTTGTTCAGTGCAAGTGTCTGCTCTCCTCTGATGTTTTGGTGGAGAAACGTGTATGTTCTGAACCAGTCACTTGTATGAATAAACGTCGTTCCATATTTTCTGTTACGCAACAAGATTATGTTCATGACTGGTGTCTAGAATAGAAAATCAATGCAAGCGAGCAATGGTACATGCGAGTCGTACCATGTGCGTATTTTATCTGTTATTCCCAGGTTATATTTTGATACAATGCAATTTGTACGTTCTCCACATCTGGTCCCATTGGGATGTGTATACCATAGTGCTGGGTTTGATATGGATGCCAGCTGATATTGTGGACCTTAGTATTTCCACTAATGGACCTGTCTCTACTTTCCACCAATGGAGATTCTGATCATACGACCCACTGGCATTAACACCCCTGATGTGTACTACTACAGTCGTGGGTGGCAGGTGGGAGCATGCGATGGGTAATTTAACGATAGGGGTTCAACCTTACCGGAATTCCGAATGGAGACCTGGTTTGGCCCTCACATACGTCTTTGGAATTTTGTATGCGACAGTTAAATCTGGTTATACCCTTTATGTGAGTATTACGATTATTCGTAATCCTATTTTAGAGGAAGGGGCCAAGTGACTTGGTGTGGTATGGACCTGGCACCAGGTCAGGTTATTCTAATTTCAGGGCTGAATATATTGTTTCTCGATGTAAATATTCAGTTCTGATTTTGGAATTTTCTCCCCAATGCAGCAGGTTAAAACGGGATCGAACCCGTTTGCCCGGCCTTACATGACCTTAGCTGTTGATAGGCCGTTAAACACCAATAAACAAACAAACAAAATCAACCTTACCGGAATTCCGAATGGAGACATGGTTTGGCTCTCGCATACGTCTTTGGAATTTTGTATGCGACAGTTAAATCTGGTTATACCCTTTATGTGAGTATTACGATTATTCGTAATCCTATTTTAGGGGAAGGGGCCAAGTGACTTGGTGTGGTATGGACCTGGCACCAGGTCAGGTTATTCTAATTTCAGGGCTGAATATATTTTTTCTAGATGTAAATGTTCCGTTCTGATTTTGGGATTTTCCCCCCAATGCAACAGGTTAAAACGGGATTGAACCCGTTTGCCCGGCCTTACATGACCTTAGCTGATGATAGGCCGTTAAACACCAATAAACAAACAAACAAACTACAGTCAGTAAAAGGATTAGATGCTGATTTCATCACAATCTAGTCCTTTTACTGATTATTGAATGGCAAACAGCATAGTCCCTGATCAGACTGCACGAATGTGCAGGCTGATCTGGGGCTGTGCTGGTCGCCAACATTGTAAGGTCACACACATCTCAGCGGACAGCCCATATTTATGCTACAGTAAAATACTCGGGGCCTTGGAAGCGACAGACCTATGTGTTGGCATGTAGAGTACTTTCATGTATAAAGTATTTTCGAAATTCTGAAAAATATAATGTATATACGTTTGTACGACTACTATATATTCATTAATATTGTTATCTCTTGTTGGTATGTACTTGTTCTTTAAATAAAGTTAGAAGAAAATTGCAAACATATTGTGCCATACTTTCATTTTCCCCCAACATGACTGCGAGCGAGGATGCAGGATTTCAGGAAGGAATATCGTCTTTGAACTGTGATTTCAAATACAGTTGACACCCGTTACCTCAAACTCTCTTAGTCAAACTCTTGGTCCAAAGTACATACTTTCTTTGTAATAACTCTCGTCTTAGTGGGCGGTTGGTTGGGAGCATATGAAGGGTAAATTTAAATTTAACGATGGGTTTCATCCGCAACAGAATCGTGATATCCCTGGTTTGGCCCTCAAGTACATTTTTGGCTTCCTTGTTACTTGAGAGTTGAATCCGGTTATGTCCATTATAAAAGTAATAATATTAGTACTCGTCTTATTACTTTTAGGGAGTGGGGCTAAGTGACTGGTATGGTGAGCGTCCGGCATTTGCATAGTTTTTTAAGTACCAAATATCGCCGTGGGTGGCAGGTGGGAGCATGTGATGGGTAATTTAACGATCGGGGTTCATCCTTACCGGAATTCCGATTGGAGACCTGGTTTGGCCCTCACGTACGTCTTTGGAATTTTGTATGTTGACAGTTGAATCTGGTTATGAGTATTGTGATTATTCATAATCTTATTTTAGGGGTAGGGGCCAAGTGACTGGTGTGTTATGGACCTGGCATCAGGTCAGGTTATTCTAATTTCAGGGCTGAATATATTTGTTCTCGATGTAAATATTCCATTCTGATTTTAGGATTTTCCCCCCAATGCCCGACCTTACATGACCTTTGCTGTTGATAGGCCGTTAAACACCAATAAACAAACAAGCAAACAAAACCATATATCTACACAACTCCAAGTCTGATTGACTTGAAACTTCACATACTTCTTCATCATCATCCATATATTCATTCTATAGCCCACCCAAGCGGCCCCCAAGGTCAATGTCAAATTACTTCTGCGTTAAAGTTTTTCAGTACCAAATATCTGACAACCCTAAGTCTGATTGACTTGAAACTTCATATACATGTACCTATTTATCATCATCCATATTTTTATTCTAAGCCCACCCATGAGGCCCCCTTGCCCAAGTTCAAGGTACAATTACAATTTGCATTAAATTTTTTTGTAAAATCTGCGTAAAAGTTTTTCAGTACCAAATATCTCCACAAACCTAAGTCTGATGGACTTGAAACTTCACATACCACCCATGCCGCCCCCATGCCCAAGGTCATGGTTTGAATGTTTTTTTTGTAAAATATTTGTTAAACATTTTTAAGTAGCCAGTATCTCCACAACCCTATCGTTCTATAGCCCACCCATATGCGGCCCGCATGCCCAAGGTCAAGGTAACATTACTTGGGTTAATCTTTGGTTTTAGCACGTCTTTCGATGAATGTAGTGCTTATGACATACCCTCGGTCTGGTAGTCAGCGTCTGTCCGTCCGTCTGGTTGTCTGTCCGTCTGTCCGTCTTCAAAAACTTAACGTTATAATTTCCGTTTCCTTTCACCAAACATTTTCATATTTCACACATGCCTTTCTCTAATGATTCTCTATCATGCTGACAAATCCACGATTCTCAGAGTCCCACTTTGCTCTCACAATCTTAATGCTCTCACAAACTAACATTAAGGTCACAGCCTTAGTGCTTTCATAAACTTAACGTTGGGGAAAATTTGTAATAATTTGTGTTTCCTTCCACCAAACGTTTAGGTATTTCACACATGCCTTTCTCTAATGATTCTCTATCATGCTGTGACAAATCCACGACACTCAGACCCCTGCTAACTCCAAGGTCAAGGTCACAGTCTTTGTTCTTTCATAAACTAAACGATGGGGAAATTTGTTATGATTTGTGTTTCCTTTCACCAAACGTTTAGATATTTCACACTTGCTTTTCCCTAGTGATTCTCTATCATGCTGTGACAAATCCACGACGCTCAGACCCCAAGGTCAAGGTCACAGTCTTAGTGCTTTCATAAACTTAACGTTGGGGTAAATTTGCTATAATTTATGTTTTTGTATTTCACACATGCCTCTCTAATGATTCTCTATCATGCTGGTATCAGACCCCCACTAACACCAAGGTCAAGGTCACAGTCTTAGTGCTTTCATAAACTTAAGCGTTGGGGGGAATTTGTTTCCTTTCATCCCACTTCTTGATATTTTGTACATGCCTTTCTCTAATGGCAGTATATCATGCCATGCCACATCCACAACCCTCAGACCTCCGCTAATGCCTTAGGTCAAGGTCACAATCTTAATGCTCTCACAAACTAACATTGAGGGAAATTTGTCATGTCTGTTTCCTTTCACCACTCTTCTTGATATTTTACACATCCCTTCCTCTGACGGTTCTCTATCATGCCCTGCCAAATCCATAACCTCAGACCCCCGCTAAACCCAAGGTCAAGGTCACAATCTTAGTGCTTTCGCAAGCTTAACATTGGCCGAAATTTCTTTTAATTTCTGTTTCCTTTCACACAGCTTCTTGATATTCGTTAAACTAAAACACCACCAGGCGCACTTCGTTGTCTTCTGATAACTCTTGCTTAATCTGCGTTAAAGTTTGTATGTACCCAACATCTCCACAACATTAAAGGTCACATTACCAAATATCACTTATCTTCTGCAAAATGCTCTAAAAACAACAAAAGCGACCCTAATAACCGATTTCCGGTTCGTTTATATTAATAGTGATATTGAGATTGCTCGTATCGCACCGTATCTGACGCCAATACTGAGCCAGGCAATGAATTCGTCATCTCTTATCTCCTGATAATTCCAGCACAAAAATATTTACACAATTCCCTAACATTTGATTGGTCCGTAGCAAGTCTCTGTCCAAAATTTATATCCCAGTAAACTCCCACGCCGAACTACTTTCCATAACCGTGAGGCGCAGTTAAAATAAGTCTTAAGAAAACGGAAAATAAACACATTTTCTTGATGAATTTATTTCAAATGCTGGAATTACAGGGAATGAATGGCCTTTTTTGTGGAATTTATCGGGGATATAAACTAGGTCCCAGTCAGATTACATGGCAAACAGTGTAGGTCCCAGTCAGACTACATGTCAAACATTGTAGGTCCCAGTCAGACTACATGGCAAACAGTGTAGATCCCAGTCAGACTGCATGACAAACAGAGTAGGTCCCAGTCAGACTGCAAGGCAAACAGTGTAGGTTCCAGTCAGACTACATGGCAAACAGTGTAGGTTCCAGTCAGATTATATGGCAAACAGTGTAGGTCCCAGTCAAACTACATGGCGAACTGTGTAGGTCCCAGTCACTACGCAAACATGAGGCAGTCGGCACATGGCAAACAGTGTAGGTCCCAGTCAGATTGCTGGCACATGTGGTCCCAGTCAGACCATGGTAGTAGGTCCCAGTCAGATGCATGGCAAACAGTGTAGGTCCCATCAGATTGCATGGCACTGAGGTCTATGGTGGCAAACATGATCCCATCAGTTGCATGGCAAACATGTAGGCACATCACTACATGGCAAACAGTGAGGTCCCAGGCACCCATATGTCATTGTAGGTCCCAGCAACATGGCAAACAGTGAGTCCCATCAGTTGCAGGCAGTAGGTCACGTCAGACTACATGGCAAACAGTGTAGGTCCCAGTCAGATTGCATGGCAAACATTGTAGGTCACAGTCAGACTACATGGCAAACAGTGTAGGTCCCAGTCAGATTGCATGGCAAACAGTGTAGGTCCCAGTCCGATTGCATGGCAAACAGTGTTGGTCCCAGTCAGACTACATGGCAAACAGTGTAGGTCCCAGTCAGACTACATGGCAAACAGTGTAGGTCACAGTCAGACTACATGGCAAACATTGTAGGTCCCAGTCAGACTACATGGCAAACAGTGTAGGTTCCAGTCAGACTACATGGCAAACAGTGTAGGTCCCAGTCATATTGCATGGCAAACAGTGTAGGTCCCAGTCCGACTGCATGGCAAACAGTGTAGGTCCCAGTCAAATTGCATTGCAAACAGTGTAGGTCCCAGTCAGACTACATAGCAAACAGTGTAGGTCCCACTCAGACTATATGGCAAACAGTGTAGGACCCAGTCAGATTGCATGGCAAACAGTGTAGGTCACAGTCAGACTACATGGCAAATATTGTAGGTCCCAGTCAGATTGTAGGCCCAGTCTGAATGCATGGCAAACAGTGTACGTCCCAGTCAGACTACATGGTAAACAATGCAGGTCCCAGTCCGACAGCATGGCAAACAGTGTAGGTCCCAGTCAGACTGCATGGCAAACAGTGAAGGTCCCATCAGACTGGTAGGTCCCAGTCCAGACTGCATGGCATACAGTGTAGGTACCCGTCCAGTGCATGCACGATGAAAGGTCATAGTCAGACTGCATGCCAAACAGTGTAGGTCCCAGTCAGACTACATGGCAAAAAGTGTAGGTCACAGTCAGACTGCATGGCAAACAGTGTAGGTCCCAGTCCGACTACATGGCAACCAGTTTAGGTCACAGTCAGACTGCATGGCAAACAGTGTAGGTCCCAGTCAGACTACATGGCAAACAGTGCAGGTCCCAGTCCGACTGCATGGCAAACAGTGTAGGTCCCAGTCAGACTACATGGCAAACAGTGTAGGTCACAGTCATACTGTATTGCAAACAGTGTAGGTCCCAGTCAGACTACATGACAAACAGTGTAGGTCCCAGTCCGACTGCATGGCAAACAGTAGGCCCCAGTCAGACTACATGGCAACCAATGTAGGTCACAGACCGACTGCATCGCAAACAGTGTAAATCCCAGTCAGACTGCATGGCACACAGTGTAGGTCCCAGTCAAACTACATTGCAAACAGTGTTGGTCCACGTCCGCCTGCATGCCAAACAGTGTAATTCCCAGTCAGACTACATGGCAAACAGTGTAGGTGCCAGTCAGACTGCATGACAAACAGTGTAGGTCCCGGTCCGACTACATGGCAAACAGTGTAGGTCCCAGTCAGACTACATGGCAAACATTGTAGGTCCCAGTCAGACTATATGGCAAACAGTGTAGATCCCAGTCCGACTGCATGGCAAACAGTGTAGGTCCCAGTCAGACTACATGGCAAACATTGTAGGTCCCAGTCAGACTATATGGCAAACAATGTAGGTCTTAGTCATATTGCATGACAAACAGTGTAGGTCCCAGTCCGACTGCATGGCAAACAGTGTAGGTCCCAGTCAGATTGCATTGCAAACAGTGTAGGAGTAGTATAGAGGGATTCAAAATGATACCACCTAACGGTGGTATCATTTCTCCACCCTCTATACTACTCCACCACCCCCCGAAAAATCAAAAATTGGTTAACGAGGAAATTGTCTCCCACCAACCACAAACATCCAAAATGTGTGTCATAAATACATCATGTTGTTTTCACGTCCAATTGAACAGATAAAACAATAGTCTTAAAAAGGATTTATTTTTATCTCGTTGTCATAAATACATCATGTTGTTTTCACGTCCAATTGAACAGATAAAACAATAGTCTTAAAAAGGATTTATTTTTATCTCGTTGTCATAAATACATGATGTTTTTACGACAGTAAATTTATGAATTTATTCTAATAAGTTTCCGATTTAAATGCGTCCTCGCGCAATAGTCTATATTCCAACACCATATTTTCCTCCTCCGATATAGCTAATTGATTCCGTAGATCAGCAACTAATTCTACCAGCTCTAGTCTACCACGTTCACCTGTAGCCACAGGGCAGCGTAGTTGCTTATGTCTACAAAGAGTTTGGGCACTAACGAATTTACAAGGGCATCTGGGGCATTGAAATTGTGGGGGGGCACAAGGAAACTTTCTACGTCTCGCTAGATGCCTTCGTAGATAGTCTTTACGCGTAAACGTTTTACAACAAGTCTCACACTCCATTATATATGTATATGTTTATGTTTATATTCAATTAGAAGTGAAAAAAAACATAATGTTTTCAAGACCAATTGAACAGATAAATTTCATAGGTTATACAAAAGTATATTACAGAAAATATGATAACGTCAGAAACTAGAGCAGAAATAGAAAGTTTGAGAAGAGAAGCCGAATCTCTAGGGATTACTTATAGTAAACGGTTGAGAGTTAGGGGGTTGACAAATCTTATAAACTCCACAAAGAATGAGGCGTTTATGAAGCGGTTTACCCGCGCCCACAAACGAGGAGCCTTTAAAGATATATCCAAAGCGGAGGAAGTAGGTAACAGAATTCAAAAAGAAAGTATTGCGGGGTTAAGGGCTAGTGTAATCAAACCTTCAAGCACAAATAATTTGTCCCAAATTAGACGCCAAAATAATAATAAGAAAAAATCTATCGTTAGCGCGATAGTGGAAAAAGGTGAAGAAATATTGGGGGCTCACGATGAAACATTGGAAAAGGTAGAAAATGGAAGACGGGTAGTTACATTATCCTTTCGTAAAAACATAAACATTAACGAGTCTGAACGCATGTCCGATAAACTAGCTCCGTATCTAACAACCAATTTTTATTTGAGATATTCATATTCTTACAAGCTAGAACATATGGAGGATTAAATTAAAAATGGAAAACCTAAAACTATAATATTTCACAAAAATCTCGGTGGTAGCGAACCACTATCATCAATGAAAAACCGTTAAAAAATGGCTGTCAGATAAGGAGCAAACACGAATAATGTCCGATAAAATAGACAGACCAAATACAAAGTGGAAGTTTGTAAGATGGGTAGAGGTTTTCGTAAAGCTAATACAGGGTAGTAGGGGAATAGATTTGGGACTACAATCCAAAGAAGCGGCAGGAGGAGAACTTCCAGAATGGCTGAAGAATAAAAAAGGTATGTATTCTTTAGATAAGTATAATGACGACCTTTGTCTGTTCAGGTGTATAGCTATGCATATGACAGATAAAAGACCCGACAGATGTACAGAAAAGGCGAAAGAACTTAGTAAGCAATATTTTGGTAGTAATGTGGTTTATTTCACCAATTCCTTTTTCAGATCTGAAAAAGGTTGAAGAGTTTTTTAAAATCGGTATAGAAGTATATCAACCCACCGAATGTAATGTATGGTGGTTGAAAAAGGTACCAGCACACTATAAGGCAATAGGTAATAAACCAATGACAATAGGACTGTTTAATAATCACGCATTTCTGATAAAAAACCTTAAAAACCTATCTAAAATTTACGCCTGCGATAATTGCAAACAGAAATTCACGACAGCGAGTAATATAAGAGACACGGACCAAAATGTATGAAAGGTGAGACAAAAATAGTATGTGATGGTAATTATTAGAGCGCCCGCGTTCGTCGTCGAGAAAGCGTTTTACCCAAAAGGTTCTAACAGTTATGGGGCGATCGATTGGATGTATTCTGTGGAAAAGCGGGAGGGAATTCACATTCACCACGAACAGTGCGGACACGGAGGTGAAAGATGGATTTTAGGAGCTCCGGTAGATGGATACTGTCCAGAAACCAATACCGTATATCAATATCACGGCTGTTACTGGCACGGGTGTGAGATTCATGCAAAGCATAAAAAAGAAGAACGCGCATCCACAATGAGAAGAGATAAAGTTATTAGAAAAAGCAAAGAATTCAACCTAGTAGTTATGTGGGAATGCGAATTCCAAAGAACGGGTAAAGATATAAAGATCGGTTGTGACACTACTCTTTATCCATATCAGATAGTATACGATTTTGAGGCGTATCTCCAGCCAGAAGTTGAAACTACCGGTAATAGTTTAGAGTACGAAGCTGAGCACGTTCCGGCAAGCGTTAGTATAGGAGATAATTTCTCAGGAACAGTAACTCATATTTGTGATAAAGATCCCGCAAAACTTATAGAAAAATTCATAGAAGATTTGAAAGTCAGGGGAAAAGCTATAAGAGAAGAAGTGTGGTCAAGATATAAGTTTAATACGGAATATTTACGTAAAAACCAAATCGCCAAGATCGAACAGTGGATAGAGCAAGTACCGGTTATAGGTTTTAACAGCAGTAAG